>CM053032.1:190644797-191093047 GCA_028564925.1 Lithobates sylvaticus
TAATTGGAATGTCAGAAAGATCAGGTCTTGGTGAAGTGACTTGTTCCACTTTTTCTACACAATTATGTGTGTGATCAGGTTCGTGTGGTAAACGTAACATGGAATGTAGTAAACGTACAACTGGATTGCTATTCGGAACATATTTAAGTACCAAGTTGTCAGTATTTAACAAAGTGATCTCGTATCCACTGAGTCTTTGGGAAGTCATGTGTTGTGTGTTCATATTCTGTATGAGGTGGGTAACTGAATGAGTGGTGTACAGTGTCATTTTGTGTCCCAATACTATTTTGTTGGCATCCTGTGCAGACATGGCACAGGCAGCGACATTCTGAAGACAGGACGGCATGCCCTGGACTTGGATAGGGAGTTTTCTAGATAAATATGACACTGGGCGATACCCTGAACCATGCGATTGTGCAAGTACTGCAGCAAAAGATTTTCCTGAAACTACACAGTACAACTGGAAGGCTTTACCATAATCTACCAATCCCAGGGCGGGGGCGGTGGACAAACTCTTAATAAGAGCATTAAAAGCATTTTTTCTGTCTTCTGTCCAGTCTATCAATTTAGGGGCGTTTGACCCGGCAGCCTCTCGTAGGATACTATCATAATGAGAACAGTCAGGAATCCACTGGCGGCAATATACAATTGCGCCCAGAAATGACAACAAAGCTGCTTTGTCTTTTGGAGGACTGAGAGCTTGTAAGGCTGCGGCACGTTTGGGGGACACTAGCCTGGTTCCCTTGTCCAGAATACATCCTAGGTATTCTACTTGTGGTAGACACCACTGTATTTTCTTCCTTGAGGCTAGGTGGCCGGCTTCGGCCAGATGTTCTAACAGTAATGTTGAATCGACCGCACAATCTTCAGCAGAACGACTGCACAAGAGCAAGTCGTCCACATACTGTATTAGTACCGACCCATGCTCGGAAGTCCAAGACTTGACGGTCTCGTTGAGTACCATGGAGAAGGCGGCGGGGCTGTCTACATACCCTTGCGATAAACGCGACCAAGTTAACTGACCCCCGGCCCATGAGAGGGCAAATATAGGTTGAGCCTCTTTGGCAATAGGGATGCTAAAAATGCGTTTGCCAAATCAATCACTGTGTAGCATAGGGAGTCTGCAGGTATGCATGAAAAAATGAATGTTATATCAGATACCAAGGGCGGGAGACGTAATTGGGGAGTGTAGGGTGTGCAGTTGATAAATCCTACGCTACCTTTGTTTTCTGCCCAGATTTTGTGAGTCTCTAAAGTAGCGGGCAGTAACATAAAGAATCCTTTATGTGTGTGTCGTTTAGGACCAGTCAGGTCACAGAAAGGGGAACTTGCAGTTAGTAACCCTTCTTTGTCAAATTTAATAGTGATACTTAGACTGGACAACAGGTCCCTTCCCATAAGGGATACAGGACAGGAGGTCAACACAGCAAAAGACTGATCGCACAAATGTTGCCCCTCGGGAGTGGTTACAGGTAATGGTGGAGTGATGGGATGGGTAACAGGGGTCCCATTTATACCAATAGAGTTTCCCTCAGTACATTGTGGTGTGTCAAAAATTACATTATTCACTGAACTTGATGAGGCGCCCGTGTCAATCAAGAAACAGACACGCTGCCCATCAACATTTAATACAACTTGGGGAAGACTCTTCCATGAAAGGTTATAACACACTAGACTGAGGGAAGGGACATACTCTAGGCATCCGTATAGGGGGTTTGGCTGCTGGCGGTTTGATGGCCACGGCATAATCTTTTAAACATTTGCTCCATGAGTGATAACAATCTTTCATGTATTGAGGGTCATTAGATTTACACGGGGGGTAGGAATGCTTATGCGTCTGACAAATTTTGCTAACTTTCTTCCAATCTTCCTCTGAACAAGGACCTTGTGGTCCCGGATCATGAATACCTAACTGGTGGCATCTTTCCTGGACTTGAGCCCAGAAAGGTTCCACCTGTGGTCCGGGTAGATTGTTTTTTAATATATTCATACGGGCACGGGATCCCTATGTCTGATCCTGGGGTGGCCGCAGAATTCCCCATCTAACAAAGTGGGCAGGGTATGCCTAGTATGTGGGCACAAGTGATAACAACCCGTTTGGGTAATCACTTGTTGTCGAACAATTGGGTAGTCTGCTTGGTCCGTCAAATCAGATGGACTAATGGGACTGTGAAGGTTTACCCTTAGTACTCGATTTATGGTTCCTTTCTTTGTGGCGGGATATATTCCTCTTACCCCTAATCTACAGGAATAGCCCCCTGGTCTATTGGTTAATAGAACCCACCTATTTTCTATTTTAAAAAACAGTAATCCTATAGTACAATGTGGACAAGGTGGAGCTATGTCGCTACAATCAGGTTCTTCGTATTCCGAAGTCATTAAACTCTTATACTTTATACAACATACAATTCTTTAAAATTTTTAGGTACTTACGCTGTTCTGTGGAAAAAGAAGTCTCACATATACATATATATATATATATCTTAAACAAAACTTTATACTTATTTCTATAGGTCTTATACTGTAAATCTTATGAACAGAATTATTTTAAATGATCATTATAAAACCATACATTTGTTCAATTTTATAGTGCACTTTTTGTTTCTCAAAAAACTTAATGGGCGTCCGCTCAACCAAACCTTTTATCACGGGCGTAATCTGCTACTTCCCGGTGATTAAAATAATAATCTCTTTTACAATAGTTTTTTATAGTCAGACCAACCTAGTCGGACTCTCTTTAAATACCCAAATAACCTACGTAACTACCTGCGTGTCCTTTTAACCTCCCGGGGGACCAGCCTAGTCCGCCGCGAAGGCACAACAACCTCTTTAAACTAAATTCGTGGCGATGATCTGGACAGCGTAAGCATTTACACCTATTCACCTTAAAAGGTAAAAAAGGCAAAATCACTTACCTGTCACAAGATATCCCACTTCTGAACACCAGTTGTAAAGGTACACGTCTTTCTTCTTGTATTCTAAATGCCTAGGCCAGAGATGGTAGAAGCGGAGGTCCCAATTCACCGGTGGATAACCAACACACACATACACGGGTTTGTAAGTGAAGATGGTTACAAAGTTTAATAGACAATACGTTCCTCTTTTATGGGAAATGCAGAGGGAGGGGACAGCTCTCCCAAGAACCAATCAGACTCATACACATATGCATACATTAACAACTTCTTGTCATGTGACAGTCTTCAGTTTGCAATATGAAATGTAAGGCAAAGGTTAGTGTATGACAGTTAGTTCACACCTGCTGACTTGACCACAGAACTCCTGAGTCACTGCTAACTAGTTTCATATCCTCTGGTGAAGTACAGAGTTAGAAACCACAACACAGATGCGTCCTGATGTCAACATACTGGTCAAAACCGTTTTTCTGCAGAATATACTTACAACAGCTTTGTTCAAAAGCTGAAAGTTAAGCATATTCATTTCAACCCCTATCAAAATGGTATATCATTATAAGTAGCCCCCTTATACTCTATACTGTGGGAGACCAGATATCGTGAATGCAGGGTCCTGGGTTTAGTAACACTTTAAGTCCAGTAAATCATTGGTTGTATAGCAGGTGTGCACATGTTTGGTGACTGTTAGGAGTCAAGCCCAACTTTGGAAAAACATGTTTGTGCTTTAATAAAAAATAAAAAAAAGGCAAACTCTCAACTAAACATTATCCTTATGTAGCGGCCATAACCCCCCAGGGTTAGTATCCAACGACTTCAGATGCTGACACATAAAAGTCCTTTTCAAGTTTTTTTTTGTTGCAGTGGTAACATCCGACATCAGGCACTTTGAACTGCTGACATCCACTGAATGTCTCTAATCAACCCAGGGAGTAGCCACTCGCAGCTGGGTGCTTCACTGCCGGATAAACCTCTAGCCAGAGAGCTAGCAGCCAACATGTGATCCGGAAACTTTGCAAAAGTCTCTGCCACAGATTAAATTGTAACTGAAGATGAATAGGAACCTTTCTCACAGTACCGGGAACTTTCTCTGTCTCCTTGGCAGTACTGTGGAAGTGTGGATTCTTTAGTGTCCATACAACTCAGCTCCCAGGCTCTTACCGAGCAGCCAGCTTGTTGGCCCTCCTCTGAAGAGTCCTCCCCTGGTCACTTGTACGAGTTGCCGTGTCCCTCCAAGACCGAGAGCACACCGGGACGCCTTTGAATCCTCCTTCAGTTACTGGGCCTCGGACTAGTCAGTTCCGAGACTCGGGAACAGACGGATCCCCTCCCCAGACCATGAGGGCCTCTGGGGTTGGTCGGATTGACCATGCTTGCGGGATGGCAAATGCTCCTAGGCCCGGGACCCCTCGTGGGGCTGCCCCGGACCAGAACCAGGAACCAAAAGCTACGGCTGAACACCGAACACGTGACTTCAGCACTTTAAGTACCCCTTTCGAGACTACGCAGCAGGGCCAGACGCGCCCGATTGGCTCTGGGAAAGATTGGCACCCAAGATGTCCAACCAGGCCTGGTTCTCAGCCTGTCATGGGTGCCCCACTGCACCCATGACCAGGCGGAACCCCAGCCCAGCCCAGCCAGACTGATGCCAAAGTAAACCTGTACAATTAACCCCCAGAACTCCATTACAGTTCTGGGAAAAAAAAAAAAATTTCCACTTATAGTGCACACTTGTTGAAGTGTGACCGCTACAGACTCCCCCTAGTTGTTTAGATGATGTCCTCATCATCTAGGCTAAAACAAGGAAAAAATCCTAACATATCTTACAAAAATCGTGTAGTGACTGAGTTTTTTTAAGTGGGTTTTGGGACAGGGAAAGGAGGGAAAACACAGTTAAATGTTTAACATTCTTCACAATAAAACATTTTACATACTGTACACATATACCACCCAGTCTATCTGTCTACACCACCCAATCTACGGTGAGCCTGACAGACGATCTCGGTGCATCCTGGAAAATAAAAACAACAAGTGTAATACTATAGACTGAACATTATTCCTTTAGAGAGATATATAAGAGATATATAAGATATATATGTTTTTTTCCTAAAAATCACTAAATACTAGCTAAAATGGAAAAAGTTCTCAACTACTCCTGTTCCTTTTCTGCCAACTCATGCCACCTAGTGGTCAGAGCCGCTGTAACTGCAAGTCTTTATGAAAAACGAAGTACTGTGGTCCGGCATGGCAGACTTGACGCGTAGTCCTCTCTCCAGCAACTACCTGTCTATCTACCCCCACAGTTCTGTAATTTCTGCAGAAAATTACAAAAAGATGAAGACCCGAAGAAGTTCTCCCTACAAATTCAAAGGCTTGACTCAGGAACAGTTCACCAGTAGAAACGGGGATCAGGCAAAACCGAGTCTTTACCCGTCTGAACATCATAGGTGGTGATGTAATACACAGCACTGTCTTTATCCAGTCTGCAGATCACAACTTTGTCACAATAGATGTGCCGACCATAACTCCAATGCAACAGTAATCCTTGAAACGATCATACATCTCCTGGGAAAATGCCTTTTTCCGCAGTGGTTTTGGGACCTTAAGGTAGTCCCAGACATCTTCCCGCATACCACTTTTCCCAATTTACCTCTATAATGTCCATGATTTCCCTAGGCACATAAGGGAACTCAAGTCCATACTCTATTGCCACCCGCTTATGCAACAGTCTCTGAGACCTGGCTATTCTCGGTAGGTTGCGGGTGACTCCATCTCCAGGGGGTATACATGAGTTTGAAGCCCTCTTCACCAAGCCCGTGGCGCTACTCGAGAGCACTGCCAAATTTTCAAGCTTGGGCATCAGGGCAACTCTGGACGAGGGGGTCTCCACTCGTGGCACCTCATCCCCCTCAATAAGGGCTAGCCAACCCGAAACATCACCACAGGCAGCGGCCACATCATCCCCACATGACCACAACAACTTATCAGACATTGCATCGAACAATTCCTCAACCTCTTAGGCCTCCGGTGACGAGCAAAATAGATTCTAAGTCAGAGTCCCGTGATACAAATCTCTTTACTGTTTTAGTACTCACGGTTCTCTGTGTGCTCTCACCCGTAGACTGCGATGGCCTTTCTAAAGTGATGGCTTTTGTTCAGCGAGTTTCCACTGGAGAGGGCTGCGGACCCTTCTTGCGACTAGTCGAAGGCTGCAGAGATTCCACTTCCTTCAAGGCAGGCATGGCAGTGAACTTAGTAATGGTGGACGAGGCCGTGTCCATCACCTCAGGGGTTGACTCTCGGGCCCGTGCAGCAGCAATGTCCTTGTTGGGGGTATTGGCAACTGTGGATGAATCCTGAACTTCGGGCCCTTTAGCCGGAACATAAGCGATATGCTCCTTAGTAGCCACACCTGTGGCCCAGTCCATGTGGTAGGCCCGAAGTAGTTCGGTGGACTGCTCAACTTTAAAGGTGTACTCTCCACACCTTCGGCACCTGGCAAACGGCCAGGGGTTTGCGACCAACCCGTCACATTTCCTGCACAACATTCCAAGGGCCTCCATGTCTCCGATGGTGCACAACACGAACCGCCCCTGCGGCAGCAGACAAATGACTGTGTCAGTAATCACGGTGCCAGGGATCTGTATGCCTGTTGGACCCCTCACTGTAGGCATCCTGGGTCCAGATGCAGGCGGCACGCCTGGGACACGGTACATTTTCCGATAAGGTTTGATATCTTTCCTCCAATACTCCGAGACAGTTCTGGGGAAAAAAACTAAATTTCCACTTATAGCGCACACTTGTTGAAGTGTGACCGCTACACTTGTATGGGAAAAAGGAAGGTTTGGAAATACTTACAGAGGAAAGATAAAAAGTAGAATAAAGAAAACAATTACCGTATTTATCTGCGTATAACACGTGCCGACGTATAACATGCACCCCAAGTTTAGGAGGGAATTTTAAAGGAAAAAAACTTTTAGGAGGGCAGTTTAAGGAAAAAAACTTACATTTAAGTGATCATCAATGCAGCCTTATCAGTGTCCATCTGCAGCCTTGCCCATCATTGCAGAATGATCAGTGTCCATCTACAGCCTTGCCCAGTGTCAAACCGTTTAAAATTATTGCCGCCGAGATAGACAGAGCCTGTGTACTCGGCTACTCACGGTTCGTTTCGCAGTCCCGCCCAGTCCCGCCCCTTGGCCCAGCTCCTATGATGGATATAACACAGGTCCAATGGCGGGACTGGGTGTGACTGCGAGCGGAGGCGAGCGGAGCCGAGCCTAGCCGAGTACACAGTACACTCGGCTCTGCCTTTTTCTGCAGCGCTCGCTCCTCTTCCCCTCAGAGACAGCAGGGAGGCGGGACGGTGTGACTGCAAGCCGAGCCGTGCCGAGTACACAATACACTCAGCTCTGTCTTTTTTGGCGGCGCTCGCTCTTTTTCAGCAGCGCTCGCTCCTCTTCCCCTCACAGACAGGGCGATCAGCGTATAACACGCACCCATGATTTTCCCCTGATTTTATAAATACGGTATTTTGGTGAGTATTGTCAATTGTTAATTTAGCATGTAACACTAAAAATGTGTAGCATGGTTATACTTTAAATAAGGACCCCAGACAAATCACACAAAAAAAATATATTAATAAACTTAGTTTTACATTGTGTTATGTTTAACTGCGTCATTACTAACCATTGTTTAACTCTAAAGCCCCATACACACGGTCGGACAATCCGCGGACCAGGTCGGTCGGATCCTGTCCGTCATACTTTGTCTGATGTTGGTTTTGCGTACACACGGTCGGACAAAGTTGTCGGAAAATCCGATCATTCTGAACGTGGTGACGTTTGTTGCCTACGACGGGACTACGTAGAGGCTAGTAGCCAATAGCTTTGGTCTTGTAATGTGATCTGAGCATGCGTAGCACTTTGTCCGGTCGGACAACCGTACACACGATCGGATTTGGTGTGATCGGACCGTGTTGTCGGCAAATCTTTCCAGCAGGAGATAAGACTTTGTCCGTCGGACAATCCGACGTACACTGTCCGATGGTGCATACACACGGTCTGATTTTTCAACAACATTGTCCGATCGGACAGAATCCATGAAAAAGTCCGACCGTGTGTATGGGGCTTTACAGATCTGATCAAATTTAAGTGGCAGTTCACATCCAAACATGGTGTGGAAAGGCATGTTCTGTGCGCAATTCCCAAACAGTGTTCAAAACACACTGCGTTTGTGATCTGCTGCAGGTGCAAATACATTGTTACGGCACCCCAATTGCAGATCACAAACGCAGTGCGTTTGTGGGCACAAGATCGCATGTACCACCAATGCATGCACTACATTTTATGTGTTCTGGTGTGATTTGCAGTCCATTCAATTAAATTGGCTGCAAAATCGCACTGCAGGGGAAAGTGCAGGAATCATACAGGGACAAGGATTGCATTCCTGTGTGATTCTGGTGTGTACCGCCCCTTACAGTGGAACTCTTGATCTACCAAAAATGTTGTCAATGCTTGTTTCTGAAGTGTTATATATTTTGTATTTGGGAACAAACAAGGCTTTCTTTTGGTGGTAATGTCTTTCAAGAATCATTTTACTTTCTATGTATTTTATTCCAGTTTTCACCAGTAAAATACCAACTAGTGGTAATGTAGATATAAAGTACAAACAATATTATATTTTTTTTCTATCACCAAAATGATATTCCTAGTACAAATCATGCAAATGAAATTGTATGAATTAAATTAGCCTTGAATCTTATTCTCAATTTCCTGTTTGTTCTAAATAGGAACTTCAGCAAAAACGTTCTTTAGATTTGATTAAAGTGGAAAAGTTTATTTCTGTCTGTGGTCCTGTTAAAGAGATTCCTGTCATTTATACTATTAGTGACAATTGATGAGGACTCCTGGCTGAGACACCTGTGGGAGAACACACAGAAAAAGCACATACTGTATATATATTGTATATATAACTTGAAGGCTTAATTTTGTCTATCCCAAATAACAGATACTGTAAAAGGTTCTTAATACAAACCTGTGTTTTGCACATGCAGGGCACAAAGAAAGAAGAACTTCCCAACAGCATCTGCTTACCTTGATACTTCTTGGTATGGTATGTAACTAATGCCGTGTAGGCCAAGTGATTCTATGTGTGTGCCACTAATCTGTCTCTCTCAGGCTTCCTGAACCCAACTGCTACCCTTGCCTGTGTCAATCTATTCACCCCTTGTTCACCTACTGAAGTTTTCAAGTTACCTTCAGATTTCTTTTTTTGTAAAAATAACAAACATTCCTATACTTACCTGCTTTGTGCAATCGTTTTGCACAAAGCAGCCCTGATCCTCTTCTTCTGGGGTGCCCCACTGGCGCTCCAGACCCCTCTTCTTCATCGGTTGCCCCCACGGAAAGCCAACCACGTGGGCTCGCTACCGAGAATGCATTAAGGTGAAAATACTTGAGGCTTTACAACCACTGTAGCCACCCTGGCGGTATGATTATGTCAGATTTTTGCGTCTCAAAGCGGTAATAAAATCTGTCCAAACAAGAGTCTAGTAGATACCCCGGGTATGATAAAGTTTGGAACACTGAATCATAAATTATAATATAATAAATAACGCTAAATAATTTAAAAAAATATTATAATAATAATAAAATTAATTTCCCCACAATTCACTATCGCTCAATTCTGCAAGTGTTCTAATTTACTACTGCTGTTTTCTAGTTGGTCTCAAACCGCTTTTGACGTAAAGGGACACTTTTTGGTTACCATGGACATTCTCGTTTCCAGGCAGAAAGAACCGTATATATAATATAAAACTGCATGCACTAGGGACAAAAGGGAGGTTAAATTATTTCATACATGAATGTAATCTGTAAGATTACAGTGTACCTTATGTGTTATGAATTTTGTACTTTTTGAATTAGCTGCCGGGCTCCGCCCCCATGCATCATGACGCTTGCAGGGAACGGAGCCCAGCACATAGAGGCATTGGCCGGAGGACACAGCCCGCAGACACAGCAGGGGACATCACAGGATCCTTGGGACAAGGTAATAACCTGGACCAGGATCCTGAGATGCAATCCCAAGTGTGGCTCAGGGTTACCGCTAATGTTAGTGAAATTTAACTCGGGAATACCACCAGGGAGGTTAAGTGTTCTTTTATGGTGCTTATGGAGTGATTAATGTTCACACAACTGTAGTTAACTAACACACTTTTTTTTGTGAAATGTTATGTAGTATATTTAGGGAAGACTTTCCATTTTAGGGTGATGTGGTTAATCTCCTATGAGGAGTTCCCTGTGTGGACTGCTCTTTCTGTGATTGGTGGACCTGTCCAAGAGAGCACGTCAGCCTATATGGTATGTTGTGACATATTTGAGAGTAGACCTTGAAAGTGAGAGGTCATGTCTTTTCTCGGCACGTCGTAGTGTTGTTGATGGTCGAAAGTTCAGAGAACTTTTGTGTGACCGTGTGTATGTATGCAAGACAAGCTTCAGCGGAATTCCGTCTGAAAAAACATCCAAGATTTTTCGGACGGAAATTCCACTCGTGTGTACGCGGCATTAGTAGTTACCTGTCGGTCCTGCCAGTGCCACTGTGTAGCCTTTATTTCTTGTGGAGAGCCAACAAGGTTTCTGCTGTTATTTTAACCTGTATCTCCTAAATCCACTTTAGCAGTCACATCATCATGCCCAGTATCCATAGCTCTCTAAAGCCTCTGATTTTTGTCAAAAGGGCGTGTGCAGGATTTTGTCTAGCATACTAACTATCCGCAAATTGTTGTTTGAGAAACACGAACGTAGTGACGTACTATGAGAGTATGAAGAGGAAGTTCATTTCTCAAGCGCCACCCTTTGGGCCCCTTCTGCTAATTTCACATTAGTAGAAGTTTGGTGAGCGTTGATTCGCAATTTTCAGATCATACAAAACAAATGCCTTTTAAAATAAGTTTGGCATAACTACACGCAAAGCAGCTTCATTATTATCCCATTAAACAAGATGAGAATTTCGACATTTCGTCAATTGCCGTATCACGAATGTTAATTCTAGATTACGAGCAGTAGTTTACAAGACCAAACTCTTCCCAGTCGTCCTTGATTACGAGCATGCGTGTTTGTACTTTCGACTTTTGTGTGACGAATTTCTGTACCGACCATCCAAAAATCAGACAAAAATTTTATAGCCTACACATCCAGCTTTTGTCTGATGTAAAAGTCAAATCGTCTGTCAAGTGCACCGTACTAACGATCCAAAAATGCGCAGACAGCTCATATTCAGACTTTTTCCTTTTGATTATCTGATCTTCTGCTTAAGACCTCATACACATGATCAAATTTTTGGAAGGGGTTTGTGTGATGACAGATTGCCTAAAATCAGACCGTTAGTATGCTCCATCAGACAATTGTTGGGCAACTTTCTGCCAGCAAATGTTGGATGGCAGGCTAGTAAATTTTTGGCGGACAAAGGTCTGTTGTCAGATTTTCCTATTGCATGTACACAAGTCCGTCACACAAAAGTCCAAAGTACAAACACGCATGCTTGGAAGCAAGAACGAGCCGGAAGCGGTCGGTTTTGTAAACTAGCGTTTGTAATGGTGAATTAAAATTTGTGATGCAGCAAATTATGAAATCTCGAAATGCAGCGCACAATTCTCTTGTTCTTTAATGGATAATAATGAAGCTGCTTTGCTGGTGATACTGATGGAGTTCTGCCAAACGTATTTTAAAAGGCTTTAATTTTCTAGTGATATCAAGAATAATATTATTATGTTTGTTTGTTTTTTTTTGGGAGGGGGGTTTAAGTTACCACAACACCATTATCCCATAGTTTTTAAGATCAAAGATACAACTATGTTGGTGTCCCTTGTTAATTTTACATTGTATTTTTTTAAATGTAACTGCCTACTCCCAAACTGTCATTTGAAGTAAAACACATAGCCAAGTATTACTCTACACAATTAAAATAAACAACATTTTTTTATTAGAGATGCTATCTGCCATCCAAATATAAAGAACTTAACCTCCCTGGCGGTATGATTCTGTCTGGAATTTAGTGCTGAAAGCGGTACAATTATTTTGCATGGAAATTTGGCGTTTTTTTTATATTGTAGGCATGCAATTCTTATGAATAACTCACTTAAATCTGTCTGAACCAGAGTCTAGTAGACATCCCGGGTATGATAAAGTTTGAAACACAAAATCATAAATTATAATATAATAAAAATATATATAAAAATGATTCAATAATGTAATCAAAAACACTGAAATTTGCTCAGTTGCAGAATAGTCGCTGTCATTAAATTTATTGTTTGATGATAAATTGTGATTCTAATTTTTTATCGGTGTTTTCTAGCTGGTCTAAAACCACTTTTGACATAAAGGGACACTTTTTGGTTGCTATGGACAATCTCCAGTTTCCAGGCAGAAAAAAAATCTTTTTATTATATAAAATGACATGCAGGGCACTGGGCAGACCACTAGGGACAAACGGGATGTGTATTTTTTGTATACAGTACTGTAATCTGTAAGATGTTTTTAAACTTTTTTGAATTTGGCGCCGATCTCTGCTCCCGTGCGTCGGAATGTCGCAGGGAACGGAGATCGGCGGCACTCGGGCACTGTGTGAATCGAGCGAGCGGACGGCTCGCTCACACAGCGGGGAGACATCGCTGGATCCAGGGGAAAAGGTAAGTAACTTCCCCCCTGTATCCTGCAACGCAAGCCTGAGTCTGGCTCGGGGTTACCGCTCCTGGCAGAAAAAACTCAACCCGAGCCAGACTCGGGAACACCGATAGGGAGGTTAAACAAAAAGTGCATTCTATGCATACAAAAATAAATAAAATATAACAAAGAAAGTCATTATTCAACAAAACCATAAAAAAATTATTAGTAAAGAGGGCAGGGGTGCAAAGCCCCAGACGAGTGGCATTGTTGGGGGTCTTGTGGCTGGTATTTCAACTGACCGCCATGCTGCTGTGGTGGGTGGGGTAGCTGTGGTGGGGGTGGCTGTGGAGGTGGTGGATGTGGGGTTTTCTTTAATTTGGCCCCTCACCCCGTTGTTGAGGAGCTGCAGGATTAGTTCCTCACACCTGCTCCTTTGCTCACCATCCATCTGACTTAATTTATTTGCAGGCAGCACAGCAAATCCCTCAGCCTCATCTGGGTTTGTCCTGAGGGCAGTAATGACCAGGCTGAGGAAGGCAGCTGTGTCCTCGTCCAGATTCCTGCTCTTCCTGGCCCTTTTGCAGTAGGGCATAGGGGAGGGATCTGGGACTACGTCTGGCTGCAGGCCACAGACTCCTCCTGACTGACACTTCCCTGTGTACGAAAATGGGACATAATTAGAATCTTTTTTAGGGTTTGGTCATCAATCACACACAATTTTGATCTCCTCGCTGTTGCAAATTGAATGTGGAGAAATAGAAAAGATTGTACACATAATTTTTGGTCACTACTGTCTATTTATATGGAAACCATTTTGTTAAGGCAGAAATATTTTAACAATAACGTCTAGTTATTATCATTGTATTTTTGGATACAAATATGTTCAACAATGCTATACCTGAGTCAAGCTGGGATCCTCCACATCTTCATCCTGTGCAGCAGGACCTGTGTGTTCCTCTGGAGCTGTGGCCTGGGTTCTGTCTGGTTGGACAAAAACCACAGGCTGTTGAAATACCACAGCCTGGGGACATACATGTCATCTGCTGATGCTCCAGATCTCTGTGAGTCCATCACCTTGTTGTGCTCCCTTTTAAATGTACTCCTCAGGTTTGAGATTTTTGTCTTGACATAGTTGATGTCTGCCCTGGGGTACACTGGCTTCACCAACTCAAGTTTCTCCAACGCTGCCTTTCTCAAGATTTCATTCAAGTAGTCTCGACTCTTGACCTTCCAGAGGCAGGGCAGCTCCCAGTACAGGTCAATGAATTGGGGCAAAAAATCTGGCGAGGTAAATGTATCATGATAAATGATATGATGCCTGCAAGACAGAACACAAGACAAAACATCACGTCTGGCTTAACTCATAAGCTGCTCCCAATCTAGGCCAAAAATATAAGCACTATAGGCCACTAACCACCTATGCCCAAATTTCCAACTGTCCTTTCGTTTTCTGTCTCCTTTCGTGTGTTGGCGATGGTGATTGTTTGTCCTCCACTCCAAGATCGTTCCTGCGGCCATTAAATCGACCGTGAGTTATGGTTTTATATACACTGTACATGTGTGAAACTTCGCTCTCAGCTCTCAGTGCGTCACGACGGTGGGGCATGACCATCTATCTTCTGCATGCGACAAACACGGTGGAACATTCGGGAGGGACAACATGGTTGATTCGGCTGATTCTAGGCACCCCCACGGTGGTGTAGCTCATAGGAGGCACAAAGCAACCACCATGAGCAAGGATGAGATGGTGAAGATGGTGCGCATCCTCAAGAAGCATGACTACGACTGCAAGCTGCGCAATTACGAAAGGGCCAACAGCCGAAAGGACGGCAATTTGGAGAAGGTCATCGCCGTTTTGCAGGGTGATTTTTCGGTCACACAAACAAAGGACCAAATTGAGAAAATGGTGGTCTGATCTCAATTATCGTGATCAAGACCAGGTGGAGTCCATACATAAGATCATCAAAAAACGTAAGCAAGATTTGTATATAACCAATATGCATATGTGTAAATTAGCTGTCTGTATATGTGCTTTCTCACATATACAGTAGCTCGAGAGAATTGTATGTAATGTTTTCTATAATCTTTGTCTGAATTATTATTTTAAAGATGAAGTAAAATAGAATAATAGATAATAAAATAGAGTTATGCCTGCTAGAATGATCATCATATATCAGATGCAGGACTCAAAATTTCAAGTCCTGAGCTACTAGCCAGGCCTCAAAGGTTACTCGCCACCAGTTGCCCCGCCCAACCCCTACCATGTCCCACCCATAATCCCACCCCTAAACAAGCTGTCATAAATTATCTCATGAAATTACACTTTTTGACATGTTTTATGCAGAATTAAGTTAAAAAAATGAATATAAACAACGACTTTATCCATGCCCAAAAATGAAGCCTGCCTGTGTCCACCAATGCAGCCTGCCCATGTCCGCCAATGCAGCCTGTGTCCCCAATGCAGCTATGTGTCCCCAATGCAGCCAAGTGTCCCCATTGCAGCTATGTATCCCCAATGCCGCCATGTGTCCCCAATCCAGCCATGTGTCCCCAATGAAGCTATGTGTCCCCAATGCAGCCATGTGTCCCCATTGCAGCTATGTGTCCCCAATGCAGCCATGTGTTCCCAATGCAGCCATGTGTCCCCATTGCAACCATGTGTCCCCACTGCAGCCATGTGTCCCCATTACAGCTATGTGTCACCAATGCAGCCATGTATCCCTATTGCAGCTATGTGTCCCCAATGCAGCCATGTGTCCCCATTGCAGCTATGTGTCCCCAATGCAGCCATGTGTCCCCAATGCAGCCTACTTGTGTAGGGGAAGAGAGAGGAGAGCTGCCGCCTGGTTGATCAGAGCGCGGGGAACATAACAGCTTTCAATTCAATAGCTGTGTGTGCCCCGCTTAGCGCCGTCATATACAGCCCCTCCCCTTTTTCCGGGCACTTTGATAGACAGATCACCCGTCCAATCCTGGGACAGGTGATCTGTCTATGAAAGTGCCTGGAAAAGGTGGAGGGGCTGTATATGAAAGTGCGCAGTGGGGAACACACAACTATTGAAATGAAAGCTGTTATGTTCCCCGCGCTCTGATTAACCAGGCGGCGACGGCTCTCCTCTCCTCTCTCTTCCCCTACGATCGCTCCCATACAACCCAGGCTGCTGGTGGCGCTCGCCCCCCCCCTCTCAGGCAGCCCACACTTGCCAGCCCTCAAAATAGACATGCTTGCCAAATTCTAATTTCCTCTTGCCTGTTCGAAAGTTTCTTGTTCCACTTGTTGGTTCCTGTTTGCACTTTGAGTATTTAACATGTTTTTCTGACTTAAATGAGAAAGCTTAGTGTCTGAACTCTGTGTTTCGCCACGCCACACCACTAGGTGCACCACTAGGTCCTGTTTTCTGTATTTCCCTCAGTCTAAAAAAAAAAAAAGATTGAATTACTAACATTGAAAATGACAACATCACCTGTGCCAAATTCTACAAGTATAGAAAACAAGACCTGGGTTTTCTTGAGGAGGAGAGTTGTGAAACACTGCCCAAACTAATGTGAATTGTAATTTTTATGTGTTTTTATAAAATATAAAACCCAAATGATCCCATGCCTAAAATGTATGTACAGTATTTCCATACATCTAGTTTGCCTCTACCATCTACCATCACTGGGTATCAATGGATGTGTTTTGGGAATGCAACCCGTCCATTGATGCCCCGTTTTGGGAGCTAGCACATGTTGACACATTGTGTGTTTTGTGGGTTTAGGAAAAAAGTTGTTTGTAACTACAGACATTTGCTGCATGGGATCATAAGGGTAATTTAATTGTTATGCCTCTACGTGTACGTGGCTTAAAATTTTGTCTTTTAAAGGGGTGAGATCACCCCATATGAGGATCGCAACATCCACACAGTCTTGGGATACTAATGACTCATTTGGCCTTTACTTTACCAAAATCAAACTTTGTAAGTTCCTGAGTTTGGGATGTGTATCTAATGTTTTTGAACATGCCTGTTTAGCCCAAAAAAAGGGGAAATAATGCAAAACATACATGTTATACACCAAGATGTTGGTTTGTTTTAAAACCTTAAAACGCACATGTGAATGTGCTTTGAGTAAATAGTTTTTTACTAAACAATGTGTAGCTTATTATTTCAGAGCTCAATACCAGTGTATTTGTTAAGTAGTTGTAGTTACAGTGACATGTGCTCTTAAAATGTGGTCAACTCATGCAATTTTTAGTCCTCCAAATAATTATAAGAGTTGTAAAGGCATAATATTTTTGAACTTCATGCATTAAATCCATTAAGAACAATAACATTGTGTGTATGTGTAGCAGACCCACAGCACACCAGAATAGAGAGAATAGCTGAAGAAAATATTGTCACCTCATGTAGCAAATAAGGTACATTTGCACTATTGGAGCAAGTGGCCAAAATAAAGCCCATTTGTGAACATAATAGACAGATAAGAAACACAGACAACAGTAGTTCTAATAAAAAAGGAGTTTATGATAAAATAAATATATATATATATATTCCTGATCAGCTACAATTTGCTGCCAAGACACTGCCCTTCTACCCACAAAAGAATTCAAGGATTTTTTTGCTGTATATCTCAGGCATTTTGGAAGGGCAATCCAGCACAGGCATTTTCGAGAGACGTCAACACGCCCACAGATGACCGAGCTGCAGCCTCTTCAGCTGGGCCTGCCACTGCAGGGTCCACATCAGTTGACACTAAGACAAGGTAGCTGCTAGCATTCCTCCATAAAAAATTACAGAGTATACAGCACCACAATACCACATGGTTGATTTTGTATAGCGCAAGGTTAATTGGTGTTAAAAAAAGCCTGAACCGACTGGAGAGGATGCCAAAGGCATTTTCAAACCACCATTCTGGCACGAGAGAGCCTGTAATTAAAGATTCTCTGCTCTGGGGTGTGGTTCCTCATAGGGAACAGCTTCATAAGATGTTCCCACAGAGCAAAGGCCCCATCTGCAACAAAAACAAAATTGAGACCCTCAACATTCTCCTCAGCAGGTGGCAAGTTTAAGGTGCCATTCTGGAGCTGCTTGTAGAACTCTGTCGGCATAATGACTCCTCCATCAGAATTGCGGCTGTTCTTCCCAACATCCAGATACAAGAACCCATATATGGAAGACACTACAGCTAGCAAAACTATGGTGCAAAAGCCCTTATAATTAAAATAATATGAGCCAGAGCTGGGTGGTGGGACAATCTGGACATGTTTTCCATCAATAAGCACCACCACAATTGGACAGGTTACCCACTTCCACGAGAGCTGTTTGCATAAATAATCTGGGCTACTTTAGCCAGACCCTCCTTACTTACACTACTGGCAGCCCAGTGGACAGGTAAGAAGTGTCATAATCTAAAAATATGTATCCACACTGTCCAAATTGCAGCACATTTTGACATTCAGAAAATACATATCAATATAATAGGAGACAAAAACTGTCTACGTTACAGTTTGTAGGTAATCAGGCAGGCCCTTACACTACATGGTTGGATGAATTTATACAGAAATATGACCACAAAAGAGGGATAGTGTGCATGGGTTTTGCAAAGTCAGCAGATAGAGTATTTTTATCTTTTGACTTAAAATTTTTGGGGGGGTTGCAAATGAGTTTGGGCCCCAAAAAATGGCCTCTTGCACTCTGCCTGAATTGGAGGACGACAATAACATTTTGACACATTTTAGTAAGAACAAAAGTGTAGATGACAAAATACATTGTTAAGTTACTAGGCTAGGTGTGTATGGGCCCAGGATAGCATGCTGGGGAGGTTAGTGAAGGAAAATATGCATGTAGGCCAAAAAAGGAGCAGGAAAAGCTTACAGCATGCATGAGGACAAAGAGGACATACACACCATACTACAATCATGTTAATTATGGAATCAAGAAATTAAAACAATACATTAGCAAACATTAAATACATAGAATGTGATGTTTAAGGCAAAAACTTACCCAAATATAGTCCTTCTGCAGGACTTGAATAGTGGCTGAGCAGGTGTCTGGAATAATGAGTCCCAGAGCCTGGGGGGAGATCTCAGTGGTAAACTTGATGTCCTGAAGATTTCTCCCCATTGCCAAGTAACGCAAGGTGGCTATGAGCCTTTGCTCAGGAGTGATGGCAAGCCGCATGCATGTCCTGCTTCTTAATATAGGGGATCCCCATGCCAAGAGTTGGTGAAAGCAGGGGTCCGTCATCTGTAGATAATTACGAAAATTATCCGAACTATTCTCCTGAAGCAAAGGCATAGGACATAATTGGTCACGATTAAACAACCAATTTTTGGTCCAAGAAATCCTCCTCCTCCTGTTCCTGGACTGGACTTGGTCAAAGCAATAACTCCAAGGCTAATAATAGCACATTCTCTTCTCCGATTCTGCAAAATGGCTGGTTGACGAACTGCCATTCAGAAACGAACTGACAAGCACGAACTGAAAAGCACGAATTAACATTCACCAAACTTCTACTAACACAAAATTAGCAGAAGAAGCCCAAAGGGTGGAGCCTGACAATTGAACTTCCTCTTTATCGGCTCGTAGTACGTTTAGTACGTCACTATGTTTGTGTTTGTTGGCTGAAAATTCTGTACCGCTTGTATGCAAGACAAGTTCATGGCACACACCCTTCGGACAAAAGTCTGGCACTTTGTCTGTGGAAAATCCGATCGTGTGTACAAGGGTTTAGGCTGGTCATACATTATACAATTATCTTGTACAATTTTTCTTTAGATTCATCAAAAACATATAAAATACACTGTTTAACATATTACTTCCCAATCCTGTGTTAGACCCCTTTCACACTGGGGCATTTTTCAGGCGTTTTTCAGGCGCTTTAGAGTTAAAAAAAGCGCCTGTAAAGCGCTTGAAAGAAGCCTCATCTTCAAATCCAATGTGAAAGCCCAAGTGCTTTAAGAGCCCTTTCATACTGCCAGCGCCCGAAAAACACTGGTAAAGCGCTGCTTAAACTAGCAGCGCTTTACCAGCGTTTTTGGAGCTCTAGCTGGGGGCGCTTTTAACCCCCAAATAAAGGGTTAAAGGCGCCCACAAAGCGCTGCTGCCAAAATCGCTTTGCAGGCGCTTCCCATTGATTTCAATGGGAAGGGGCGCTTTAGGAGCGTTGTATTCACCGCTCCAAAAGCGCTGCAAAGAAGCTGCTTGCAGGACTTTTTTTGACGTCCTGCCAGTGCAGCGCCTCAGTGTGAAAGCACATTGGGATTGCAGATGAGGCTTCTTTCAGGCGCTTTACAGGCACTTTTTTTAATGCTGAAGCGCCTGAAAAACGCCCCAGTGTAAAAGGGGTCTCAAGGTGTGAAAGCACTCGGGCTTTCACATTGGGATTGCAGATGAGGCTTCTTTCAGGCGCTTTACATGCACTTTTTTTTAACACTAAAGCGCCTGAAAAACGTCTGAAAAACGCCCCAGTGTGAAAGGGGTCTTATTGGAAAAAAATTGCTACAAGTTACACAGCCTGATTGTATTCAATGGCCTTTGGTCTTTTATTTCATTTGTTATATATATTGTTTGTTTGTAACATCCTTTATCCTCTTTCTTACTGGAGATACTCAATAGAAAATGTATATTTATATATAAAAACATATAATATGAGAGCATACCTAAACACTTTCAATTTGTATGCAATTAGACAGGCCTTTGCACTACATAGTTGAAGGTAAATCTAAAGGAAAATGAATAACAAAATTGTATAATGTATTGGCAGCTTTAGTCTTGGCACCTGAAAGATCGTTCATGCCCAACAGTCACATAAAAAGAGCTAATTTATAAGAAAGTTTGTGGTCACATAAATATAAAGGTAATAATGTGGTGTTTTTTTTTTTTTTTAAATGTATGTGCGGAGTGTCAGAACAATTGGAAGGTAAAATTTAACAGGTGAGTTAAGGTAGCCCTACTTTAAGAACCCCCTTATGCAGCTGTGCAATTACAAGACTCATCAGAAATGACCAGACTTATCAGTTTTTTTGTACTCAGCCTATCATAAATATAAAAAGAGTCTTTGAGGTTTGCACAAGCTACTAGGCATGCCATATCTATGATTAGCCTTAATTAAGTCTACTTAAGAGGCAACTGAACTTAACAAAGTAAACACTAAGCCCAAAGATGAAATGCAACACTTCCTGCAGCGAGTCATGTGTTACATTATTTGCAAAGTGGGAGAATTATCTTTGACTTGATAATAACATATTAATCAGGCTTATGTCAATAGTGCCCAATGATAACAAGAGTAAAACAGCAATTCCATATTAGAAATAATTAACAGCTAGGTTGTTTGTTTATTTTTCTCTATCCATCACATATTATTTCCTCACTGATTCAGAGCAGACCCAATGTTCTCAAACTGATCCCTTCATGGAAGGGATAGCGAGCAAACATATTACTTAACATTAGTGGTAAATGAACCATGCTTCTTCCAGGATGACTCTGCAAAAGTGCTTTGAGAAATCAGGAAATTAATAGTAGATACAGTTAACCTTGGGTCCAGCATTACACCACTAGAACGACCCTTCTTCCAGAGACCGAAGTAGACCACAGGTGGTGTTATTGGATAGACTGTACAATGCATTTAATGCGGGTAATCAGATGTCCCTATTATCTTCTTTTCACTTTGTGCCTTGGATATTTGCAAACAACTAGAGGAATAATGCACAAATCACGATCTGCAAATAAACTCAATTTAGGACAAAGTTGCCAAGAACAAAAAAAAAAGGAATCTCAGTAAAACCATTGTTCTCATTAGGCAACTTGTTGATTATAGTCTAGTCAAAAACCATACAGTGATTGACCAAATAAAATAAAATATATATATATATTTTTTTTTACATAAACACATTTCCAGGAATCATTTCAGCTTTAGGTACGTTTAGGAAAAGTACATCAGGTGTGAACACTGGTAAGTGTACTAGCTTTGTAAGGTGCTACAAAGTTCATTGCCAGTGCGTATAGTGCAGTTAACAACTAAAATGGTGAATTCTGATTGTCTGCAATGGCCATGCACACTTTTAACCAGTGGCGGCTGGTGGTATATTTTGAGGAGGCGGAAATCTGTCCGTTGCCAATTCCTACCCTGGTCGGTCGGTTCTCCCGCACCCCCCCCCCCGGTTGATCATCAGCCCCGCACTTACCCTAGCTAGGTCATGGGCTTCCTCCAGGCGGCAGGCGGAAGCATCACCCTGCATCTTCGCCCTCCTCCTCCTTGGCGGCCAATAGAATCGCTTCTGCTCTCAGCCAACAGGGTCAGACAATAGTGAATATTAATTCGCTATTGTGAAACAACTGGGTGGGCTTGGGGCTCTGCCCCCCGAGCACACCCTTTTTTTAAGTCAATTAGAGCCTCCAGCTTTAACCACTTGCTTACTGGGCACTTAAACACCCTTCCTGCCCAGACCAATTTTCAGCTTTCGGTGCTCTCACACTTTGACTGACAATTACTCAGTCATGCAACACTGAACCCAAATGAATTTTTTGTCCTTTTTTTCCCACAAATAGAGCTTTCTTTTCGTGGTATTTGATCACCTCTGGGTTTTTTATTTTTTGCGCTATAAATGAAAAAAAACGAAAATTTTGAAAAAAAACACATTTTTTTTGTTTCTGTGATAAAATTTAGCAAATTATTAATTTTTCTTCATAAATTTTGGCCACAATTTATACTGCCACATATCTTTGGTAAAAATAATCCAAATTAGTGGATATTATTTGGTCTTTGTGAAAGTTACAGACTCTACAACCTATGGTGCGAATTATACAAAATTGATCACATCTGATATACTGGTGGCCTATCTCATTTCTTGTGACCCGAACAAGCCAGGAAAGTTCAAATACCCCCCAAATTACCCCTTTTATGAAAGTAGACATTCCAAGGTATTTAGTAAGAGGCATGGTGAGCTTTTTGATGTTGTCATTTTTTTCCCACAATTCTTTGCAAAATGAATTATTTTTTTATTTTTTATTTTTTTCCACAAAATTGTCATTGTAATAGGTTATTTCTCTCACATGGCATGTGTATACCACAAATGACACCCCAAAATAAATTCTGCTACTCCTCCTGAGTATTACGATACCACATGTGTGGGACTTTTCCACAGCCTGGCCACTTAGAGAGGCCCAACATGCAGGGAGCGCCATCACGTGTTCTAGGTGTATAAATTACACATTTAACTTGTTGACTACCTATTACACTTTTGAAGGCCCTGGAGCACCAGAACAATGACATGTGACACTGACGTGGCACTGATGACAGGTGGCACTGATGACACGTGACACTGATGACACTAATACGGGGCACTGATGACACGTGACACTGATGACAGATGGCACTAATACAGGGGCACTGATGACACGTGACACTGACAGATGGCACTAATATGTGGCACTGCTGACAGATGGAACTTATACGTGGCACTGATATCATGTGGCACTAATACGTGGCACTGATGAGAGATGGCACTAATACGTGGCACTGATGACAGATGGCACCGATACGTGGCACTGATGACACGTGACACTGATGACAGATGGCACTGATACGTGGCATTGATGACACGTGCCACTGATAACAGATGGCACGTGACACTGACAGGTGGCACTTTTGACAGATGGCACTGATACATGGCACTGATGACAGATGGCACTGACGTGGCACTGATGACACGTGGCATTGATATGGCACTGACAGATGGCACTGATGACAGATGGCACTGACGTGGCACTGATGACAGATGGCACTGACGTGGCACTGATTTGGCACTGATGACAGATGGCACTGACGTGGCACTGATGACAGATGGCACTGACATGGCACTAATGTGGCACTGGGGACAGGTGGCACTGGCAGATGGCACTGGGGTGACAGGTGGTACTGGGGACAGGTGGCATTGGCAGATGGCATGGATGGCACTCTGGGGACAGGTGTTACTGGGGACATGTGGTACTGGGGACAGGTGGCACGGATGGCACTCTGGGGACAGGTGGTACTGATGGTGGCAGCGGGACAGATGACTTTATTTCTTTTTTTTTTTTTTTTTTTTTTTTACTTACGGCGCCGGCGCCGTTCCTCTCTCCCTCCTCACACGCTGTCTGTGTGAGGAGGCAGAGCGGCGCTGACAGATGATCTCATATTTTTGCATATGCAAACATATGAGATCATCTCTCATTGGACAGCCAGATCTCGCTGTAAACGGCCGCTGTGATTGGCCGTTTTCAAGCGATCTGTGACCGGCTGTGTCCGACGGACACGGGCGGCACAGAACTTCCCCGATGCGCGCTCTCAGGAGCGCACATTAGGGAAGTAAACAGGAGGATGTCCAGGGACGTCCTCCCGGCAGGGAGCGTCCGCGCTGCAGCCGTCTTTCGGCTATAGCGCGGGCGCGTAGCGGTTAACCCCTTCAATACCCGCCCATAGTCATATGACGCCCACAAGGTGGATCTACCATCCTGGGTGGGCGTCATATGACGTCCTCCCATTCCCGGCCGCCTGGGGTGCGCGCGCGCGCGCCCGCGGTGTCGCTCGGGACCCGGTGCGGGTGCCCGGTGGCCTCGATGTCCGCCGGGCACCCGCGATTGCCCGTTAAAACAACGGGACCGTGCGGGACCGTGGAGCTGTGTGTGTGTAAACACACAGCTCCACGTCCTGTCAGCGAGCAGGAGACCGATCATGTGATCCCAGCACGGAGGAACACATGATCGGTCTCCTCCCCTTGAGTCCCCTCCCCCCACAGTTAGAATCACACATTTAGGGAAAACATTAACCCCTCCCCGCCCCCTAGTGTTAACCCCTTCCCTGCCAGTCACATTTACACAGTAATCAATGCAATTTTATAGCAACGATCGCTGTGTAAATGTGAATGGTCCCAAAAATGTGTCAAAAGTGTCCGAAGGGTCCGCCACAATGTCGCAGTCACGAAAAAAAAAAAAAATCGCAGATCGCCGCCATTACTAGTAAAAAAAAAAAAAAAAAATGCAATAAATCTATCCCCTATTTTCTAGACGCTATAACTTTTGCGCAAACCGATCAATATACGCTTATTGCGATTTTTTTTAACAAAAATATGTAGAAGAATACGTATCGGCCTAAACTGAGGAAAAAAATGTTTTTTTAAAAAAAAAATGGGATATTTATTATAGCAAAAAGTAAAAAATATTGTGCTTTTTTTCCAAATTGTCGCTCTTCTTTTGTTTATAGCGCAAAAAATAAAAACTGCAGGGGCGATCAAATACCACCAAAAGAAAGCTCAATTTGTGGGAAAAAAAGGACGTCAATTTTGTTTGGGTGTAACGTCGCACGACCGCGCAATTGTCAGTTAAAGCGACGCAGTGCCGAATCGCAAAAAGTGCTCTGGTAAGGAAGGGTGAAAAATGGCCCGGTGCTGAAGCGGTTAATTACATGCTTCTAAAAAAATAAAAATAAACATTTGAATCCATGTCCTGCATGTAGATTAGGGCCTGGGCGCATGGATTTGCTGGGCAGTGACCCTGCACCCCATATAGACTGGCCGCTGCTGCTTTTAACTCAGTTATTTAATAGGTCTGCAGAATATATACAAAAAAAAATATTATTATATCGTTTTCTATATCTTATGATACTGACCAGGGAAAATGTTATGTACATTTTATACTTTCCAAACCTGTTGCATAAAATGCAATTCTTTTTTATATATAAAACACATTGCTGTATTTTTACATATTTACTGCATGTCAGTATAATACCCAATTTGTACATATGTTATTAAAGTTCCCATGGGTATTAAAGGATAAGGTTGTCTGCAAGCACCTCAAGACTGCATAGGACACCCAGTGGTGACAGGTTTGATTTCTCAATTTGAAGCAGTAGAGACACAGACACACGCACTTATGTAACATAAATATGTTGGAAAAAGATAGTTCATTGATTAGGGCTTAATGACACTCGCTGCATGTCACTGGTATCTTTCAGTGCAGAGCTGTGAGGATTCAGTGCATCTACCCTGAGTACTCTTGGGGAGGGTTAAATTATACAGTATCTAAATCCACAAAAATAACATTTTAATATATAGCAGCTTACCAGTTCTTAGATGTGTCAACTGCATTAGTTTTCATTTTTTAGGATTTTTTACTATATTTATTTCCTGGTAAACCTGCAAATCCTCACTCCTCCATATATAAAGGGAGCCATGGTTGTTACCCAGGCTGCTCTCCTGATTTGGACTACACAGAGATCTTCCTTTCTTCATTTCTATTAAATTGGGAGCATGGAAATTGGTAATTGACAGTAAATAGCTTACAAGCAAGATAAGATAACTTCCTGTGCTTGCTGAAAATGTTCTTACACTGAAAAATGAAAATACATAGTTTTCTTTCGTCCCAACCTCTAACTGCTGCATTTGCAGGGCAGCTAATTCTGTTGAACTATAACAGACTTACTGGCAGGATCACCAAGTGAAAATTAAAGAAAGAAAGCCTAAAAAAGAAAACAAATGCAGTCATCACATCTAAGACTTGGTAAGCTGTGATATAATAAATAAAAGGCACGCAGCGACGACACCACGCATGTTCTGAAGGGAGGACGGGTTACAACTGGCCGGCCGGCAGTGTATTTGTCTATGCGATCAAATTTTTTATGCTTGTAAGTCTTTTTAATCTATTTCTGGAAATAAATTTGTTATGCCAGTATTACACTATGGGCGGCCCTTATTATTTCTGAGCAATTAGTGGGAATCTTCTTGGTGGAGTGTACAGAGTAGAGGGACCGTTCCTTTCCGGATGATCGCTTTCTGCCCGACTAGTTCCATCAGCTGATCGCCGTTCAGGAAGCCGCCTATTATACAGCCTATGTGCCTATACTGCTTGGCCATCCGGTAAGCGTGTAATTTATCCGGTGGTCGGGCTCCACAACCTTTTATGTCACAATCTAAGTGAAGGATAGTCACTGTGGTGTTTCTTCCTTTATTTATCTTGGAATACCTTATATGGAAGCAAAAAAATTGTATTTAACAGGTCTATATGTACTGGATTCCAATTAGACTGTGGACTGTTTGGATTCAATTTACTTTTTAGGCTGTTATCTATGTGCTCCTCTGTGGCCATAGACTATATTGTTAGAACTGTCATTTCTGGTTATACATAATCATTTTTTTTTTTCTCCATGTTGGTAGTCTGCTTATCTAAAAGCCCATCAGGGCCAACCGAAAATGCCCGATCTGCAGAACTACTTGTATTCCTAGTCGTTCAAGGAGGGGGGGAGGACTGTCACTCCGTCACACTTTTACAGATCAGACCAGGTCGGATGTCAGCGGACATGTCACCGCTGACATCCGTCACTCCATAGACCTCTATGGAGCGTCCATTCAGGTCCGCCTAAAAAACTGACAGGCGGACCTGAACGGTCCGTCCATGTGAAGGGGGCCTTACTGGTCCAAGGCTCCCATATATTTACTATAATTGTGTTCTTTTGTTTAAATATCCTTTAACCACTTACAGGCTGGAAGATTTTCCCCCTTAATGACCAGGCCATTTTTTGCTATACAGCACTGCCTCGCTTTAACTGACAATTGCGTGGGCGTGCGACACTGTATCCAAACAAAATTGTTTGGATACAAATAGAGCTTTCTTTTGGTGGTATTTGATCCCCTTTGCGGTTTTTAATTTTTGCGCTATAAACAAAAAAACAGCAACAATTTTGAAAAAACAAAACAATATTTTTTTTACTTTTTGCTATCATAAATATCCCAAAAACAAATAAAAAAAAGGAATTTCTTCATCGGTTTAGGCCAATATGTATTCTTCTACATATTTTTGGTAAAAAAAAAAATCACAATAAGCATATATTGATTGGTTTACGCAAAAATTAAAGGCGTCTACAAAATGGGGGATATATTTATGGCATTTTTATTTAAAAACATTTTTTTTAAATAGTAATGGTGGTGATTTGTGATTTTTAGCGGGACTGCAACATTGCGGCGGACAGATCGGACACTTTTGACACTTTTTTAGGACTATTGACATTTGATCAGAGCTAAAAATAGCCACTGGTTAATGTATAAATGTCACTGGCAGGGAAGGGGTTAACACTAGGGGGCGATCAAGGAGTTAAGTGTGTTCCCTGGGAGTGTTTCTAACTGTATGAGGCCTGGGCTGACTGGAGGAGGAGAAAGATTGCTGTTCCTAATCACTAGGAACAGCAGATCTCTGTCTAACTCCCCTGTCAGAACGGGGATCTGTCTGTTTACATCGACAGATTCCCGTTCTGGCTCTCATTCCCACGATCACAGGTGGCCAGTTGACATTGTGGCCGACGGCCACGCGCATCGGGTCCCCTCTGTACAGCAGACACGCGCACCTGCTATGGCTCCTTAAAGGAGCCGACATACACCTATGCTGATTTGCGGGTATAACGGCAGGGCAGCTGGTTGGCAAGTGGTTAAAGCTGAAGCTTGTGTGTATCCAACATCATACAGGCTGCTGATCCTTAAAAACATCCTCCCTTCATTCTGCCTTCATAGCCGCCACATATTGCCCTGAGTGGCTATCTTTTAATGCTGTATGAGTAAACAGCAGCCACGTCTATTGTGAAGAGTTACAAATAAAGCAAGTGTTGCTCACAGCATGTGTAGCTAGGCCACTGGCACCATTGCAATAAGCGGTGAGAATAATAAGGAGAAATGTCTATGGCAAAAAAAAAAGACGAAAAGGGATAAACAAAGAACATAGAGGAAAAAGAGAGAAAGAAAATAATGAATGCAAGGGAGAAAAATGCTGACACCAAGGACCAACAGTGCACATCCCTTTTTCTTATCAGAAATTGACAGTATACCTCCAAAAACTAAAACTAAAAATCTCACCGATATCAGAGACTCCCGATAAGCATTCTGCTCAGTCACAAGTCTCACGTGATAGAAAGGAGGAGAGTGTGCCAACATACAAAGCATAGAATGGCTAAAAGTAGCTTTGCTTGCATTCTATTTAATTTGCTCAGCTAACACAGGAGCAATCTACCTACAGCCATACCACAACACTGAGCAGGGGTGGGTTTCACAGGTCCTAATACCAAGCCAGTCAGTGTCATTAGTGTCACACGTCACCTGCAAAGTACAGAATATCTTTCAGTTACATAATATTGCCATTGTTTATTTAGAGGTATAGAAGAAAGAAAGTACTGCTGTTCTCAGCTTTCATGTATTCATCCCATTCTTCCATACATTTATTTAACCTGCACCAAAATACAAGATAGGTAAAATCTTCTTGGTTGTGAAGGGCAATACAAGCAACCTATAGAGGATCAGATAGTTGTGGTCTATGGAAGGGATAGCTGAAGAACACAAAGGATTGTGGTCTCGGAAAGGGAGAGTTTTGGAAGTTGTGGTCCAAGAAGGGGAACATTTGAGGGGAAGCATTGGATTTAGGTGGTCAGGGAAAGGTATAGTTTTGGAAGATATCTGTCCAGGAAAGGGCCAGATTTTGAGGAAAGAGGGTCAGATGGATGTGTTTCAAGAAATGGATAGTTACATAAGAAAGAGGATTGTGGTCCAAAAAAGGGGCAGTTTTGGTTTTAAAGGCATTTCAAACCTTCCTACCTTCACCTTGTGTTTTTCACCTGCATAAGATGTGCATTGATCATCTAGTTTCATAATGTAATTGTTGACCTGTATGCACAGCCTAAAGTAGAGTACATTTTCACATTCTTGTGTCAAATATTTCTCTATGTGTTCAAAAATGTGTTCAAAAATGAGGCATGTGGCATGGCGCGCTGAACAGGTTAGAGCATGACCTATGTCTGTAGTCTAAGAAGTGACACTTTCTGCAAAGAAACTATGTATCCCACAATCCCTGGGTCTCTCAGTCTAGTGCTTGTGTGAGCTATACAATAATTAGATGTGAAACAGACAGAAACAGGCAAAGTAATTAACAGAGAGCTACCACAAGTTAGAAGAGATTTGCTTCATCTCGTTAGCAGTTCCACATTTGAGATGCAAAACAAAGAACACCCCTATGTGAAAATGTCCAAATATGGCCCAATTAGTGTTACAAGGATTCAGGTGTCAATGGGGAGCAGGTGTGTTAAATTTGGTGTTATCACTTTTACTCTCTCATACTGGTCACTGGAAGTTCAACATGCAGTACTGTGGCCAAGACCATACAGCAGATTAACCAGACAGGTTCCACTCAGAACAGGCCTCGCCATGATCGAACAAAGAAGTTGACTGCACGTGCTCAGCATCATATTCAGAGTATGTCTTTGGTAAATAGACGTATTAGTGCTGCCAGCATTGCTGCAGAGGTTGAAGGGGTGGGGGGTCAGCCTGTCAGTGCCCAGACCATACGCCGCACAATGCATCAAATTGGTCTGCATGGGTGTCGTCCCAGAAGGAAGCCTCTTCTAAGGCTGATGTACAAGAAAGCCTGCAAACAGTTTGCTGAAGACAAGCAGACTAAGGACATGGATTACTGGAACCATGTCCTGTGGTCTGATGAGACCAAGATAAACTTATTTGGTTCAGATGGTGTCAAGCATGTGTTGCGGCAACCAGGTGAGGAGTATAAAGCGTGTGTTGCCTACAGTCAAGCATGGTGGTGGGAGTGTCATGGTCTGGGGCTGCATGAGTGCTGTCGACACTGGGGAGCTACAGTTCATTGAGGGAATCATGAATGCCAACATGTACTGTGACATACTGAAGCAGAGCACGATCCCCTCCCTTCGGAGACTGGGCCATAGGGCAATATTCCAACATGATGACGACCCCAAACACACCTCCAAGATGACCACTGCTTTGCTAAAGTAGCTGGGGGTAAAGGTGATAAACTGGCCAAGCATATCTCCAGACCTAAACCCTATTGAGCATCTGTGGGGCAGCCTCAAACAGAAGGTGGGTGAGCGCAAGGTCTCTAACGTCCATCAGCTCCGTAATGTTGTCATGGAGGAGTGGAAGAGGACTCCAGTGGCAACCTGTGAAGCTCTGGTGAACTCCATGCCCAAGAGAATTAAGGCAGTGCTGGAAAATAATGGTGACCACACAAAATATTGACACTTTGGGACCAATTTGGACATTTTCACTTAGAGGTGTACTCACTTTTGTTGCCAGCGGTTTAGACATTAATGGCTTTGTGTTGAGTTATTTTGAGGGGACAGCAAATTTACACTGTAATACAATCTGTACACTCACTACTTTACATTGTAGCAAAGTGTCATTTCTTCAGTGTTGTTACATGAAAAGATATGATAAAATGTTTACAAAAATGTGAGGGGTGTACTCACTTTTGTGAGATACTATATATATAAAGCCCATTTGTTTTAAAATTTCGAGGTATTGAAGTATTGATACCCATCAGGATACCCTTCGGGGAGATCCACCCTCTCCATTTGTCTTGATGATCATCAGCGAGAGACAGAAAATAATGGGAAATTCATATTTTACAACTGTCACTGGAACAGAAGTAGGGGGGAAATATTTAGATGGGGACACCCATTAAGATGACATAAGCAAACGCCCCCCTCCCCCAAAAAAAACAAGGATTTTATCAACTGTCCATCTACAGTATTCAAAACAACAATGAACCAAGGTATAGTTTTTTTTAAATATTTTAAACTCTAAAATATAATTAAGGACTATGCACAGCAGGGAACCATGTAAATAGTGTTCAACTTTTTACACAAGAGTAAAGCACCTATTTTCCACAACATACATACCATACTATATTACTATCATTGAGGGCCCATTCACACCAGAAACTGCACATAACTATGTATTTTTGACCTAATGTTTACATGCATTTGAAGCGTGTTTGAAGTGCGTAATTGACATGGCCGGCCGGCTGCAATACTGAACGCCCGTACTAAGTGGCGGGACGTTTGCTCGCGGTGACGGCAGCACATCGCTCCTTCTAGGAGCAAACGTCCCGCCACTTAGTATGGGCGTTCAGTACTGCAGCCAGCCGGCCGCATATTTTTTAAATTTTTTTATATCTATGCACATTTGTAGTGCTTTAATTTTATAATAAAATTGCCCACACGGGTTTTACCCATGATCCCTTTCTTGGCATCCTTTGTTTTCCATGCGTGAGCCCCCACCATGTCCAGTGTGGGATATTGAGAGCTGATAGCAGTGACCACCGATTGGAGTCTTTAGCCCAGCAGTTGTTGACGGAACCCCTCCACATAGGACAACGGGATTCGTGTTACCTGCCATGAGGAAAAGGCCCTGGCTGGGCAATAGCCACACGCACTCATTTTTTGAAAGCTGGTAAGCGAGCATTGCAGACAGTGGTGGGATCACTGAACACATCAGTCACTTGATTTTGCTGTCACCAATATTATTTGGACTTCACTCATTTGTGCACAAAAAACATTTTCTCGAATTGTGTTTTTTGGTTAAAGGATTCTTTGCAGGTCTTTTTTCTCTGGACTATACAAGGCATTATTCGTATATTCATTGACACTGTTTTTTGATTCACATTTGTCACTATCGTTACTTGATTGTGTTTTTATTTTTTACAGCAACATTATTTATGATTCATTTTTATGAGTAGCACGTTGGTGTTTTATTTTCACTATTTTTATTTAATAGTTTTTCAAACTCAGCGCAACTTTACATTTTTCTATATTTTTTGTGTTATATCGCACTTGGTGTTGCCGCTATTTTTTATAATATTCTTTTCGTTTGTTATTTTTATTTCATATAATTTTTTCTGCATACTGTCCAGCGCAATTTTCCTTGTAATATATTTTTTATATTACATGCATATCCACATAATTATAGTTAAAAAAAACAAGTAAATGTAAACTTTCCCAAGTATTCCTTTAAGCTGGGTTCACATTGCCACATGGAGTGGCTCATAGCAGGGGTCCAGTGCGTCTCTGTTCACCATTTCAAGTCCAATTTCAGTTTGAATTTTTGGCTGAATTTGGACCTGAAACATACCAAAAGATGCAAAAGACTCCTAAGCAATTAACTACGGAGCCGCTCCAGAGATGTGTGAACCGGCTCCATAGAGAGCCGGTCACGATCTCCTGTCATGCAAATTGGATGTGGAGAAACACACATCCGATCCGCAATAGTGTGAACACAGCCTTAATGTCGATTTCCTCTTCTCTGCCTCCAAAGCACCTCCTGTACTTGTAAAGCTGGGTACATGAGTCGAAAATCAGCTAAAAAGGGTTGGTTCGGCAGGAACTGGACAATTTTCGGCCCGAGTGTACAGCTTGACTGGCAGCTGAATAGTATGTACTGATGAGGCAGTACCCCTGTTAGAACACAATAGCACAGCGGGGGAGATCGCTGCACTAACAGCGCTTGTGTTATTTCAGCAATCTCACTGTTTTTTTTCGTTCAGCCCAAACACTTACAGTGTTTACCAGGCTTAACCACTTCCCGACCGGCGCACACAGATGTACCTCGGCAGAATGGCATGGACAGGCAAATGGGCGTAGTGGTACGTCCCTTAACATTTGCCACCATGCCATCACGTGCGTGTCGGTAGAGACCTCCTTGAGTCCAATCGCGGGTCACGCGTACTTGATCACCACAGGGATACCCGCGATCGTCTTACGGGGAGGCAGAACGGGGAGATGCTAAAGTAAACAAGCATCTCCCCGTTCTGCCTAGCAACAGTGTCACTGATCTCTGCGATTGGAGCAGAGATCAGTGATGTGTAAAACACAGCCACGCCCCCCACAGTTAGCAACACGCCCCTAGGACACACTGACACCTAGTGGTTAACCCTTTCACTGTCATTTACACAGGAATCAATGCATTTGTATAGCACTGATTGCTGTATAAATGACAATGGTCCCAAAAATGTGTCAAAAATTTCAGATGTGTCCGCCATAATGCCGCAGTCACAATAAAAAATCGCTGATTGCCGCCATTACTAGTAAAAAAAAAATGTATTAATAAAAATGCCATAAAACAATCCCCTATTTTGTAAACGTTATAACTTTTGCGCAAACCAATCAATAATCGCTTATTGCGGTTTTTTTTTTACCAAAAATATGTAGAAGAATACGTATTGGCCTAAACTGAGGAAAAAAAATTTTTTTTATAAATTTTTGGGGGATATTTATTATAGCAAAAAGTAAAAAATAATGCGGTTTTTATTTAAAAAATTTTGCTCTTTTTTTGTTTATAGCACAAAAAATAAAAACCGCAGGGGTGATCAAATACCACCAAAAGAAAGCTCTATTTGTGGGAAAAAAAAAGGACGTCAATTTTGTTTGGGAGCCACGTCGCACGACCGCACAATTGTCAGTTAAAGCGACGCAGTGCCGAATCGCAAAAAGTGCTCTGGCCTTTGGCCAGCAAAATGGTCCGGTCTGAAAGTGGTTAAGGCTGCATTCACACCTGAGCATTTTCAGCTCGTAAAACGCTCATCTTAAAAGTTCCAAAACGCCCAACAAGCAAAATCCCACTCATTTAAATGGCCCCTTGTTCACATCTGAGCGTTCTGTTCTGAAGCAAAACTCCTGAAGCTCAAAAAGGTACATTTGCTTCTTTTTAGGCAGATTACAGGCGTTTTACTGCTTTTTACATTGGTGACCTTTGGACCTCCAAAACGCCTGTACAAAAACGCCCTAAAAAACGCCCTAAAATGCTGTTCTTTATTTTCCTTGCATGTCCCTCTCGGATCTACAGCGACTGCACTTCCAAGTGCACTTGCAGTGCAAAGTGGAGTTGCCTTTAGTAAATAACCCCCCCCCCCCCCCCATGTGTCATTGTCAGCAGATATAATTTTATTCAATTAAATTTCTAGTGATGGAATGACCAAAATTTTAAATCAGCTTGTAATTACACATGTTGTATCACTTACTATTATCAGCAAACTGCTGTATATCTTTTTAAATACTCCCTTTAATTATTTTTCTTTTTGTGGGAAGTACCTCACTAAAATCCATACCAGACTCAAACAGTGAAATTTACTAAAACCGGTGCACTCAGAATCTGGTGCAGTTGTGCATAGTAACATATCAGCTTCTTTAACTACTTCCCACCCGGCCATCCCCCCCATAGTGGGTGGGCCACTGCACATATACGGCCGGGTGGGAGCCTTCTACTTCTGATAGGACGTTCCTGGATTTCTTTTAAATTTATGACAAAATTAGATTTTATTGGATTTCTTTTAACCACTTCAATACCGGGCCATAGTCAAATGACGTCCACAGATGGGATCTCCCATCCTGGGGGGCGTCATATGACGTCCTCGGTATTTCGCCGCTCCTGCGGGCCCCAGGCGACTGTGGATGAGCTGTGTCCCTCGGACACAGCCCATCCCCGATCTGAGTGATTCGCATCTCCGAGCCACCCCCGGTACACGTGACCGGCGGTGTCCAATCACCGCCGGTCACATGTACTGCCTCTGTGAACGGCGCTCGTGCACGCCCCTAGGGCGCGTGCAGAGCGGCGATCGGGGACGAGGCTTGTCACTCTGACACAGCCCAACCCCGATCGCAGTAAAGAGCCAATGAAATTGGCTCTTTACCACGTGACCGGCTGTGTCCAATCACAGCCGGTCACAGAATGTCAACAGACCGCGGTAACGAGATGTTACCGGGTTCTTCACACACCTTTCGTGTGTGAGGAGGAGGTGGCGGTAACATCTCGTTACCCCTTAGTGTACACCAACCACACTGATTACCCCCCCCCCCCCTAATAAAGAGGACCTGTCACCAGCCATCAAAGTACCTGTCACCAGCCATCAAAGTACCTGTCACCAGCCATCAAAGTACCTGTCACCAGCCATCAAAGTACCTGTCATCACCCGTCACAGCCCATCTGAGTACCCGAGTACCTGTCAGCAGCCCATCTGAGTACCCGAGTACCCGTCACAGCCCATCTGAGTACCCGAGTACCTGTCACAGCCCATCTGAGTACCCGAGTACCTGTCCAGCCCATCTGAATACCCGAGTACCCGTCACAGCCCATCTGAGTACCCGAGTACCTGTCACAGCCCATCTGAGTACCCGAGTACCTGAGTACCTGAGTACCTGAGTACCTGTCACAGTACATCTAAGTACCTGAGTACCTGTCACAGCCCATCTGAGTATCCGAGTACCTGTCACAGCCCATCTGAGTACCCGAGTACCTGAGTATCCGAGTACCTGAGTACCTGTCACAGCCCATCTGAGTACCCGAGTACCTGTCACAGCCCATCTGAGTACCCGAGTACCTGTCACAGCCCATCTGAGTACCCGAGTACCTGTCCAGCCCATCTGAGTACCCGAGTCCCCGTCACAGCCCATCTGAGTACCCGATTCCCTGTCACAGCCCATCTGAGTACCCGAGTACCTGAGTATCCGAGTACCTGAGTACCTGTCACAGTCCATCTGAGTATCCGAGTACCTGTCACAGCCCATCTGAGTATCCGAGTACCTGAGTACCTGTCACAGCCCATCTGAGTACCCGAGTCCCTGTCACAGCCCATCTGAGTACCCGAGTACCTGAGTATCCGAGTACCTGAGTACCTGTCACAGTCCATCTGAGTATCCGAGTACCTGTCACAGCCCATCTGAGTACCGAGTACCTGAGTACCTGTCACAGCCCATCTGAGTACCTGTCACAGTCCATCTGAGTATCCGAGTACCTGTCACAGCCCATCTGAGTACCCGAGTACCTGTCACAGCCCATCTGAGTACCCGAGTACCTGTCACAGCCCATCTGAGTACCCGAGTACCTGTCACAGCCCATCTGAGTACCCGAGTACCTGAGTACCTGTCACAGTACCTGAGTACCTGTCACAGCCCATCTGAGTACCCGAGTACCTGAGTACCTGTCACAGCCCATCTGAGTATCCGAGTACCTGAGTACCTGTCACAGTCCATCTGAGTATCCGAGTACCTGAGTACCTGTCACAGTCCATCTGAGTATCCGAGTACCTGAGTACCTGTCACAGCCCATCTGAGTACCTAAGTACCTGTCACAGCCCATCTGAGTACCCGAATACCTGAGTACCTGTCCCAGCCCATCTGAGTACCCGAGTACCTGTCCCAGCCCATCTGAGTAACCGAGTACCCGTCACAGGCCATCTGAGTACCCGAATACCTGAGTACCTGTCACAGTCCATCTGAGTACCTGTCTCAGTCCATCTGAGTACCCGAGTACCTGTCACAGTTCATCTGAGTACCCTAGTACCTGTCCAAGCCCATCTGAGTACCTGAGTACCTGTCACAGCCCATCTGAGTACCCGAATACCTCAGTACCTGTCACAGCCCATCTGAGTACCTGTCCAAGCCCATCTGAGTACCCGAGTACCTGTCCAAGCCCATCTGAGTACCCGAGTACCTGTCACAGTTCATCTGAGTACCCGAATACCTGTCAAGTCCATCTGAGTACCCAAGTACCTGTCACCAGCCCATCGGCTGTGTTTTGGGGTGTAATTTTTGCTATATACATGCTATGTGTTAGAAATATCTTATAAATGGACAACTTTGTGTAAAAAAAAAAAAAAGATTTTCATTTTCTTTCCACGTTTTCTGAAGACTAGTGTAAAAAAAATAACTGTTGAAAAGACTCATAATGCTTCATAGAATATACTTTGGGGTGTTTGTTTTCCAAAATGGGGTCATTTTGTGAGTAATTCCATTGTCCTGGTGCTCCAGGGCCTTCAAAAATTGAATAGGTCACTAGGAAATTAGAGGTGTCATTTATGCTCCTAGAACGCCTGACAGTTCTCGCTGCATGTTGGGCCTTTGTATGTGGTCAGGCTGTGTAAAAGTCACACACATGTGGTATCGCCATACTCGGGAGGAGTAGCAGAATGTATTTTGGGGTGTCATTTTTGCTATGTACATGCTTTCAGTTAGAAATATCTTATAAACTGACCACTTTGTGTAAAAAAAAAAAATAAATGTTTTCATTTTCTTTCCACGTTTTCCGAAGACTTGTGGAAAAAAATGAACTGTTCAAAAGACTCATTATGCCTCATAGAATAGACGTTGGGATGTTTGCTTTCCAAAATGGGGTCATTTTGTGGGTAATTCCATTGTCCTGGTGCTCCAGGGCCATCACAAATGTAATAGGTCGTTAGGAAATTAGCGGTGTCATTTATGCTCCTTGAACCCCTGATGGCGCTCCTTGCATGTTGGACCTCTCTGTGTGGCCAGGCTGTGTAAAAGTCCCACACATGTGGTATCGCCATACTCTGGAGGAGTTGCAGAATGTATTGTGGGGTATAATTGGAAGTATGGATATGCTGTGTGTGAGAAATAACTTGTTATTTTGACAATTTTGTAAAAAAAAACGAAAAAAAAAATAAAAAAAAACATTCTTCTTATTCCCAAGAATTGTGGGAAAAAATTACAACTTCAAAAAACTCACCATGCCCCTTACTAAATACCTTGGACTGTCTACTTTTCAAAAAGGGGTAATTTGGGGGGTTTTGTACTTTCCTGACATTTCAGAGCCTCAAGAAATGAGATGGGCTGTCAGTGCATCAGGTGTGATCAGATGTGATCAATTTTCAATGATTTGCACCATAGCTTGTAGACTCTATAACTTTCAAGGAGACTAAATAATATCCACTAATTTGGGTTATTTTTACCAAAGAGATGTAGCAGTATAAATTTTGGCCCAAATTTACGAAAAAAAAATGAATTATTTGCAAAATTTTATCACAGAAACTAAAAAAAAGTGTTGTTTTTTTTTCAAAATTTTCGCTCTTTTTTCACTTATGTCGCAAAAAATAAAAAACCCAGTGGTGATTAAATACCACCAAAAGAAAGCTCTATTTGTATGAAAAAAATGATAAAAATTTTGTTTGGGTACAGTGTTGCATGACTGAGTAATTGGCATTCAAAGTGTGAGAGCGCTGAAAGCTAAAAATTGGTCTGGGAAGGAAGGGTATATAAATGCCCTGTATTGAAGTGGTTAAAAAAGAAAGGAGAAAATATAGTTTTTTTTCAAAATTTTCGCTATTTTTTTGCTTATATCGCAAAAAATAAAAAACGGAGTCGTGAATTAATACCACCAAACTAAAGCTCTATTTGTGCAAACAAAATGATAAAAATGTCATTTGGGTACAGTGTAGCATGACTGCGCAATTGTCATTGAAAGTGCGAGAGCGATGAAAGCTGAAAATTGGTCTGGGAAGGAAGGGGGCGAAAGTGCCCAGTATTGTAGTGGTTAAAAACAAAAACAAAAAACAGTGCAAAGTTCCCCCACAATACATAACAGAATCTTAGTTTGGTCTGCTGTGTATTTTGGGGGACCTTGGGGATATGTGCGTTGTTTTTTCTTTCCAAAAAAGAAACAGAGAAGGGATGACATTTACCAACAATTTAAAACTCCTTTTCCTGACGCCTTCATGGCAGCACACACTGGGTTGTGACTCCGCCCCCACAACCTGACAGGATTGGATTAACTATAAAGTTGAAGGGGAGATCCCCCGCTGCATTCTCCTTTTTTTCCTCACCTGACAGGTTGGACGGACAATTTCTCCTACGACAGATGAATAAGCCTCTTACCGCAATCGCCCCAGCAGGTTCAAGCCTCTCCTGTTTGGAAGTCCCTCCTGTACAGTCTCTAAAGGAGCTTCTATGGAGGGAACCCCCATTCTGGTGGTCTCAGGGGGCATCGAGGATTCCGGCAAGTAAACAAGCTTTAAAGAAGCTTTCATTTTGCAGTGGACTCCTTATCTCATTTCTTTCTCTTTCCCCTTATGTGTCTGGTAACTGCCACCCTTCCTAAATGCCAGTGTGTACTGCATGAAGGCGTGTGGCCGATTATTTAATAGGGTTGAAAAATACATATATATTACTTACACTGGGCCTGCTGGCCCTTGTTGTCCTGTTGTTAGAGCCGTCAGTGTGGTAAGCCGGCGCGTCCCCGCATCGCCCATGCGCACTACAGGGCCGGGAAGACACCGCTGTACCTTCGGTGTGTTATGCCCTGATCCAAGATGGCGCGGGGACACTCGGGACGCGTCTGCGCATGCGCGGAAACGTCATTCGGGCGCCGCAATGGCGCCATATTTAAAAACAGAACCTTTCCTATGAACTCCCTGTGCAACTCTGCATACTGGAAGGAAGTAAGAGAAACTACTGCTCTGCAAACAGCTAACTTCTAGACTCAAGGTAAGCCCCTATAAGGGTTCCCCCATCTCCTAAGCCACAAGTAATAGGTGCATAGAATAAATAATGGAATAATTAAATAATTAATTTTAAACGTAAAAAAAAAAAAAAAAATATATAAAAATAAAATAAATAAATTAATAATTAAAGGGGCAGTAAGCGTAAAAAAATGTGTGTGTGTATATAAAAAAAAAAAAAAGAAAGAAATTATATATATGTAAGTTTATTTTGTCTTTTTTCCCAGACTGCCCTGTCTCCCTCTTTTCTCCCTATGGAGTCCACTGCCCACGCAGACCACCATCAGCAAACTAGGTAAGAGGCTGGACCAGATAGGTAAGTATTGAAGGGGAGAAAAAAAGAGTGCCAGACCGCTAAAATGCTGCATTTCTCTTGGCAGCCCGGCGAGGTCAAGAACCACCAGTTTCCGGAATGGGAAAAGATCAAGCCATACCTCAAGCAGGAGGTCCCGCAGGAGCCGTTCAAGATCCCCTTCGCGCCACGGCAGGGGACCACTAATGATCTCGGAACCCCACTTAGTCCTCCTACCCGACGGAGTAATTCTAAGACCGTCAGAGCGCTTCACACCTAAAGTAGTAACTTCTTTTCACTACAACCAAGACATCATTCTGCCATCCTTCACCAACGATCAGGGTGAACCGCATCCGTTAGACATCAAAACAACTATCTCTAACTACTTGGCAGCTACCACCTCCTTTAGGAAGACGGATTCCCTTATGGTCATTCCCCATGGAACCTGACGCGGGCAAGCAGCCTCCTCACGTACTATCTCGTCCTGGCTAGTCAGAGCCATTAAAAAGGCATATTCCACTCAGCACCTGACGATCCCTGAAGATATCAAGGCTCATTCTACTAGGGCAGTGTCTACCTCCTGGGCAGCGTATTGCAGGGTCTCACCAGAGACAATATGCAGAGCAGCGACATGGTCTTCCAGACATACTTTCATTTCTCACTACAAAGTGGATTCTGCCCATTTGTCCATGTCAGACTTCGGAAGATCCGTTGTTAGAGCCAATTCTTCCGCATTATAGGAATAAACATTATTTTACTTGCACCCACCCGACTGGCGAGTTATTTCCCAGTGTGTGCTGCCATGAAGGCGTCAGGAAAACTGAAAATTGTATACTCACCTTTCCGTAATTTTCCTTTCCTGACGCATCTTCATGGCAGCACACAATTTCCCACCCCGTTTTTGTGATGATATATACAGAGAATGCAGCGGGGGATCTCCCCTTCAACTTTATAGTTAATCCAATCCTGTCAGGTTGTGGGGGCGGAGTCACAACCCAGTGTGTGCTGCCATGAAGATGCGTCAGGAAAGGAAAATTACGGAAAGGTGAGTATACAATTTTCCGTTTTTCTTTTGTAAATGTCAGTAATAAAAAAAAATCACTGCTCCACTGGTACATGTTCCCCAGGGCTGTGCTTGAATGCTAAACGTGAACCCCATTGAAATGAATGGGTACCAAACATGTCAACAAAAAGATGCCCATTTTCTGATCTAATAGGCATGAGAGTGTAAAAAAAAAAGAAAAATAGCATGAAGGGTGTGGTCATGCTATTTTTTTTTTTTACACTTACACTCTAATGCCTATTATGCCCCATACACACGGTCGGATATTCCGATTGAAAAAGTCCGATTGGATTATGTTGTCGGAAAATCCGATCGTGTGTGGGCTCTAGCAGGCTTTTTCCGTCGGAAAAAATTTGAGAGCAGGATCTCAAATTTTACGACAACAAAATCTGATCTGACTTTTTCCGATTGTGTGTAGGGAATTCCGACGGACAAAGTGCCACGCATGCTCAGATCAAATTACGAGACCAAAGCTATTGGCTACTAGCCTCTACGTAGTACGCAACTTATGTCACCACGTTTGGAACGATTGGATTTTCTGACAACTTTGTCCGACCGTGTGTATGCAACACCAGTTTCGGACAAAATCCGTCGGAAAAAAACGTTTTTTGTGGTCAGAGTTTCCGACCGTGTGTACGGGGGCTTAGACCAGAAAATGGGCATCTTTTTGTTGACATGTTTGGCACCCATTCATTTCAATGTGGTTCAGGTTTAGCATTCAAGCTTTTTTGAGGTTTGGCGAACCCTTGCCAAACTGAATTCGGGGGGCTCAAAACTAGAACCATCGTTCATTGTAAACTTCTTGAACATACCATCTGTAGGGTAAAGTACAAAGTACTGCTTGTTGCTACTTCCTGTTTTTTCCCTGTCCAGTGGGACAATATCAGGCTTGCAGTACTGCAGAAGCCACAGACAATTCAAAAGTTGCTCCACTTGCTGATGTTATGCTGTGCCTTAGTAAGTAAGTAAGTAAGTAAGATGCATTTTGGTAGAAGTGTCTATCTTTGTCAAGGAATTCTCAAGGAATTCTTAGGGGGAAATTAGCATTTCATTCCTCCTTCTAACTGTTAACTCCTATTGTGCCAGATTCAATTACATCTCTATGGTGGCATTTGTGTAGACTCTTATGCGGCGTACACACGGTCGGAATTTCCGATGGAAACAGTCCGATGGGAGCTTTTCAGCGGATTTTCCGACCGCGTGTATGCCCATCGGTCTTTTTCTGTCGGAATTTCCGACGGACTTTGAATTGAGAACCTGTTCTCAATTTTTCCGACGGAAAACCTTTCTATCGGATTTTCCGATCGTGTGTATGCAATTCCGACACGCAAAATTCCGACGCATGCTCGGAAACAATTTGACGCATGCTCGGAAGCATTTAACTTCCCTTTTATAGTGCTGTCGAACGTGTTTTATGCCGCTGTGTTACAGACCATCGGAATTTGGTATGACCTTGTGTAGGAAAGACAGTTTGAGCGAAATTCCGTCGGAATTCCGACGGGAAAACCATCAGAGCTTTTTCCGACGAGAATTCCGACCGTGTGTACGCGGCATTAGTTACTCTTTTAAAACTTGTGTTTTAGGAAGAGTTAAATAAAAACCAAGTGTATTAAAATCGCCTTTATTGTCATTTTCTTAACATTCTGAAAGTAATAAAAATAAATGAAAGTAAAAATGAAAAATAAAAGAATATTTCCATAATTCTCACTCAAATGCAAATAATTAAATATCATGACTGAGCCCAGCAGGAGCAACAGTGTCAAGCTCAAATATCCAGTTTGATTCAGTCAGTGACATTTCCCAGATGAAATTACCTCCTTGCCAGTAATATTTTAACTTTTCTATCCCCCAAAAGAGGGATACCTTTCAGATTCTTGTGATGCTATGTTATGATATTCATTGTAATGTTTAGGTAATGAATGTTTATAGTTTTCCTGAAAGATTTTATTAAAAAAAAGTTCCTTTTCCTTGTCTTTAACACTCTTTTCATTCTATCTACATCTAGGTTGTTGCGGGGGCATTGGATTGCAAAAATAACCCCTTTAATGTAATAATGCATGTAATAAAAAACATTTTTTTTTTAATGCCTTTTGGGTCATAGGTGATATAAATTCCTTTACTTTTCTCATTTTAGAAGTGTTCTTACAAACCATGCAAGGATTTTAGCTATTAAAATCCCTAAGGTGTTTTGTTACATTGGGCATTAGAACAAAAAAATCTTCTTATTCTTATTAACTTGAATGGCTGAATCAATCTCTATTCTTAGTAAGTTAGCTTTTTTAAACATAAACCTGAGTCTTAATGGGAGTTTAGCAGTCAAAATCTTGTCCTTCCTCAATGTCTAGAAATTCTTCTTCTTACAGTATGTGCTTGTGCATTGTACTTGAGCACAATGGCTGAGTCGACCTCATTGGACACATCAACTGGGACATCCTTTTATTGTAGCAGGCTCTCCTTTTGTAAGCATTCTACCTCTTCTGCTTCCATTGATGATGTTTCCCTTTCATAACCTTTTTCCATAAATTGGAGGATTAATTAATTTACCTATTTTTTGTATTCTTACAGTTTTGCTATGGTTCCACCTTAGTCACATGTACTTTTGGTATGTTCATCAACCATTTCAGGAGATGACTACTGATATTAAGAATTTAAGTGTTGCATTCCACTTGTTTCTTAAAGGTTGTTGTCAAAATGTGATTGTCCTCAATAAAAATGCCAAAAATCCCAGAAGTTAAAGTGAAAACTTTTTTTTCTGCATTTCTTCAGTTACTTCCTGGTAACTTCCGAAGTACACCCTCCTGCCTACATGCCTGCGCTAAGGGCAGAAGGATTCCACAAAGTAAATAATACACAAATGATTTGCCCTCACTCAAGATGGCCATGGCCAAAAATGCTAGGGGTGGTTTTCAAAGTTATTTTTCAACAAAAAAAAGCATGGAGACATGCATGGATGGGTGAGTTTGTTTGAATATAAAAAAAAAAATGAAATAGTGTTTTTGGTTTGTGGTGCTCAAATGCAGTGTAGTTCTACGTTTATTCTCTTTTAGCTGACACGTGTTGTAAACTGCAGATTTTAATCATTTTTGTTTGCATATTCAATAAATACATCTAATTCTTCTGTAGAACCCCTCTGGATGAAAAAAAATATATTCTGTAAATCTTTTTTCACAGAACGAGTTTGCACCCAACCTCCCACCCCCTCAAATGTTGCTCAAATCGAAGGTGGATGCAAACCTGTAGACATACTGAGATAGTTATGCTTATAAGACAAGTATGGACTATGAAAATAACCAACATTTATACTCACCTAGGTGGATTCAGCATGGATCCAATGCTGCACCTGTCCCCCGCTGGCTCTGCAGTGAGAACAGAGCAATCAAACACTGCTGATCACTCAGTTCTCCCCCTCTGCTTTAAGCACAGAGCCATGACTGTTAGTCAATTGATTTCTGCTCTGTCATATCAGCACTTGCTGGAGCGCATCGCTGAGCTGTGGAGAGGGCCGTAGGGGCTGGCTTAGGCTCTCAACAGATTGCTGAGAGGCTGAGCAACGTGCCGGTCCAGGCATCTGGGTGGATCCAGACCATATCGTCAGGATCTTTCCCAAGCCTTGACCGGCTGAGTGAAGGCATATTTTAGCCCACTGTTGACTAAAAACAGGTCACAGGAGTGCAGAATGAACTGCACTCCTGTGACCTACAGGAGAAGTACAGCCAAAATAGCTTTGGTCATACTTCCCCTTTAAGAATAGACAAGATAAAATTTATAATTTCAGTCTGGTCATCTTGTGGTGAACTTGAACCCTCCAGTGTACGTTTGATCCCCCACATCCTTTATGAAGAGGGAATAAAGTGTAAAATGAAGTGACATCCAGATAAGCTGATGTGTCTACATTTTGAAAGTATTTAAAGATTAATGAACCTATACCCAAGACAATGAGACATTGTTTTTAGTCTATCTTTTAAACTACTACCTCATGACTGGGATTTTTTACCTTCTGCTTTGAATTGAAGTAGAAAAAAATGACTGATGCTATACTGGCTTATTTTATCTGGATAGGTGGAGGATTGGTCTGGTACAGTGTGGCTGCTGCAGTAAATCCATTTGTTTTTGTTTTTTTATGTACACTGCAGGACTTTTTGGGATCATCTTATAGCATGTTGACACATTCTCCTGTGCTCAGAATGTTTCTACAGTTCGTCAAGGGATCCTGAGCCTCTGAGTCCATAGTCTTCTTTTTTCTTTATTCGTTGAGGGGGTGGAGGGGGTTGGCAACACTCCCATATGTATGCATCCGGGCACCTGGCACTTACTTTAAGCACCTTACAGATGCTGGGAGCTTACTGAGCTGCACATGTGCAACTGTCAGCCTACAATTAGTAAAACGCTTATAGCAGGCCAGGGGAGAGAGTTTTTGGCAGAAGGGAATATTTCCTTAGCTTAGCTTGGTGAATGTGGTGGAAATTCTAAGAATGCCCATTTTGGTAAAAAGTTTGCAAAGAATACCCAATCATGTGCAAGGAAAGTAAAAACAAAATAAAAAAAAATAAAAAATATTTGCTTCACTAAGCTAAGAGAAAATTTTCTTGCAAAGTGAAAATTCCTTGCAAAACGAACAGATTATATTTACTATTATTTTATTATTTTACTTTAGTAAATCAACCCAGCCTTCTATTCAAATTTTCCACCATAAATACCTACCTAATAGCAATTTGGTACTTAATTTTTAGTTCTGATTTAGCCTCTGCAAAGGAAAGAAATCAAGTGAAAAACAGCAGACACAACCCTGTCTATAATCGTATAGTAGGGTTGTACTACTGTAACAGCCTAAGAGTAGAGAATCATATTCTTCAACATTTTTGACTGATTCAATTTAACAGTAGTGAGTTCAAATATTTAACCTTTGCTGCCCATGGGTGGCCAAGGTTTCTATGCTGAGCACATATACCCTGCACACTCCTAGCATACTCCCGACACAGTAAGTGAGCTGCCATAGATAATAAACAGTAGCTGCATGTGACCACTGTAACAGCCAATCAAAGCGCTCACATAATCAGGCAGTCCTTTACACCCTGGGTGTAAAGACCCTGTTAAAGGGACTCTGGGGCTGGATGGGAAGGGATAAAGGAGTGGAATAAGAGTGCAGGAACCCTGGGGCTTTTTTGTTTTAGTTTTATATTTTAGTTAACATCCAGAGGTTTGGTAGCAGCATAGATATAAAGAATTAGAAAATTGGGCTGGCAACTTGTACACACACCAAATGATTTCCATGATCACGTTGGGGTGTGATAGAAACCAGTGAAACAGTATAACAGCTTGATATTCAAGTCCAGATAGAAAAATGTATTCTAAAGATCGATTATTTACCAAAAAACAAAAAAGGGGAAGGTGCAAAGCCCTAGTGCATTATCCGAGCAAAAAAGGAATTTACTATTCTGTACACTGGGATATCGACCATATAAAGGTATGAATTGGACAGGAGTCCTGTGCATCTTCTGGTCCATTTTAGGTCCTAATTCAGCCAAAAAACGGTGAATGGGGACGCACTGGATCCCTGCTGTGAGCTCTGTGCTGCGGTGTGAACCCAGCCTCAGTACCATATATGTCATATATATGTCATAACAAGAGCACGGTGAATTGAAACCACTGAGCTACATAGTTACATAGTTAGGTTGAAAAAAGACACAAGTCCATCCAGTTCAACCATAAAAAAATAAATAAATAAAATAAAAAATATCGTACAATCCAATATACCCAATTCTATACCCACAGTTGATCCAGAGGAAGGCAAAAAACCCCAGAAGAGCATGCTCCAATTTGCTACAGCAGGGGGAAAAATTCCTTCCTGATCCCCTAAGAGGCAATCGGATTTTCCCTGGATCAACTTTACCTATAAATGTTAGTACCCCGTTATATTATGTACATTTAGGAAAGTATCCAGGCCTCTCTTAAAGCAATCTACTGAGCTGGCCAGAACCACTTCTGGAGGGAGTCCATTCCACTTTTTCACAGCTCTTACTGTGAAGAAACCTGTCCATATTTGGAGATGAAATCTCTTTTCCTCTAGATGTAAAGAGTGCCCCCTTGTCCTCTTTGTTGACCATAAAGTGAATAATTCAACACCAAGTTCACTATATGGACCCCTTATATATTTGAGCTAGACTGACCCAGACAAATTCCCACGCTGCCCAAGCAAAGATGGACACAAATGTGGGTATGAAAGGAAGTTGACCCACACCTATAATCTATATGCTTGGTATGGTTTGATGACTGAAGAACTTGAAAGGCAAATGGCCATGCCTAATATCATGATATAATATGTACTGGGGGGAGGGGGGGGGGTCACATAGAGATGGTTTGTATGCAGATATGGTACTAAAAGTTAGTACCTAATTATGCATAAGGATTTTTTATATTAGGGTTATGTTAGGATTTGTGATCTGGATTAGAAATAAAGTTGCCAGTGTACCATATTAGAATATGTTATTATCATATTACGTGAAACATTTATTAAAAGTAGCAAAATCTTATGCTTTCAAACTTTAGTTCCACGTACCTCACAGCACTCAAGGAGGATCTTTTTTAACTAAACACGTTTTACATTATTTACTCTTAATCTTGATCCAGGTGGGAGGTATTTTCTTACGTGGTACAGTGAAGCCCAAACTTCTTCAAATATTAACTTACTTACACCCCCTCTACCCCCACCATTGATTAGCCTGCTTAAAGACAAGAAAACCACTAGGGTGACGTCAAGGCCGAGGATCGGTAGTGTGGCGGGACTTACAGTGTATTATCCTAATAGAGTGTTTTACACAACACTAGTTATACTTTTTTTAACACGTGAGTGCATTTTTTAATAAATCCTATGGTGATCCTTGAATACTACACTATAGTGACTTCTATATGGCTTTAAATTTACCCTGCAGAGTAACAAGAGCAGTTCGGCAGAGTTTAAAAGTGAGAATTACCCTGTGTGAGCAGTAGATGAGATGGGGACCCAGGACCATTAAGGGTCCATTTCTATCATTCCCTGGAGTGGGGGAAGCACTTGCTGATCTATTGTGATATATAGGTCATTAGCTAAAGGTTAGGGCCCATCTTGATTCATGTTTGAAGTGGTGTACATTGATCTATAAGGTTTTAGAGCACCAAGAATTTGGGTTCACTTACCAGTAGGAACATCACATTGTGGAATCACGAATATCTAAAAGACTGAATTGAAAGTATATAGGGACTTTTCTTAGTACATAAGACTGGACTGTTTTTTTATGTTTAATAATTTTTGGCATTTTTATTTTAATTATTTATTTATTGGTAATTTGGTTTGGTCAGCCCACGTACACAGTGATAGTTATTATTTGCCTACATCAGCATACCAAGACATTTTAGACAATTTCATGTTCCTAACTTTATGGGAACAGTTTGAGGATGGTCCCTTCCAAAATGACTGCACACCAGTGCACAAAGCAAGGTCCATAAAGACATGGATGAGTGAGTTTAGGGTGGAGGAACTTGACTGGCCTGCACAGAGTCCTGAACGCAACCCGATATAACACCTTTGGGATAAATTAGAGCAGAGAATATGAGCCAGGCCTTCTCGTCCAACATCAGTGCCTGACCTCACAAATGCGCTTCTGGAAGAATGGTCAAACATTTCCATAGACACAACCCTAAACCTTGTGGACAGCTTTCCCAGGAGAGTTGAAGCTGTTATAGCTGTAGGCCAACTCAATATTGAACCCTACGGACTAAGACTGGCATGCCATTAAAGTTCATGTGCATGTAAAGGCAGGCGTCCCAATACTTTTGGTAATATAGAGTATATGTCCATGTTCTTTCCCCTAAAATTTCCATCATCACTCAAATTTTTATGTATATTGTCCTATATAGCTTAAATCCTGGGTTTATTTTAACAGCTTGTCATTAACGTCAGTTCATCAAGATATACATTTTGTGTTTAATAGACATTTATCCATTAATATCTGCCCAGTAGTTTTAGACTGGGCGATAACAGACAATCATTGTTGTGCAGCACTCTGAATCCAGCTCTTGAAATGTCCCGTGGTTGCCAAGGTCAGAGGTAAAAGGATTAGACATGTCTAATTTGGCCCTGGGGGTTTGTACTGTGGACTCAGCTTTTATATTTGTATATTTTTAATAGGGCTCCACTGATGGGAAACTCTCTAACTTTTTCTTATTTTTCTCAATAGGACACAACAGGCTTATTTTATAGTTAATAAATACATGCCAAAGGGCCCTGTGTTGTTCAGCCACCCAAGAAGTGTTTTACTGATCTAATAAAACAAGCTATGGAGTTCCTTTATAATTAGTTTCATAGAGCAAGATAACTCTTGTATAAAAACACCACGTACAGGCCTCATGACATCATGTCTGCATTTGTACATGTGGTTTAATCACTGTTTCTCAAAACAAAATTTAAACAGCCTGCTTATTAAGTTCGCTGTTTTTATTTATTGATTTATTTTATGTGGTTAACAGTTATCCTTTACATTCTACTCCCGTATTTGCTTTTAGTTGTTCAATAAAATCATTTAAAACGTAAGGCACATTTAACATCACACTTCGGATGGAAACCCCATGCAAACACGTTTACATGACGCTGATTGACAACAGGGCAATACCTATCAATGATTCATTGACTGACAACTGGCAAACTATTAAGACACTTAAAGTGAACCTGCCTCTGATGTAAAATGTTTAAACTGGTAAGGTAATAAAATGTTTGAAATTACACATATCTGACCTGAGTGAGTGCCCTGGGAGCCTGAAACTCTGGGTTGCTCATTAAATACCAGCTTAATTAGAAGGCTAATTGGTTTGCTTTCTTCCCTATGTTTAAGTTGGTTGGTTGCTTGGTTCTTTACTTATGTAGCATCCCCTAACCCCAAGTGGCTCAGTGGGCCAGCATTGTAAACCTCAGGACAGAATTCTTGACTCTTTGGGGTGAGGTAATTTTGAGCATTGAAGAGAGTTAATTAGGTGCAATAAACTCCAAAAAAAGAAAGTTATTGCAACAGGATACCTGAAAGCAACAAACATGCAACTCAAAATTTCTAATCATAGTCAGTAAAGACATATGGGCCTTTAAACTGTGACTGGTCATCTGTTCTCTTCAGAATGTAAAACACCATCAGACAGCACAACTACTTTTAAGATGAGCAGATGTCATTTTCTGAAAAGGTCCACTCACAGCAGCTATCTCCTAGCTCTCCAGGACATGCTCGGTAGTGAAGTTTCTTCTCAGGTTGCTCCAACTTGAGTCAATTTAGACTCCTCCCTAGACTCAGGCCTGTTTTCCAGTAAAAAGCAGCAGGCCTGGAGACACAGATCTCCATCATACAGATCCTCCTTTTCTGGTAACAGCCCAAAAGGCAAGAACCTTTCTGGAAGGTCTCCCTTAATAGTTATATCCTTCCCCAGCATGCACCACCGGAAATGAACCTTGCTTGACAGGGAACACTCTCAAGCAACAGGCACGAGCAAACAATTTTCTGAGTTTAGGGCAAACCCAATGATAGCAGAATCAAAAGCTTAAGATTCCAAGCTTAGGCTGGCAACAGCTTAGCAGCCACTAAATTTAGAGATGCCCCAGCATATGGCAGGGTCCCTACACTTAATTTTAACTACTCTCCACGTCTCACTTACCAATAGTGAGGCATGTGAAGTGGGGGGAAATAGACCACACTGTGAATTCCCAGTTGAAATTAGTTTGTGTTGATTAAAATGATGATCATTTCCACTGAGATATGGGTGGTAGGAAGGGGCATTACCAAGTCTTTGGTTTCTTTAATTCCATGGGTTGCCTCGCTGGCTAATAGCAAGGTGGGACAAGTAGAGGTGGTGTGCCAAAGCAGAGTCATTCAAGACAGTAATTATAAAAAATGAGGACCCAGGTTTTGGTGGACCCTAAGCAAACTGCAGGATGTGCAGTGAAAATTCACCACTGGCTAATAGCAAGGTGAGAGAAGTAGAGGTGGTAAGCGGAAGGACCAACTTCATAGTACAAGGCATTTTTTTTTTTAAAAGGAGGGTCCAGGTTTTGATGGTCCCTAAGCAAGGATTATATACTTTGCTTAAAAATACACATTTACTCTAGGAGTATAACTTTTCTTTATAAACTGCAGACATGATTTTTCCCAATGTTTTATAATAACCTAAATGATCACAATTACCTTTCTATTTTGCTGCATGGATTGTTTCTTAACTGCCAGTTCGTGTGTGCATATTTTACAATTCAAGCAATGCAACATGGAGTTTAATGTCAAACTGCAACAAAGCAGAGGCAGTGTAACCTATGGAAAAAAATATGAGCAAAATTATGTTTTTGCATCCACTGTTCACTCTAAGTTCAGCAATAAAATGGGCTAATGGTCTAAAATGGGTGTTCTAATACATCTCCTTTGTGCCTAGGTGCAGGGTTTCATAAGTAATCTGCTAATCTTTTCTAGAGCTAAAAAATAAAGCTGGCCAAACATTGATCGAAATTGAACTGCTTCAGCGGTGACTGGCCTAATTTCGATTAGTGTATTACAGTCCCTGGTTGATAGAAGTACATTTTTGACTGAATTCTGTTGAAGGGACATTTTGGAAAAGGCTCCTCAATCAATGACTGCAGCCACCGACCAGTGTATTCTGACATCAGCAGGTACCCCTGTCCTAATACAATGTCACGCTGGGGATTTTTCTCTGTCCATCTTGCTTGTAAAGATAAAATAACCATCTATTGCCAGCTTCTGAATATTTTAAGAACACTTATATTTTTCTTTTTTGTCTCAATATTCTCTATTGAAACTTTTTACATATAAAGAGAAAAACAGTCCAAATAACATTAAAGCGGTGAGGGCCTGCTTCATTTAAAACATGAATACATAAGAACATATATATACATAAAAGAAGAACAGGAACAAGGTGAGTTGTAAGTTTCAGCACTAATGAATATAGAGTCAAGAGTACTATGAGCTGTCCGATCAGGAGGATACCCTGGGGGGAGGGGGCAGGGAGAAGATGGGGAGGAGAATAGAGGATGAGGGGAGAGGAAGGAGAAGGATAGGAGAGGTAGGCTATCTATTTAATGCCAAGGATATAGTTGATCAATATGACTTGTTAAAGGACAATAAAACCTGGATGGCTCTATATGGTCCAACTGAGGGTATATTGTAATAGATGGTGGGAGGAGTTGCAGTGAACAATTAAGGGTTGTTTAGGCAGAGGGCTAGGTGTAGAGTTGTGTTCTGGGGTCAGATAGCCAGAACTGCCATTGTTGTTGGAATTTATCAGTTTTCAGATGGGTTTTGGCAAAGAGGAATTCCATATGAGCATGGTCATTAAGTATGTCAATGGTCATACCAAGGGTGAGAGAAGAGGTCTGTTTCCAGATTTCGAGCTATGGATAAGTATGCTGCAATGAGGATATGTGTAATAATAGGGTGGAATTTTGAGGGCCATGTCGAGAGTCCCAAACCGAAGAAAGCCATCTACGGGACTAGCACATTAGGAATTTTGGTGACATCATGAATGAGGGTGGAAATGTTGCTCCTGAATGGAGTAATGGAGGGGCATTCCTACCAGATGTGGATAATATGACCATCCATATGTTCCTGCTGAAGATAGTGGGAGCACAAATTGGCTGATAGTGGGAGCACAAATTGGCTGGTGCCACAGGGAGGTGGGTATTGAGATCTGTAGGTTGGATATCCTAGTATGTCATTGCTGAGGAATTCTCCTTATTGGTAGAGCCAGAAAGCAGATCATTAAAATGGGATATACCTCAGAGCTTGGAGACAGTTGAGTGGTAGAAGGTCATGACCTCCTTAGTTAGAGTTTGAAATATATACATAAATACATATAGAAATTTTTGTTGGGGATGTCATAGTGGTGAGAAAGATCTTGGAAGGCTTGGAGTTGTTGACTGTGAAAAAGTTCTCCAATATTGTGAAGGAGTTGTTGAACGTGAAAAAGTTCTCCAATGTTGTGAAGGCCAGCTGTAGTCCAGTGTTGTAGAGGAAGGTCATGAGAGAGGAGTTAAAAGGCTGAAAGCGGGAGGTGGGTCAGTGCTTGAGGGTGGAGACCACTAGAGAATTGGTGTAAGGCTTTCCATGTTGAGACAGTTGCGTTTAAGGCAGAGAGAAAAGAGAGAGCAGGGTGGAATCCTAGCCACATAACTGTTAATATTAAGGAAGGATCCTGGGTAAGTGCTGAAGTTTCTACTTGAAGCCATGGAGTCAGAGGTTTTAGACCACCATTTTTTTGCTTGGAACCGAGCCCTGCAAAGTTCCTTGGGATGCAGAGTAGGGAAGATTTGATGCAGGGTTTCCATGCGGCCCATATGAAAGGGTTGAGGTTTTGGAGCTTGGCTAGGTCAAATGGGTAGTGGAAGAGTCCTAAAAAAATACAGTATATGTGGTAACAAAACCTTTTTGGACAGGGCTATGCGGCCCACCCAAGAGGCTTTAACCATGGCAAGTGATTTGGATATATTCTGTATCTTCTGACACAGTAATGAAAAGTTAGTGCGAAAGAGCATTGTGGAGGGGGAAGTTAGCTGAAAGCCCAGGTAAGTCATGGATGAGTTGGGAGCCCAGCAAAAAGGGGAGATTTTAGAGATGTCTGACTTAAGACATGGGGAGATGAAGACTCCTAGCATTGCAGATTTCAAGTGATTCAATTTATACTTAGAGAGGTGACTAAAACTGTCGAGAAGTTCACATAGTGGGGGCAGTGACTTAAGGGGATCTGTGAGTCAAATGATGATGTCATCTGCGTAAAGGCCAATCATGTGTGATACTTGACCTACTGTTAGTCCTGTAATGTGGAAGTGCGAGTGTATGGCTTTGGCTAAGGATTTAATGACAAGTGCAAAAATTAAAGGCGATAGGGGGCACCCCTGATGGGTTCCGTTAGTTATAAGGAAAGGGGTGGATAGCATGCCCAGCATCCACACTTTTGCATTAGGGGCTGAGTATAAGCCCATTAGTACATGGAGAAAAGAGCCGTCAAGGCCACATTTCCAAAGAGCAGCTCCCAGATACTTCCAACTTTTTTTACATTTCTTTTCTCTTCTCCCTATATGTTCACCATATCATATGCTTACTTCTAATGCAAACAACTGGAGCCACACAGCTTTTAGCTGAAATCTTTGAAATGAACTCTGATGTGTTAATTCATTTCAATGGAAAGCCTATGTGCTTTGAGAGATTAAAGAACAGGCTTAACATTGAAATAAATGGAGACCATAATGTGTTTATGCCAGTACAAATTCAAAGAGACTCTGATAATTTTATCTAGGGGCTGTGCGGTGATCTTCAGATATCAGTGAAGTAGTTACATTTTGGTAAGTATGAAATATGGACAGTGTGCCTAGGGTATAAAAGGATACAAAGGGTTAAGGAGGAATAAGTTCTGCAAAATTTGGATGGGATTTTCTTGGCACCAAAAACCCACAATAAAATAAAAAGTTTAAAGAGGAACTTCACAAATTCCCCCCACACACACCTACTACCTTCTTTTTTCCTTGTGTGTCTATTGTCTATTGAATCCCATGCTGTCTGGCATAATACACCTTTCTGCTGCTGCAAGCTGGGTCCCACGCCAATATTTTCATTTCCTATGTCATCAGACAGCCAGTTGTCTGTTCCTGGTACTTGCAGTCACATCCCTGATGATGCCCAGTGGTGCACTGTGGTGTTGATTTCCCCAAAGCCTGCTGGGATGTGTGACATGGTATCCCAAGACACTGTGGACAGTTGGTTGATGTCTCACCTAGATAAGACAACAGGAAGTGTCAGGCCAGGTCCCACAAAAAAAAATAAAAAATAAAAAAGTTGTTGAAGAGGATGAAGGTCTGTTTTAAAGAAGGACTTCCCTATCCACACAAATCGGGTGAACTCAGGAATCCCCCTTCCTGGACATTGAATTCTGGAAAAACACTAGTAGAATTTTGTTCAACATTTTTCATTGTAGGAATGTTGTAAGAATGTGAATTTGTTTTCTAATCATTAGTGGGATCAAATCGACATTTGTTTTTGACCACTTTGGTGAGAAATTGTAAAGAAGCATGATGGAAGTTTTTCTTGAATGTTCAAATGTCTAAGCCCTGGTTCACCCCGATGCGATTTGACAGTTCCAAATCACGACAAGTCGCACCCCAATGGAACTGTTCAAATTGCTACAACTCATGTCACAGCAACTTTGAAAAAGGCTCCTGCACTACTTTTATCCAAATTTTAGTGCGACTTTCATTGATATCTGTTTAACCACTTGAGCTCCGGAACATTTACCCCCTTTATGACCAGGCCATTTTTTGCGATACGGCACTGCGTTACAACTGACAATTGCGCAGTCATGTGATGCTGTACCCAACTAAATTATTTTTCTTTTTTTCCCTCTAATAGAGCTTTATTTTGGTGGCATTTGATCACCTAAGCGTTTTTTATTTTTTGCGCTATAAACAAAAAAAAATATTTTTTTAAAAAAATTAATATTTTTTACTTTTACTGCTATAAAACTTACCCAATTAAAAAAATTTAAATATCAAATTTCTTCATATATGTAGGTCAATATGTATTCTGCTACATATTTTTGGTAAAAAAAATCCCAATAATGCCGCGTACACACGTGCGGACTTTTGCCGGCGGACTTAGTCCAGCGGACAATCCGCCGGACTTTCCAGCTGGGTCCGCTGGACTTTCCGAGCGTGTGGACTTGCCCACACACGCACGGACTTCATTTAGAACGTAACTTCAGGTTACGTAGATAATCCGCCGCGCTAGCTCCGTAAGCTGGCACGCAGACGGGCAGGCCAGGAAAGGGGTGGGGACGAACGAGCGCCCCCCCCCTCCTGAGCCGTACCAGGCCGAGTGCCATCCGCCGGCCCCCCCACCCCAAAGCACCTTGTCCCCATGTTGATGAGGACAAGGGCCTCTTCCCGACAACCCTGGCCGTTGGTTGTCGGGGTCTGTGGGCGGGGGCTTATCGGAATCTGGGAGCACCCTTTAATAAGGGGGCCCCCAGATACCGGCCCCCCACCCTATGTGAATGAGTATGGGGTACGATGTACCCCTACCCATTCACCTAAGGTGTAAAATGTAAAGTACAAAAACACACACACTTTTGAAAAAATATTTTATTGCACTGCTCCGGGGGTCTTCTTCCGTCTTGGGGGTCTTCTCGCCGGACTCCTCCGCTCTCTTTTTCTCTTTTACCTAGCTCTTTCACGAGCGGAGGAGTCCGGCTACCTTCTTCGTCGTCGCCGCCGTCGTCTGGGGGTCTCGATCCGCCTTCGGGGGTCTTCCGGGGTCTTCCGGGGGTCTCTTCTGTTCTTGCGGTGGTCGTCGTCTTCCGCGCCGCCGGCGCCGCCTTCTTCTTCTTGTCCTTCTTCTTGTTCTTCTTCTTCCGATGTTGACCCGACGCTCTCTCTGCCCGGAATGCCTGTGCCGCGCTGCGCTGGGACTTATATAGGGACATGGGGACAGGGTCACATGCTCATGTCACATGGTGACCCCGCCCCCTTGTGTTGTCACAGTCCCGGAGGATGCTGGGACTGTGACATCACAAGGGGGCGGGGTCACCATGTGACATGAGCATGTGACCCTGTCCCCATGTCCCTATATAAGTCCCAGCGCAGCGCGGCACAGGCATTCCGGGCAGAGAGAGCGTCGGGTCAACATCGGAAGAAGAAGAACAAGAAGAAGGACAAGAAGAAGAAGGCGTCGCCGGCGGCGCGGAAGACGACGACCGCCGCAAGACCAGAAGAGACCCCCGGAAGACCCCGGAAGACCCCCGAAGGCGGATCGAGACCCCCAGACGACGGCGGCGACGACGAAGAAGGTAGCCGGACTCCTCCGCTCATGAAAGAGCTAGGTAAAAGAGCAGAAGAGAGCGGAGGAGTCCGGCGAGAAGACCCCCAAGACGGAAGAAGACCCCCGGAGCAGTGCAATAAAATATTTTTTCAAAAGTGTGTGTGTTTTTGTACTTTACATTTAACACCTTAGGTGAATGGGTAGGGGTACATCGTACCCCATACTCATTCACATAGGGTGGGGGGTCGGTATCTGGGGGCCCCCTTATTAAAGGGTGCTCCCAGATTCCGATAAGCCCCCGCCCGCAGACCCCGACAACCAACGGCCAGGGTTGTCGGGAAGAGGCCCTTGTCCTCATCAACATGGGGACAAGGTGCTTTGGGTGGGGGGGCCGCACGGCCCCCCTTTCCCCAGGGCACCCCCCATGTTGAGGGCACGCGGCCTGGTACGGCTCAGGAGGGGGGGGGCGCTCGTTCGTCCCCACCCCTTTCCTGGCCTGCCAGGCTGCGTGCTCGGATGAGGGTCTGACATGGATTTGGGGGGAACCCCCACGCCGTTTTTTTTCGGCGTGGGGGAGTCCCTTTAAATCCATGCCAGCTTACGAAGCTAGCGCGGCGGCATTTACTGCCTATGCTAGCTACGTAACCTGAAGTCACGTGCGAAATGAACGGACTTGCCGATGAGCGGCAAGTCTGTTCATTTCAAAAGTCCCGCGGACTTGCCTACTAACGGCGGGATTGTCCGCCGGACTGCCAAGTCCAGCGGATAATTTTAAAACCAAACTTAAAACTTTGGTCCGCCGGACTTTGGCGCCAAAAAGTCCGCCGACGCCCACACACGAGGGGATTATTCGCTGGACTTCAGTCCAGAGGATAATCCCGCGGGATAGTCCCTTGTGTGTACGCGGCCTAAGAGTATATTGATTGGTTTGCGCAAAAGTTATAGCGCATACAAACTATGGGATATTTTTTATTTCTTTTTACTAGTAACGGCGGCCATTAGTGACTTATTTGACTGCAATATTCTGGCAGACATTCAAACACTAACTGAGACTTTTGACGGTTTTTGGGGACCAGTGACAATGATCAGTGTTAAAAAATATGCACTGTCACTGTACTAATGACACTGGCTGGGAAGGTGTTAACTTCAGGGGCGTTCAAAGGGTTAACTGTGTGCCTAACCAGTGTTTTACTATACTGTGGGAGGTGCTTTTACTAGGGGAAGAGATGGAATTTGCTCCCTGCTTTGCTTCCCTCCTGTCAGAACGGCTATCTGCCTTGTTTACATGTTTACATGTTACAATGGCAGGCTGCCATTCTGCCTCTCTGTCTCTCTGCCTGTATAATCACAATGGGAGCGAACCGCTGGCAACGTGAATGCTTACCTCCTACCCGTAAGAGTTGTATCACGTATATATATATATACGTGATCCAACACAGAGGTGCCACCCTGTAGCAGTATAATTGCTACAGAGCAGACCTTAACGTGGTTGTAAACACACAAAAAAAACCCTGCAAGACAAAGGCATAATGAGCTAGTATGCATAGCCTATTAGCTCATTATGAAATACTCACCTTGGATCGCTTGGACTCACCTTGGACCACTCCGGCCAGCGACATTGCTCCCGGAGTTACTTTCGGGTATCGCTGGCTCCGCCCCTGCGATTGGCCGGAGCTGCGATGACGTTGCTCCCGTGCATGCGCGTAGGAGCCGCTGGTAACAGCAATCTAGCTGAAGCAACGGCACATGCCGTGGCTTCAGTGGGCATGTGCCGATGATGTCGGCACATGCTGATAGAGGGGATATCTCCTAAACCGTGCAGGTTTAGGAGATATCCGGGGTAGCTACAGGTAAGCCTTATTATAGGCGCATCTGTAGTAAAAAGTGGTCTGTAAGGGTTTACAACCACTTTAAGTGGTTAATGAAGTCGCAGTGACATTAGAAAAAAAACAGTCGCAGTGACATCTGAGATACAAATCACACCGATCTGCTGCTTTGAAATCGTGCGGAAGTAGCGCGATCTCAAAGCCACATTGGTGTGAACCATGGCTAACAGTGTGTGTGATTTTCATTCGATAAAGTTCATTCAATCCAAAATTAATGTTAAAAGCAAACCTTGAACTACTTTTGAATAAATTCAAATGTTCTGAGAATTTTCATATGGATTTTCCTTTGAATTGTTGTGAGAATTTTTGTTTGAAATTCTACTAGTATATACCCAGCTTTAGACTATAGTTTTCGTATTGAATATCTTATATATTACAGTAAATTATTTAGAAAAGCATAAGAAAAAGGTTATTAAAATGGTAAAAAATCTTTCATTTAGGGTGGTGTATGTACAAATATTCTCTCTCTATAAGCTAACTGATATGATTACTGATCTGGAAGCTTTACATAGTAAGAAAAGCTAAATGCCTAAATCAGACAGATGTTGCTTAATTAGGTATTGTGAAGTTGTTAGAAAGCTGATGATTTATGCTGATGAATGCAGTGTAATGAAAGTTTAGGTAATGAAGGTATGACAATAGCAAGCCTGCTTATTTTACAAAGTTTTACCCTTGTGCTTTATGCTGAAGCAGTCTTTAATATATGCAATGCCAGCTGTCCTAGGTTTCCAAGGACAGTCCCAGATTTAAAGCTGAACTCCGGGCTAAACAAATATATTCTAAACAAAAAAACGATGTGTATTCTTACTTCAAACTCTGTGCCCTATGCATATTTTTACAGATCTGTGCAGTAATCTAGTATAAAACAACTCTAATGTCACGTACACATGATCGGAAATTCCGCCAGCAAAAGTCTGATGAGAGCTTTTGGTCGGAATTTCCGACTATGTGTATGCTCCATCGGACTTTTGCTGGTGGAATTCCCGCCAGCAAAAGATTGAGAGCATGTTCTCTATATTTCGGTCGGAAAAAGTTCCGATCCGAAATTCTGATCGTATGTACAAATTCCTACGCATGCAGGGAACAATTTGACGCATGCTCGGAAGCTTGAACTTAATTTTCTCGGCTCGTCGTGTTAAACGTCACTGCGTTCTTGATGGTCGAAAGTTCATAGAACTTTTGTGTGGCCGTGTGTATGCAAGCCAAGCTTGAGCGGAATTCCGTCAGAAAAACCATCCAAGTTTTTTCTGACGGAAAATCCACTCGTGTGTACGCAGCATAAGACTTTGCCTCTGTGCTGGAGTTTCCTGTATTAAAGACCAACAACTGCTGCTGTCCCTCTGTGTGCAGGGTGACTGGTCTTGTATGCACCCCCCAACTCATAGTTTTTTGTAGGCAGCCTGTGGTGGGTGGAGTCACGATGTCACAGCTACTTGTACAAGGTAATATACGGGTTTGCAAAAGCATTTATTTTTCCATTTGAAAAATAATTAACAAAAAATTGTAATTTTATTGCAGTTCTAATCACTTTTCAACTTTAATTCCTATTTTAAATCAAACCCCTTTGTCAGCCTTTGACATTAAAAAAAGTTTAAAACATGCATTAGTAAAGCAATTAAAATGAGTACTGTTTTTTGGCGGATCAGGATTGAAACCAGTATGATTAAAACTCCAACATACAACATTAAAGTGGTTGTAAACCTCAGTCATGGAATCTGAGCAAATCCCATATATCTGTAGTGTTTACTTATCTATCTCCAAAGCTCTAAGTGTTGTTTCTCTCTGGTGCTTCGTTCCTCTGTTATCAGCACAAGTCACTTCTGAGAAGTTTTCCCCACACATGAGATACATTTGTGTTGGGGGGGATGACCTCAGAACAGAGTTTGTCTATGCAGAACACAATTCTTTTGCTGTGCGAAGGGGGTGGGTGTTCCTCCAATCTGGTCTGGTCTTACACACTGTAACTGCAATGTCTCCGCCCCATCCTCTGTGTTCCTGACAGATGCAGAATGCATGAAGGTAAAAAACCTTTAGCCTTTACAACCATTTTAACCCTGGCAGTGCGAGCACAGCCCCCCTGGAAGGGAGGATTTTTTTTCTGGAATTCAGCTTTAAAAGCTAGTCAGCAACTGAAACTCCATATTTCTATCCTCATGGGTTCCTGTATAGGACATATGATGTGGCCTAGTAGTAATTAAGGACATGTAGTCCTTAGAAATTGAAAGTAAACAGCAGACGAGAAACTGCAAAGCATGCATGGAATCCAGGAAGTTGTGGAAAGAGATGGCCAGCAGACAGGCAGAACTCACAACATGAAAGAAGGTTTTTCAAGTAAGCTTATCCTGGATGAGAAAAAAATACAGTAACTATTGTTTGTATTGCTATTACAATACCAATGTTAAAATGAAAATGTATACTGTGACTAGGGATGGGCCGAACACCCCCCTGTTCGGTTCGGAGAAAAGAACATGCGAACAGGAAAAAAATGTGTTTGAACACGCAAACACCGTTAAAGTCTATGGGACACGAACATGAAAAATCAAAAGTGATAATTTTAAAGGCTTATATGCAAGTTATTGTCTTAAAAAGTGTTTGGGGACCTGGGTCCTGCCCCAGGGGACATGTATCAATGCAAAAAAAGTTTTAAAAACGTCAGTTTTTTCAGGAGCAGTGATTTTAATAATGCTTAAAGTGAAACAATAAAAGTGTAATATTCCTTTAAATTTCGTATCTGGCGGGTGTCTATAGTATGCCTGAAAAGTGGCGCATGTTTTCCGTGTTTAGAACAGTCCGAAAGCAAAATGACATTTCTAAAGGAAAAAAAAGTAATTTAACCGCTTCCCGACCGGCCACTGCATATATACGTCAGCAGAATGGCTCGGGCAGGCAGAATCACGTACCTGTACGTGATCGTGCATGTGCCTGCCCGTGGGTCGCGCGCGCGCCGCTAGCGGCGCGCTCGCGACCCGGTCGGGAGCTCCGTGACCCCGGCCGCGGGACCAGCGGACCCGATCGCCGCTGGTATCCCGCGATCGGGTTACGGAGCGGAAGAACGGGGAGAGGTCTATGTAAACAAACCTCTCCCCGCGCTTCCTACACTGACTGTCAGTGATCGGCGGTTCCCTGTCATCGGGAACGCCGATCAATGACGTCACACGTACAGCTACGCCCCCCTACTGTAAAAAAAACAAAACGTCACACTGACTCCTCCCCGCCCCCTAGTGGTTAACCCCCTAACTACAACTGTCATTTACAAATAAAAATGTGTCAAAAATGTCCGATGTGTCTGCCAAAATGTCGCAGTCACAATAAAAATCGATGATCGCTGCCATTACTAATAAAAAAAAAATATTAATAAAAATGCTATAAAACTATCCCCTATTTTGTAAACGCTATAACTTTTGCGCAAACTAATCAATAATCGCTAATTGCGATTTTTTTTACCAAAAATATGTAGAAGAATACGTATCGGCCTAAACTGAGGAAAAAAAAATGTTTTTTTATATATTTTTGGGGATATTTATTATAGCAAAAAGTAAAAAATATTGCATTTTTTTCAAAATTGTCGCTCTATTTGTTTACAGCGCAAAAAATAAAAACCGCAGGGGCGATCAAATACCACCAAAAGAAAGCTCGCAGTCACAATAAAAATTTGCAAAAAGGGGCCTGGTCCTTTAGCTGCAAATTGGTCCGGGGCTATAATGAATTGTCGGTCCCGGGAATACACATAAAAGTTCATTGATAAAAACGGCATGGGATTCCCCCACAGGGAAAACCCGCACCAAAATAAAAAAAATGGCGTGGGTCCCCCCAAAAATCCATACCAGACCCTTATCCAAGCACGCAACCTGGCAGGCCGCAGGAAAAGAGGGGGGATGAGAGAGTGCCCCCCCTCCCAAACCAGGCCACATGCCCTCAACATTGGGAGGGTGCTTTGGGGTAGCCCCCCAAAGCACCTTGTCCCCATGTTGATGGGGAGAGGGGGCTCATCCCCACAACCCTTGCCTGGTGGTTGTAGGGGTCTGCGGGCGGGGGGCTTATCGGAATCTGGAAGCCCCCTTTAACAAGGGGACCACCAGATCCCGGCCCCCCATGTGAAATGGCCTACCATTTCACAAAATATTTGTGAAAATGGTAAAACAAAGACAATACATGCCTGGGGACAAGTCCTTTATTAAAAAAAAATAATAATAAAACTGTCCCACGATGTCTTGTTCTTCTACATTTCTTGCTCCAATGGACAGAAAAATAAAAAATAAAAGCCGCAAGCCGCCCACGATCTGCCTCCATGGAAGGCACCTGCCATAATGAAGGGCCTCTCAGGTGACAGTTATTTTATAACTGAGGGCGGGGCCACACAATGACATTGCCGGATGACCCTGCCTCCTCTGACGAACGGGGACATCCCCATGGCTTTCCCATAGCGTAAGAGGGGGTGGGGTCACTCGGTTACTTAACTTTTCCTGCGGCATGCCAGGTTGTGTGCTCGGATAAGGGTCTGGTATGAATTTTTGGGGGGGCCCCACACTCTTTTGTTATTTTGACGTGGGGTTCCCCTTAAAATCCATAACAGATGTGAAGGGTCTAGTATGGATTTTGAGGGGGACCCCCACGCCATTTTTTTTAAATTTTGGTGCGGGGTTCCCCTTAATATCCATACCAGACCCTGTGGGGGAATCCCATGCCGTTTTTATCAATGAACTTTTATGTCTATTGCCGGGACCGACAATTCATTATAGCCGCGAGTACTTTAAAATTATTTTTTTTTCCTTTAGAAATGTAATTTTTCTTTCGGACTGTTCTAAACACGGCAAACATGCGCCACTTTACAGGCATACTATAGACACCCCCCAGATACGAAATTTAAAGGAATATTACACTTTTATTGTTTCACTTTAAGCATTATTGAAATCACTGCTCCTGAAAAAACTGCAGTTTTTAAAACTTTTTTTACATTCATACATGTCCCCTGGGGCAGGACCCAGGTCCCCAAACACTTTTTATGACAATACCATTCATATAAGCCTTTAAAATTAGCACTTTTGATTTCTCCCATAGACTTTTAAAAGCTTTCGAATTTGCCGCGAACACCCCAAATTGTTTGCTATTTGGCGAACAGGCGAACACCCGATGTTCGACTCGAACTTACATTCGACTCGAACATCGGGACCATCCCTGACTGTGACCATAGATAACTTTTAAACAGATCTGAGGACTCCCTGCCCTTACATGACAGCATTGGGCCAAGCACTAAGCATCAGTACTGTCACACGAGAAAAAGGGGAGTAAGGGGAGTAAGGAAATCCATTGACAATGAGAATTTCATTCCTGCAACCACGGGTTGCAGGAAAGAAATTGTCATGATTCCCCCATCTAAACAGACAGTGTTGATAGGGGAATTACTCCTGCCGAGCAATTTCCTCTCCCGTGGGGGGGAAGAGGCAGGTGAAGGAAGCCACCCCCGCTGGGAGAAGACAATGCAAACAATTGCAAGCAAATCCGACAGGGTGGCTGTACCCAAGTTGTTCCATCGATCAACTTGGTACATTCAGCCTGCCCATTAATGGTTCGAATCTGGACCGATTCCTGCTGAACTGTCCGAGATTTGAGCCATCTATGGCTGGCCTTAGTCAAATGCTCCCTCTTGCACAGAGTACCAAGCAATTTTTTGCCAAGGTGGGTGAAATGGAATGGCAGGTATACAAAGGAAAGGTAAGTTAAGCTGCTGGAAAGGAGATGATTAAAGTGAACCTTTTGCTTTGTCCCAAATGGGAAAAACCACATATTCTATTTATAGACCTAATGCAAATTTGGGAAGCTCTTATTCTGGTTAATCTGGGTGATTAACTAAATTTTCTAAGATCACTAAGAGCTTGATGGCTTAAATGTGTATGTCATTTCCCATCTGTTTTACTAAAGAATAAATGTAAGGTTTGCCTTCCATTACCAATTTATCCAGCACATGTAAGTAAAGTATCCATGCACCTGTCGGTGAGGTTTGCAGCTAATGATGCAGGTGGAACAGCCATTATATTAGAAACATACCAAGGTAATTTATCACTGAATATTCTATCAATCAGTCGCCAACACGATCCTTGTGTTCTGCTCATATAACTGCAGATTATTTCATTTGTGTTTTTGTGCTCAAAATGGTTTTGCTGCGTAAAGTGAGTTAAAAAAAAAAGTAGATTAATTGACAGTTCTACTTCTAAGTGGAAGTACGTTTTAAAGTGCTTATATCTAAGCAACTTTGGTGTATAAAGTTTGAATTACTCTTTATCAATTTCTTGGCTGTCTTATGATTTAGTGCGCACTGTCATTAGGAAGAAATACCTGAGGATGTGTAAAGAGGCAATGTAAGGGTATACACAACCTGACCAAGAGTGATTGGCAGTGGCTGTAACTACTTATTATGTCAAAGCTTTACTTTGTTGATTGATGGAAAATGAAGTATAATAAATTAAAATGATCACACATCATTTCCCATCGATTGAAATGCCAAATCCTTGACAGAATAATGTGTTACGGCCAATACCACTCACTGTCTCACTAAGAGATTGATTGTTCATCCTTCCATCAATGTGATCAAACATCCATAGAATCCTGGGTAGAACAGGCAGCTGCATTGTGCTGCTAATAGTAACATGTTCGTATAAGTTTTACTATCTGCAACTGTGAAAGTTAACCATGCAAAAACTGTTATATTAAAGTGAACCTGTAATATAGTAATAATAGTGCAATGAAAGGTAAGGGTGGGAGAGGTAGACAGGGGGTGCCTGTAGGGTTGCCACCTCAGCCCTTTAAAACCAAACACATAATAATTAGGACACATTACAACACAATTAGAACACAGGTTCTGTGGCTGATTAAGGTGGTAATTAAACTCACTTGGTGCCTTACCTGCATTAAATTAGCCTCAGGGTCTGTGTAATTCATATGTGTTCAGGTTTAAAGGGATAAGGGGGCAACCTTATGTTCCTGGTTCTCCCAGTTCTAAAGGTATTGGAGGATACTAAAAGTGCTGTATTTAAAGCGGTTCTGCACACACTTCATTTAGTAAATCTCTTTGCCTTCCAAATCAGGCAAAGAGTACTAAATGGTGTGTTTTTTTTTTTTTTACTTACCTTGTAATTGCTGCTCTGTCTCTTTGGGGGTGGGCGGGATCTATGCGGCGATCCTCGTCATGCCGCACTGTCTCCTGGGATCTGGTGTCATTGATCCCAGGAGTCAGTGCGGACATCCGCCAAAATCTCGCAAGATTTACGGGCCTCCTGCCGAAATCTTGCGAGATTTACGGGCCTCCTGCCGAAATCTTGCGAGATTTACGGGCCTCCTGCCGAAATCTCTCGAGATTTCGGCGGATGTGGCCGAAATCTCACGAGATTTTCGGCGAACGTGAGGCATGCTGGTTCCCATAACGAAAGGGAACAAGGAAGTAAATGCTTGTGGGTTTCAAATGCCCACAAGCAAAATGACATTGCTGCTGGTATACATTTTAAAAGTTCAGAATTTTAAGAATTACGGACACGGACAACGGACGGACACCAAAAATGTGAGTGCATTGAAATAATAAAAATGATTTTAACATTATAAGAAAAAAAAAAAAAAAACAGTGTGTGCAGAACCGCTTTAAAGCGGTGTTCCACCTGAATTTTTTTTTTTAAAGTCAGCAGCTACAAACACTGTAGCTGCTGACTTTTAATAAGCACACTAACTTGTCCAGGGTGCTCGCGATGTCGGCCGCCCGAGGCCGATACATCCATCGGATCGGGTCCCGGCGCTGCCATTCAAACTAAGAGAAACAGGCAGTGGAGCCTTGTGACTTCACTGCCCGTTTCCTACTGCGCATGCGCGAGTCACGTGGCACTTTGTGAATGGCCGGCTGTGTTCTGGGACACACACAGGTCCCAGAAGAGCGTGCCCCATTCCCCAGAAGACAACGCGAGGAGGAGAAGAATGAAGACTACCGCAGAATAGGAAGTGCCAGATTAGGACAATATGCCTAGCAACAGCCATTTCTGGTAAGTAAAACATTTTTTTTATTTTCACATTTTTAGGAGCCTTTTTTTGTAATTTTTTTTTTTTTTAGGGTGGACCTCCGCTTTAAGGACTATTCTATTCTTTTATTTCTTCTTGGGATGTTTTTAACATGGCATTGCTAATAATTTGGTTGCTCATCTCTCTTACAATGTCCTTCCAAAACTCTTCAGAACCTTAACAACTAGAAAAAAGGGCAGATCTTGACTTATCAGCCATTGCTCTTTGCATCATGTCTTGCTCCTAAATTACAAAAAGGACTTAAAGGGCCCATTAACATCTCTGCACTGTGATGCGGTACATTAACCACTTCAGCCCCGGAAGGATTTTTTTTACGAATTTATATTTTATTAGCGCCTACAACGGGCGTACGCATACAGAAAGAATACAGAAGCAATACAAATTAAACATAACATTCTAAATCATGCCTTAATATCAGAGCATCTGTATTAAACATTATATCTCTATTTGTTCAGGTTTCTACAGAAAATTTCTGTGAAGTTTCCCATCTAGCATCGCTTCTTATATATTTTCCTATCCCCTTTCTGTTAATCTTAAAGGAACCTACTCAAATATTACGTTTAACAATACCCGCCGATCTTTTCTCTTTTTCAAAACAACTCAAATAACTTCCAACTAAACAGACACCAAACAAGCAAACAAACAAAAACAGACACACAAAAAAAATAAAAAAAATAAAAAAATAAATAAATAAATAAAAAGATAATTCTTTCCCTCTCTTCTCCTTCTTTCCTTCCCCCTTTATATAAAGCAAGATTAAAAGGGAAATCCGTCATTGACTCTGGGCAGCCAGGGTGTTCTCCATATCTATATATAATTAGTTTCTATTCCCTAAGAGAGTCAAGCCTTCTGCTGATATCACAAATTGTTTCCATAATTTCCAGGTTGTTTGATATTCTTCTTGTTGTTGTTTTGACTCTAGCCCTAATTCTTCCATTTTATTTATCTCTTCCACTTTATGTAGCCAATCTGCTGCTGTTGGAGGAGTCTGTTTTTTCCAATAAAGTGGCACACAGGCCTTCGCGGCATTCACCAAGTGTCTCACTATCGAATTTTGGTAATTTTTAAGTGGAATGTTGGATAAATGTAATAGGAAGAAAGCAGGGTCTCTAGTTATCCTATAATCTGTGAATTTTTGCGTTACTTTTTGGACTGTATTCCAGAAAAGGGATAGTTTAGGACATGACCAAAATATGTGCAATAAAGTTCCTCTCTCATCCAGGCATCTCCAGCAGCAGTCAGTAGAATCAGGATAATATTTATGTAAGAGCTGTGGTGTAAGGTACCATCTTGTCAGTATTTTATAATTAGATTCCTGCATCTTTGTGGAGACTGATGATTTTAAAGAAAATCTTAATATGTGTTGTATTTTGTCCAATGTAAATTTCCGTTCGAAGTCTCGTTCCCACTTGTCTATAAACGACAAGTGTGGCATTGCCACTGGGCAGTTCAGTAATGAATACATCCTAGAGAGTGTCCGTGTTATGTCCCCCTCCTCGGCACAATATTCCTCTAACTTTGTCAGGGGTCGGGTATAGCACCTGGGTTACAATAGTGTATCTAGGAAGTGTTTCAGCTGAAATTCCGACCAAAATGACAGTATATACGGCCCTGACTCCTCTCTCAGTTCCTCTATAGATGGCCACCTATCCTCCCTTATAAAGTGGGAGACCCTAGTTTTCTCACCCTGTCGTAAGACCCTAAAGGTAGCGAAATCCAGACCTGGGTGGAAACTAGGTTTTCCCAAAACCGGGAACAATGGAGAGTCTGAGGAAGTAAGGGAGAATTTGCCTCCTGACATGGGATCCTATATATAGTGTCGTCCCTATTATAGGGTGGTTTTTCAGTGATGTTTGAAGATGGTCATAACACCATAAAATCCCCGGTAACAATACCTGTGTCTGGGCCTGTTCCACCTGAACCCATAATTTTAACTTGCTGTGACGACACCAGTCTACAATCCTGCCCAGGTGGATTGCTTGTTGGTATTTCCGCACATCTGGGAGGGCCAGGCCCCCATATTGTTTGGGTAGAGTCAATACCTTAGATGAAAGACGTACTTTCTTATGTGCCCAGACAAACTTCACAAAAAGTGAGCTAACCTGTTTAAGATATCCCGATGGGATCCTAATTGGGAGGGCTTGAAATAAATAGAGAAATTTAGGTAGTACCGTCATCTTTAGTAGATTAATTCTTCCAAACCAGGAATGTAGGCCTCTCTTCCATGAATCTAAGAGTAGGCGAATTCCAGATAATAATGGTGAAAAATTGAGTTCAAACACCCGTTTTAGGTTTACCGGGACATATGTGCCTAGGTATTTCCATTTGAAACTAAAACTCGATCTAAATCCAGATAATACGTTAGCCGGTATCTCACATCCCATTGCCTCTGATTTATCCCAGTTTATCTTCATATTCGAAAATGCTCCATACATTTTAAACTCTCGTAAGAGGTTAGGGAGTGAGACAACTGGGTTTATCAGGGAGAAGAGTAAGTCTTCTGCATAGGCAGAAATTTTATACTGTTTACCTCCAATCATTAAACCCTGTATATCTGGGTTTAGGCGGATTCTATTCAAAAATGGCTCTAATGATAATGCAAATAGAACCGGGGAGAGTGGGCATCCCTGTCTTGTACCATTAGATATAGAGAAGGGATTAGTTAAGACACCATTGGTTTTAACTTGGGCTGTGGGTTGGGAGTATACTTTAATTATCCAGTTGATCATTGTTTCCCCGAAGCCTAGATGTTTAAGGACTGTAAACATGTATTGCCAGTTCACACGATCGAATGCTTTCTCAGCATCTGTACTAAGAAAAATACTAGGTGTCTTGGTAGAGTTAGCTACATGTAGTAAATTGAGGACTTTTATCGTATTATCTCTGGCTTCTCTCGAGGGAATAAAACCCACCTGATCCAGGTGGATTAAACCAGGCAAGTATTCAGCTATACGGGTTGCTAAGATTTTTGTGAATAATTTAAGATCTACATTTAATAATGAGATTGGCCTATAGCTGCCACACAGAGTCGGATCTTTCCCTTCTTTCAAAATTACAGATATATGTGCCTTCATAGTGTCTCTTGGTAGATTAATATCCTTACCTAACCCATTAAACAGATCTATCATATGTGGCCCTAGAATAGGGAACAACATTCGATAGTATTGAATAGTAAAGCCATCTGGGCCAGGTGCTTTACCTGGCTTCGTCAAGCCTATTGCCCATTTTAACTCCTCTAGATTTATGGGTGCATCTAGATCTGCTTTCGTTTCGGATGTAATCGTAGACATCTTGGAGGAGTGGACGTATTCGTCTATTTAGGTCTGTGCCTGCTTTACAATAGGTAAATTATATAAAGATGCATAGAAGTCTCGGAAGGTTTCTGAAATTTGGTTCGGTAGGGTGACTTTCTTAGCTTTTGAATTCAATATATGTGGTATATATGACTGGAGACGATACTCTCTTACTGATCTAGCTAATGTTTTCCCACATTTATCTCCATATTCATAATTGATCTTTCTACCTCTCTGTAGAGCCGCTTTGGCTCTTTGCTGAAGTAGATCGTTAATTTGAGCTCGTATAAAAGTAAGTTCCTGCTCTAGGTTAATGGAAGGTATATGTTTATGCCGAGATTCAATTATATGGAGCTGGGTCAGCAGTAATTTTAATTTCTTCTCTCTCTCTTTTTTAAATCTGGATCCATATTTAATAAGAATGCCTCTTATAACTGCTTTATGTGCCTCCCAGACCATATCTAATGAGCTATCTGGAGTTCGGTTTGTCTGGAAGTATAAGGGTAGTTCTTTCTCAATCTCCGCCATTACCTCTGGAATTCGAAGGAGGCTTTCATTCAGTTTCCACATACTTGATGTTTGAATAGTATTATGTGATAAGGTATATGTCAGTAAAATCGGAGCATGGTCCGACCATGTTATCGACCCGATAGAAGTTTTATGGACCGCATGTAGTTGGGCATGGGGGATCAAAAAATAATCGATCCTTGAATAGGTCTTATGAATGTTGAAGTCGCCACACATCGATTAATTGTGCTTTATGTATGGACTGTGTAATTCGTTTATAGGAACTTATCGAAACCGAGGATGAGCCTGAGGATGTATCAACCCTAGGATTCAATGGTACATTAAAGTCTCCGCCCAAAATTAACTGACCCTCTGTAAATTCTAGTAATTTATTCAAAGTTTGGCGGATAAAAATATCCTGATTATCATTGGGTCCATAGATTGTCGCCAACGTCAGACTCACCCCCCCCATCGATCCTTTTACAAACACAAAGCGGCCTCCCTCATCTAGCATGGTTGTATTGCATGTCCACGGGAGTTTACCAGAGATTAAGATAGACACCCCTTTAGTTTTGGCTAGTTTGTTAGTAGAATGGTAAGTTACTGGGTAGAATCTATTTTTAAGTACCGGCAGTTTATTATCTCTAAAATGGGTCTCCTGTAGAAATGCAATATCAATACCAGATCTCTTCAGATCATGTAATAGCATCTTTCTTTTCTCAGGAATATTTAGGCCCTTCGCATTCAACGACAACACCCTGATACTGCCCATTGCCAACGGCCAGAAAAAGAGAGAAAAAATAAATAAATAAAAAATTCCACAAAAAAAAAAGAAAGAAAAAGAAAAGGAAAAAAAAAAAAAAAAAAGGAAAGACCAAAAGCAGAGTGAGAAAAAAAAAAAAAAAAAAAGAGAAAAAAAAAAAAAGGGATGGGATTGTCAGGGAAGATCTAAATTCTGATCCCTGCATCCCCCCGAATCTAAATTGGATTAATATTAATCCCTATATACACACGTACTCCCTTATGTGTCAACATATTTAGGGAGGTGGCTAGAGCCGACCCCGTAGTAACCTCCCGTATCCCCCTCCACCCCCCAGCCTCAAAAAAAAAAAAAAAATTCCTATTCGTACAGCGTGTCCCTGTCCTATAGGTACTTTCCCCCAAACCTTAAACTTTAGGCTTTAAAGACAAAGGGGGGGGGGGAGGGAAACCAAGGGGGCGGGAGTTCCTATCAATAGAGGAGTAGTCATGTCCATCTCTAATCGTCTGAAACTCCCTCCCTGGGGGCAACCAGGTTGTATGCAGCTAGGGGGAGGGGGTGGACCGGTATCCCTCAGATCCCCCCTCTCCTCCAGAGCCTATACTGAACATGAATTTTCTTATGTTGCCCCTCATCTCATTATTATAGTCTTCTTCTGTATTTTCCCTATCCCCTTTTATCATTTAATCCTTTCGCCATTAATCTTAAATTAAAAGTATGTCTCCTGTACTGGCGATTTACGTTCTTCCAAGAAAAAAGAAAAAGAAAAAAAGGGAAAGGAAAGGAGATCCCCGGAAGGATTTACCCCTGCCTGACCAGAGCATTTTTCGCGATTCGGCCTTGCCTCGCTTTAGCTGACAAATGCGAGGTCATGCAACGTTGCACCCAAACAAAATGTATGTCCTTTTTTTTTCCACAAATAGAGCTTTCTTTTGGTGGTATTTGACCTCTGCGATTTTTATTTTTTGCTCTATAAACAAAAAAATAATATTTTTTACGTTTTGCTATAATAAATATCCCCCAAAAATATATATAAAAACTAACTTTTTCCTCAGTTTAAGCCGATATGAATTCTTCTACATATTTTTGTTAAAAAAAAATTGCGATAAGTTTATATTGATTAGTTTGCGCATAAGTTATAGCATCTACAAAATAGGGAATAGATTTATGGCATTTGTATTATAATTTTTTGTTACTAGTACTAGTTACGGCGATCTGCAAATTCAAAGGGATGTACTGGTACGCCCCTTTTGTCTGCCCGTGCCATTCTGCTGACGTAAATCGGCGTGCGGCGGTCAGCAAGTGGTTAAGGTACATTCATAAATGCATGTTGTGCTTAGACCACATTAACATAATGCCTAGGTGTTACTGCATCCTAAAGATGAATTACATTCATTTGTGCTAACTAAAATAAATAAGGCCTGCCAAAGAACCGGCCGAGATTCGAACCATGTATGGGCAGGCTGAATGTACAGAAGTTGATCGATCGATAAACTTGGTACAACAAGCCTAATGGATTTTACATGTGATTATTGCTAGAAGCTAATATAGCTGCTAGCAGTAATCACTGTGTTCTGGCAGGGACGGCTCCCCCTGTTCCCCCAACCAGGGGAACACAAAGGCTCCACGAGAGGGATTCCCCCATCAACACTTACTGTATTGATAGGGGAATCAGGTGATTTTCTTTTCTGCAACCCTAAGTAGCCCGAGTAGGAATCATCATCTTATTTCACTTTATCACCTTGCTGTATTTTTTTGCAATATGTTTCCGTTTCAAATTCAAATTAATTTTCAAATCTATATAAAACAAATTCTGAAAACGATCATACTAACATAGCGAATATGACAAAGCAGAATTATTAAAGCGGAGCTCCACCCAATAAAGGAAGCTCCGCTTGTTTGCTTCCCTCCCCCCTCTGCTGTCACATTTGCCACTTTTCAGTTTTTTCTGGCTTTTTTGTCAAAACCAGGTATCCGCTCCCACTTCCATGTTAGATCACTACACCCCTAAAAAACTTGTAAATGATGACACAACACATGTCATCACTACCTTACTCTACACACAACACAATCAAATTAGACGTATCATAAACAAGTATTGGCATTTGCTTGTTATGGATCTTTTGCTTCCTTTTGTATTAAGCCCCATACACACGGTCGGACAATCCGCGGACCAGGTCCGTCGGATCATGTCCGTCGTACTTTGTCCGATGTTGGTTTTGCGTACACACGGTCGGACAAAGTTGTCGGAAAATCCGATCATTCTGAACGTGGTGACGTTTGTTGCCTACGACGGGACTACGTTGAGGCTAGTAGCCAATAGCTTTGGTCTTGTAATGTGATCTGAGCATGCGTAGCACTTTGTCCGGTCGGACAACCGTACACACGATCGGGTTTGGTGTGATCGGACCGGGTTGACGGCAAATCTTTCCAGCAGGAGATAAGACTTTGTCCGTCGGCCAAACCGACGAACACTGTCCGATGGTGCATACACACGGTCTGATTTTTCAACAACCTTGTGCGATCGGACAGAATCCATGAAAAAGTCCGACCGTGTGTATGGGGCTTTAGAGGTACCAGCTGTCGCCTACAGGAGGACCCCCTCTGTGGGCGACAAGCTGGTATCAAGTGAATATAGGGCTTCAAGAGGTGGCGTGTAAAACTTTAGGCACTTTCCCCTGCGGCTGATGTGCCTACTGCCAATATATGGAAAGACACAAAAATATTCGGTTACCCAATGGGCACACTTTTCACTCTAAACATTATGTAAATTGCAGGACCCCGGCCGTGGTATATCTACTCTCTTGCGACTGTGGATGTTACTATGTCAGGAAAACTGTAAATTAATTCTGGAAACACATATATCAACATCTATTGAGTATATGCAAACGTGATCCTGACGTACCCATTGGTTGACACATGGCCTCAGTCCATGCTGCGTCTATCCCTAAGGTACATTTCCTGGCCTTGGATCGCCTACATCCTAGCCACAGAGGTGGCGACCTCAATAAACAACTACTACAATGTGAACTTAGATGGATTTTCAACCTCAAGGCCACCCTGCCACCAGGCTTGAATGAGGCATTTAACTTCAAGCCCTTCCTCCTTGATTTTGTGCCAGGGGGATGCGAGTTGAACCTCTAATTTCCGGTATTGAGAGTCTTGAACTCCAGAGGAATTAATGCTTTGTGACATTGCTCTGTGCCCCTATGCCATGACATCCTGGTACTCCCATGCTAAATATAATACCATATACAGAATTCTTTAATAATTCATGTTTAATTTTAGATCTGCTTGTCCCTGGTATTCCATATCCTTGGCTATATTTTTTCCCATTATAGTTTATATTTTTTCTTTCTTTCCCTGTTTGTTTTTTCCTATGTATATCATTTTTGTTTAATCGATCACTGTTTTTTGTTCTTGTATGTTTCTCCATTGTGGTTTTGACTCATTTATTGCCCACCGTGACTGTCGTGGCCCGCAGATCCGCTAAATGGCAATGTGCGTGTCCCCTGTGGAATCTTCTGCTTACACCACCCTGCCGGTAGGCTCCACCTGCTTGTGGCCGGCACTGGGGGTTTACACTTCCTGCTATCCACATGGCCTTTTTGCGGGGGGGAGCTCCTACCCACCCCCGCCGCATCATATGGCGCTGCTGGTTAATTATTTGCACCGGTGACACTCTGACGTGTGATGTTATCCTGCTCGATGGGCAGGGCTGAGCCGCGCGCCCTTGGGTCAGAGAACTGCCTTGTCCCTGTCCTGAGCCGCCCTGATTGGAGGCGTCTTTGATGTCAGGATTTCAGCACCTCCTCCCTGTGGCTTATTGGCTCTCCCTGAGGAATACTCCCTATATAACCTGACAGGCATGTCTATGATTGAGCATTGCTGCCATGGTGTGGTTATCTGCATTGGTGTGTTGAAAGGTAATGTACTCTATCATGGAATGATGAGATAGCTGATTCACCTATCTTATTTCTACACAACATTCATCCTGTCTGCTGATATTTAACTACCGACCCCTTACCACGTGATCAGCTGTCAGCCAATGACAGCTGGTCATGTGATAATAACAGAGCCGGTAATCGGCTTTTTTTCCTCCTCACGCTGACAGCGCGAGGAGAAAAAAAAAAAGCCGATCACGGCGGCAGTGAGAGGGACATCAGTCCCTCTCACTGAAATGTGCCCAGCAATGTGCCCAATCCATGGTGCCCACCTTTGCCCAATTAAAGTGCCGCCTACCAGTGCCCACAGTGCCATCTGTCAGTGCCCACAGTGCCATCTGTCAGTGCCCACAGTGCCAGTGATGCACATCAGTGTCACCTGCCAGTGCTCATCTGTGTCACCTACCAGTGCTTATCTGTGTCACCTACCAGTGCTTATCTGTGTCACCTACCAGTGCTCATCAGTGTCCCCTACCAGTGCCCATCAGTGTGCATCAGTGCCACCTATCAGTGCCCATCAGTGCCACCCATCAGTGCCACCTATCAGTGCCCATCAGTGTCATCCATCAGTGCCCATCGGTGCCACCCATCAGTGGCGCCCATCCGCGACACCCATCCGTGACACCCATCCGTGCCCATCAGTGCCATCTTTGCTGTCCCCATCAGTACCGACTTATCTGTCCCCACCAGTGCAGCCTATCAGTGCCCACCAGTGCAGTCTATCAGTGCCCACCAGTGCAGCCTATCAGTGCCAACCAGTACAGCCTATCAGTGCCCACCTGTGCCGCCTCATATCAATGAAGCAGAAAAATTACCTGTTTGCAAAATTTTATAACAAACTATTAAACATGATTTTTTTTTTCCATCTTTTTTTGTTTGTTTAGCAAAAAATAAAAACCCCAGCTGTGATTAAATACCACCAAAAGAAAGCCCTATTTGTGGGAAAAAAAAAAAATGATAAAAATTTCATTTGGGTACAGTGTTGTATGACCGCGCAATTGTCATTCAAAGTGCATCAGCGCCAAAAGCTGAAAATTGGTCTGGTCACGAGGGGGGTTTAAGTGCACAGTAATCAGGTGGTTAAGTTTAGGAAGTATGTGTTAATATGCTCTTCCAATTGCTTTTTTTGCTTTATATATTTATACCTTGGTTGGTGTAGCCTACAAGGCATTTCTTGTGGATGTCTGCAGCTTGTTCATCCTGGGATGCACGCCCACCAATATGCTGCTCTGCGGACCTCTTCAGTCACTTTGGGAGTCCCCATTGATTTTATTCCTTGTGTTTCCTTTTTTGTTTATTGTATCATTGTGTGAGTATTAGAATTCTCACATATATTATATACCAAATGTATACTCTTATATTGCTTGCTATGCTCACATCATGCTTTACAGTGTGATTATCATGTGACAATGTTTACATTTCAGACAATGGGTATTAAAATCCCCCAGACATAATCTACCCTAACGAAGGAATACAGATTGTTCATTCCGAAACATGTTGGGCTATACGCAAGAAATCCCTAATGACTGACAGTGGCGTCTCCAGCTTTCATATTTAGGGGGGGCACATGGGGGGACAGGGACAAAATTAGGGGGGCAACTATAAAATGCAATTTTACTACGATCCCCAGGGTGGCAGAAAACAAGAGATATATGTCACCAGCATACCAGGAAAATATAAGGGTCCAAAGCAATGGGAGAACTATCAGGTTTGCAAAGGTTGTCTTGCCTCCGGGCCTTGGTGTTCTGCCACTGTGGTGTTCCCCAGCCTCCTCTTGCTGTCCTGCCCCTGCTATTGACAGTGCTGGTCTGGCATCTGTCTCCTTGGCAGTGGCAGCAGTCTATTAGGACCTAGGGCTGGTGACATTATGGGTGCATGCAGGGGAAGGCTGGCACTATTGGTTGTAGAGAGCCGAGCCCCCAGCTCGTCACCTAGCAGCAGTAATGCTGTATAACCTTCTCTGTTGACATGCTGATCAGGATGTGATCCAGGTGATGCTCCCAGTCAGATATAATAAACACAGTATTTATTAGCATCAACAGTACAACCACATCCACCGTATGTTCAGCAGCCATGTGGGCTCTATGCCTGTAAGGTGTGGGCTTTGATCAATAAAATCCACTATGATATTTAACACTAGGATTTAACTAGGAGCATCACCTGGATTGCATCACGATCAGCATGTCAGAGAAGGCTGCACTGCTGCTAAGCAACCTGCAGGGAGGTCAACTGTCTACAACCATTAGAGATGGGCTCGGGTGTGTTTGAAATCCCACATGCCAGATCCCGCCAGGAAGACGACACTGCACACGGCTAATCACAGGCAGTGAGACATTCCTGATCTGTGCAGCTGCGGACCAGGACACTGCTTAGCGCTGTGCAGTGTGGGCTTCCTGGCGGGCTCGGGCATGTGGGATTTTGAACATGTCCTGCCCATCTCTAACAACAAATTGTGCTGGCTCTCCTGTACATTAGCCCCATAAAGTAACCAGCACTGGGTTCCAACGTGCCGCCGCTGCCATGGAGACAGAGACCAGCGCTGTGAATAGCCAGGACAGGACAGCAACCCTGGTAGTTCACTGGTCCACACTGCAAGGATTCCCCCATCCACCTATAATGTGTAGATGGGAGAATTGGATCATTTCTTTTTTTTTTTTAATGCAACCTACTAGTTAAATTAAAAAAGTGGGGCTGCCTAAGTGCTAAGACCAGCCATAGGCAGTTTAAATCTCAGCTGGTTCATCAGGAACTGGCTGAGGTTTGAACCATTAATGAGCAGGCTGAATGTACCAAGTTGATCAATCAAATTGGGAACAACCAGCCTGCCAGATACTCTTATGATTATCACTAGTGGTTGCTATAGCCACTAGTGATAATGACTGTTTGTTGGGAGAATACAATTGCTGGGCAGGAAGGATATTCCCCTTGTCACCACTGTCTGTGTTGATGGGGGAATCATGCAAGTTTCTTTCCTGCACTCTGTGGATGCAGGAAAGAAATTTGCTTAGTCTATTACCTGCCTAACTGAAAGTGAAAGTAAGTTGTGAAGGTCTTGAAAGAACAGGAGAGGGGAGGGACAGATGGTGGAGAGAAGAGATGGAGATAATGCAGTTCAGTGATTACAGTGTACTGCAGTGCACACACTTACCCACACGTCCAGGCTAGAAGAATACTCCCCCTCTCAATAGAGACTGTGTTACTCCCGCAGCGGCCTGAGTAAGATGTGGCACATCCGCTACGAATGCAAACAAAAAGACATTGCCTTTTTGTAAAAAAAAAAAAAAAAAAAAAAATTTTTTTTGATTTTTTTTTTGGGGGGGCACATGGTGGGGCACAGCATAATTTTGGGGGGGTCAGGGCCCCCTCTGGCCCCCCCCTAGGGACGCCATTGATGACTGACCATAGCTTGTCTCTTGTCTTGGCAGCACAGGGCATACTTGCCTTTTGTTAGGTTTGACAAATATGTTTTTATGTACCCCCATTTTTTCAATTTTTTTACTATGTGTTTTACATTATTTGCCTTGCTGGCTATATCTATATATGAACAAGTTTTGTATGTTTTGCATTAATAAAAGAGGCATTAAATTGCCTTTTACTATAAAATAATTTTTATTATAATTTCTGCCTAAAAAGTCCAAGAGGGCTGCAATACGGTGTAAGTGTACAAACCTTTTAGATCACCACATCATTGTGCGGTGATCCACCAAAGTTATGGCCCCTCCCCCCATTGCCTTCTGGGAGACACACAGTTCCCAGAAGACAGCGGGACCATTCAGAAAGTGCAGCGCGACTTGCGCATGCGCAGTAGGAAACAGACTGTGAAGCCGTAAGGCTTCCTATTTTCCTTAGTAAGGCTCCATGCACACTGGAGCTGAAAAAAGATTTTTCTGAATGCCAGATTGCTGGCAGAAAACGCTGGTTGAGAAATGCGCTTTTAACAGCATTTTGTACCAGTTTATGCACGTTTATGCGCATTTTTTAGCGATAGCGTTTATGGGCGTATTTAATACAAAATAAACAGAAGACACTCCAAAAATCCCACATTGCATTCCCAAACTCCCACAATGCATTGAAAAAATAGAGCGATAATTAACGTGTGTTAATGCGCATTTATCAGCGTTTGGCATTTTTTTTTTTGTGGTCAGAAAAACGGCACTTTGAACGCAATTTTATGGCGTTCATAGAACAGCCCATAAACTCCACTGCTGATAAAAGCTAAAAAACGTCCATGTGTGCATGGACAAATAGGATAACAGAGTTATGGGCTGTTAAAAAAAACGCCCAAACTCCAAAAAACAGCAATTTTTGAGCTCCAGTGTGCATGGAGCCTAAAGATGAAGATGCCTGCACCCGGAGCCAGTGGACGGATTGGCTTGGGGTGCCGACATGGCGGGCTCCCGGGACAGGTAAGTGTCCTTATATTAAAAGCCAGCAGCTACAGTATTTGTAGCTGCTGACTTTTAATTTTTACCCCCCAGGCTGGAACTCCTCTTTAACTTAACCGCTTCCCGACCGCCTCACGCAGATATACTGCAGCAGAATGGCACGGGCAGGCAAAATCACGTACCTGTACGTGGCCCTTTAATTGCCTGCCCGTGGGTCGCGCGCTCGCTGGACCAGTGGACCCGATCGCCGCTGGTCTCCCGCGATCGGGTCACAGAGCTGAAGAACGGAGAGAGGTCTGTGTAAACAAACCTCGCCCCGCGCTTCCTACTCTGCCTGTCATTGATCGGCTGTTCCCGGTCATCGGGAAAGCCGATCAATGACATCAGACGTCAGGCCCGCCCCTAATGTAAAAAACACACACACGTCACAGCCCATAACCCCTCCCCTCCCCTAGTGGTTAACTCTTTCACTACCACTGTCATTTATACAGGAATCAATGCATTTAAATAGCATTGATTGCTGTATAAATGACAATGGTCCCAAAAATGTGTGAAAAATGTCCGATGTGTCCGCCATAATGTCGCAGTCACAATAAAAATCGCTGATCGCCGCCATTACTAGTAAAAAAAAAAATATTAATAAAAAATGCTATAAAACTATCCCCTATTTTGTAAACGCTATAACTTTTGCGCAAACCAATCAATAATCGCTAATTGTGTTTTTTTTTACCAAAAATATGTGGAAGAATACGTATCGGCCTAAACTGAGGAAAAAAAATGTTTTTTTTATATATTTTTTGGGGATATTTATTATAGCAAAAAGCAAAAAATATTGCATTGTTTTCAAAATTGTCGCTCTATTTTTGTTTATAGCGCAAAAAATAAAAACCGCATGGGCGATCAAATACCACCAAAAGAAAGCTCTATTTGTGGGGAAAAAAGGACGCCAATTTTGTTTGGGAGCCACGTCGCACGACCGCGCAATTGTCAGTTAAAGCGACGCAGTGCCGAATCGCAAAAAGGGGCCTGGTCCTTTGGCTGCCAATTGGTCTGGGGCTGAAGTGGTTAAGGAACAAATCCGAAATGAAATCCATTTTTCCATTGTGCACTTTATAGATTTAAAGGTAAATATATATTGCTGGGGAATGGTGGTGGGTTAGGACAAGCCGCTTTACCCTGAATGAGTAATGCACCAGCTTGCTTTATGTCATCTTTAACATACTTGACATTTTATAGTACTTAAAACACACACACACACATGCCCACCCACACGCACACATTGTTTACCCGAGTAGAGTTCCATAATGCTTATGTTGATATTTTAATAGCTTATGTCGGTTTACAAGAGTACTTTATGCTTTTTTCTATGGCTACTTACAGATACATATGCCAATGGTTCATTATTAGGCTTACCATAGTGCTACAATGAACTTTAAGTCTTTAAATTGCACCATTATAGCCATTATTAAGTAAAAAGCATTCTTCAAGAAACATGTTGTACAGTGCTTGAACTTTGCTGTGTGAATAAATAAGTACTTTTTACATTTACAGGGAATTTGGCTTGACCATTAACATAAGGCAGTCATCACTCAAACTATTTACTTGTTACAACGGTTTAAGAAAAAGTATATGCGAAGAGAACCTGGGGTTATATGAATGTGAAAAAAGATTCAACATAAAACGAAGAGACATATACACAACAGTTCACATTTCTTCAACATTTTACTAGATATAAAATATAGCAATTTTTTGCTAGATATAAACTGACATTAGAATTACCTGTAAGTGAAATGGCATTTCCTAGGCTGAAAAAAGAAAAAAGAAAAAATATTTGACATCCCTCATCATTATTATCACTGTACATTCAGCCTGGAAGCTTAAAAAAGTCTTAGCACACATCTGTCATACATGGTGTTTTTCAGCCTAATAAAGTAGCACTCAGAAAGTTATGCAGCTGCCCGCCACATGGAAATTAAGGCAAGTGCTCAGCTTTGATGGGGGAGTATATAATAACTACTAACTACTTGTGTGACAACTAAAAGGTTTTCAGGAACGCATAATAGAGTTCTGGAAGAGTCATTACTGTAATTGATATCATTGTAAAGACTTCCCATTTCAACATATTTGGTGGTATATAGCAAATTGCAAATGCATTCTATTCTTTAAGATATTGATAATAAACATTGACGTAAATCTGCCTTTGCTGTGTACATATTACATATGAACGATTATAAAAGGTAACATAATGGAACTCAATGTTTCATTAAAGACTGTGATTTGCTAGGACATCAGTCTTGCCTCGGACAGCTTTGGCTTTTTAATTTACACTCAGATGTCAAATGTGGGGGTCAGCTGACACACATATCAAGTATGTTCTTCGACCGTTTTACCTTGTAATGTAATTACATTGTATGTAATAACATAGGTATCTGTTTCCCTGTTTAACTACTTCCCGCCCGTAGGACGTCCATGGAAGTCCTCGGGTTTTAGTAGTTATACCGGGATGATGCCTGGACTTATGCCACGTACACACGACCAGTTTTCCCTTCGGAATAAACTCTGAAGGTTTTTCGACGGAGATCCAACGGAATTCCGCTGAAACTGTCTTGCGTACACATGATCACACCAAAGTCCGATCTTCATGAACGCGGTGACGTACAACAGGTACGACGCAATTAGAAAAAGGAAGTTCAATAGCCAGTAGCCAATAACTTCCACCTCGTACTTGCTTCAGAGCATGCATCGTTTTTGGTCCGTCGGAACAGCGTACAGAAGAGCGGTTTTCACGATAGGAATTGGTTCCGTCAGAAATATTTAGAACGTGTTCTATTTCTAGGTCTGTCAGAATGTTCGAAAATTACGCTTGTGTGTACACGGCATTACAGGCATCATCCCGGTATCAATCTTTTCAGCTGGCGACTCCCAGTAATCTCAGTTTTACCCCTCTCCTGCTGCCTCTCCTGGGCTCTACTGCCACATGGCAGAGCCCAGGAGCCCAGGAGCGATGAGGCTGGTGACAATGGTTGCCCTGAACAGAGAGAGAAACTGACCTTATTCTTCTCTTCCTGTAACCCTGGAAACTGGGAGCGACAAGTATTTTGTCACTTCCCTTTCCACCTCTTTGTTTACCTGGCCAGTAAAGCAGCAGATCAGACCGATCTGTGTATGATCGGCTGCATGGGAGGCTAAAGGAGAGATTTGGGGTCTAATAGACCCCAGATCTCTTCATAAAGAGTACCTGTCACTGCCCATGCTATCACAAGGAATGTTGTTCATTGCTTGAGATAGCAATAAAGTTAATCCCCAAAAAAGTGTAAAAAAAAAAAAAAAAAATTGTAGAAAATAAATAATAATTAAAAAAAATAATAATTTAACTGCTTCAGCCCCGGAAGATTTTACTCCCTTCCTGACCAGAGCACTTTTTTAGATTCGGCACTGCATCACTTTAACTGACAATTGCGCGGCCGTGCGACATTGCACCCAAACAAAATGAATGTCCTTTTTTTCCCACAAATAGAGAGTTCTTTTTGTGGTATTTGATCACCTCTGCGGTTTTAATTTTTTGCTCCATAAACAAAAAAAGAGCGACAATTTTTGAAAAAAATAAAAAAATGTTTTACTTTTTGCTATAATAAATATTCCCCAAAAATATATAAAAAAACTAATTTTTTCCTCAGTTTAGGCCGAAATGTATTCTTCTACATATTTTGGTAAAAAAAATCGCAATAAGTGTATATTGATTGGTTTGCACAAAAGTTATATTGTCTACAAAATAGGAGATAGATTTATGGTATTTTTATTATAATTTATTTTTATTAGTAATGGCGGCGATTTGCAATTTTTATCATGACTGCGACATTATGGCGGACACATCGGACACTTTTGACACTATTCTGGGACCATTGTCATTTATACAGCGCTATGATACTGCGTTACTTTAACTGATAATTGCTCGGTCATGCGATGCTCTACCCAGTTTTTATTTTTTGCGCTATATACAAAAAAATCTGACATATATATTATATAATAATAATAATAATGGACTGTAGTGCAAATCTGCAAAATGCTAAAAGCCCCTAAAAATGCATATGTGTGAATCCAGCCTAAGCGTATATTGATTGGTTTTCACAAAAGTTATAGCGTCTACAAACTATGGGATATTTTACTAGTAATGGTGGCAATCAGCGACTTATAGCGAGACTGCGATATTTTGGTGGACAAATCGTATACTAACTGACTGTTTTGTCACTTTTTGGGGACCAGTGACACTAATACACTGATCATTGTTAAAAATATTCACTGTCACTGTACTAAGGACACTGGCTGGGAAGGGGTTGAGATCAGGGGTGATCAAAGGGTTAACTGTGTGCTTAGCTGGTGTTTTCTTACTGTGGAGGAGGTGCTAGTACTAGGGGAAGGCAAAGATCCATGTCCCAGCTTTGCAGGAGCATAGGATTTATGCCTTCTCTACTGACAGAATGGCGATTTGCCTTGTTTACCTAGGCAGATCATCGTTCTCCCTTTGTACCTAAGGACTGGCAGGTGCCAGCGGACATCAAGTCCACAGTACCCACGGATCAGCTCCCACTGTGTATAATAACAGAGGGTGTGGGCCGGCAGCGGCACGCATGCGTTCCCCAGAATCGGCAATGTCAGATCACATACTAGGTACATGATCTGGCGCAGCGGTGCCACTTTGCCACCGTATATCTAAGTTATACGGTCAGCAAGTGGTTAATGTGGATTGCAGTAAGGCAGCTCATTCAAACTAATAAGATGTCAGTGCATTAGAAAGTAAATAAATAGACGTGGAGCAGCATTCTGACATTCTCTTGTGTTGTGTTGCACTGCAAAAAATGCGATTTGCCCCTTAAGGTTAGTGAGCCAGCATGAAAGCCAGGCAACTAGTATTTTTAGAAGGAGATCAGCAGGAGCAGCTCCCATCATTTTCTAATTACAAGTTACATTTGGGAAGGTATGCAAAGATGTATTTTAAAAGGTATCCTTTAACCTGTTGCTGACCAGCCGGCATTATTACACAGGTTGGCACGGCTGCGCAAACCGCCGTAGGTGGCCGTAGGTAGGCCGCTTTAAGAGCCCGATGCTGGAGCCGATACACATGCCTGGCGGCCGAAATGTCTGCCGGAGACCCACGATCGATCCACAGAGAGCCAGAACGGGGATCTGTCAATGTAAACAGACAGATCCCCATTCTGACAGGGGAGGAGAGAGAGATCTGCTGTTTCTAGTGATCAGGAACAGTGATCTCTCGCCTCCAGTCAGTCCCATTCCCCCCCACAGTTAGAAACACCTCACAAGGAACACATGTAACCCCTTGATCACCCCTAGTGTTAACCCCTTCCCTGCCAGTTACATTTACACAGTAATCAGTGCATTTTTATAGCACTGATCGCTGAATAAATGTCAATGGTCCCCAAAAAAGTGTCAAAAGTGTTCGATCTGTCCGCCGCAATGTCACAGTTCTGTTCAAAGTTGCAGTCCTGTTAAAAATTGCTGATCACCACCATTACTAGTAAAAAAAATAATAATAATAAAAATGTCATAAATATATCCCTTATTTTGTAGACACTAACTTTTGCGCAAACCAATCAATATACACTATTTTTTTTACCAAAAATATGTAGAAGAATACATATTGGCCTAAACTGATGAAGAAATTAGTTTTTGTTTTTTAAATTTTGGATATTTATTATAGCAAAAAGTAAAAAATGTATGTATTGTTTCAAAATTGTCAGGGGTGACTCTTGAGGAGTATTTGTGAGTGCCAAGCCAGGGACCCAGCAGGGAAGCGGGGGTGATGCTTGAGGAAAATACTGAGTAATGGAAATGGAAGAGCTCAGGGGATCCAGTGGCGATTGGGTCTGAGAGTCTAATGAGAGACTGGGAGCTCAGTGAGTGAAGACCTACAGTGAGAGACTGTAGCGTGTGAGGAGAACTATTCTGTGTTACCAATAGTTAAGTACGAATACTGTTAGTGACTGTTACAAGATTTGTTGCCATAGGAGACAGTGGTCCTACCTATACAGATGTGGTATCCGGCTGGAGGCCTTCCACTGTATAGCTGTCTACCTATAGAAGTTTCTGAGCCTGCCAATTATGATTGCATCTACTTAAGAGTGTCCTGTCCCTAACCCTTTCTCCCACAGTTCAAGAGACAATGAATCTCTTTGCATCCAAAAAGTGTCTGGTGCCCATCACTTCAGCTTGTATTACACCCACCATGCCTTGTAACCCACTCTACCAAGAAGGATGTCGGCTCTCCCTGACTCTGGAAGTCACCATTAGGCTTCTAGAGGTCCGAGACCTTGCTACATTTAAAAAAAAAGTTTACTTAATTTACTTTAATCTTTAGCTCAAATGTATACATACACCCCTAAAAGGATAAAGGAGCTAAATCTCCTCCTTCTCTTCCCCCTTGTTGCCTGCTTTGTTTGTATGGGGTCATAATGACATACAATTAGAAGAGAGACAGTCTGAAAGTTAACAGTCTCTGCTCTGTGACACTTGTTTTGTAGAAGAACTGTGCATTAAATCTTTATTAATTATCATTATATTATTAATAATATAATCATTAATATTATATTGTTATAATAATTAATAATATTATTGTATTAATATTATTAATATTGCTAGTAAAATATGCATATGTGAATACATATTGTATCATAACAAATATTTAAATAAACAATAAGTCTTTCATTTACAATGAATAAGAGAAAAAAAAATTGGCCCCAAACCATTCTTTTATAGCTCCACTTTCAAATCTACCCTGGATTTTTTAGTTTAGTTTTCTTTTATTTGTATAGCACTGATATCACTGCATTGCTATGAATGATGGAACTCCATAGGTAATCCATTATAAGATCCCCTTGTTCTCCAACCTATATTAAAGGTTATATATTTACTATTAAAACCTGTGCCGTTTTGATGCAGTAACACTACTATATAATTACTTCCTTATCAATCTGATGGATGTGACTTAAAGAGACTCTGCTGTGAAAAAAAAAAAAAAAAAATGTAAAAAAAGACATATAATACCTTCTTTCCCCTAAAGGCCTAAGCTTGCTGAAGAATATTCAGCATCTGAAACACTTCCAGGAGTGTCAGATGCCAGGTCCCCTGCTGCTCACTGTTTTTCCATTCACTGGTTGTTAGCAGAAGTCTGTAAGGCCAACCAAATAACAACACAAGTCTAACCTTAAGATAGACTGTATTAGGCAAGTCTTGATAATTTCAAACACTGCTTGTTTTTGTTTTTCAGGGACACTCCTACTTTTTTAAATCTAGATAACAGACATATACTGTATTGTACATACTACATTCTGCCCCAATAGAATAAATATTACATATATTTTTTTATTAATCATTTTATTTTAAAATCCATTTTCCCTTTTCATACCTCTATTTAGCTTCCTATTCTGGGGATCAGATTTTCAATAAATCCAGATAAAACGTGTTTAGGGATGGGCTGAACACCCCCTGGTTCGGTTCGCACCAAAACACCTCGAACAGGCAAAAATTTATAGCGAACATGTGAATGCTATTAAAGTCTATGTAGCCCATTCCAGCCTTGTGTAGGTCTACAATCTTGTCCCTGACATCCTTGGACAGCTCTTTGGTCTTGGCCATGGTGGAGAGATTGGGATCTGATTTATTGCTTCTGTGGACAGGTGTCTTTTATACAGGTAACAAGCTGAGATTAGGAGCACTCCCTTTAAGAGAGTGCTCCTAATCTCATCTCATTACCTGTATAGAAGACGCCTGGGAGCCAGAAATCTTGCTGATTGATAGGGGATCAAATACTTATTTCACTCATTAAAATGCAAATCAATTTATAATTTTTTGAAATGCATTTTTCTGGATAATTTTGTTGTTATTCTGTCTCTCGCTGTTAAAATAAACCTACCATTACAATGATGGACTGATCATTTCCTTGTCAGGGGGCAAACATACAAAATCAGCAGGGGATGAAATACCTTTTTCCCTCACTTGTATGTACAACCATTTTCTTATTGAGAATTTATCTTATGTTACATTAGTTCTATTTTAGGTTATCCTTCCCCCAACTATATACACCATAAAAAAAAAAAAATAATTCCCAACATGTTTCACCACAATGTGTGGCTTTGTCAGGGTAACACTGTGCTCATAGTGCTTAATAATAATTCATTAGTCTTCAGCTAAAACATTTTGCACATGTCGATTTGCTCTGAAGTATATAAAAAGTATATGTCACATTATTTAAATTTATTTCAGTTACTTGTATAGTATCAACAATTTTATGCAGCACTTTATCTACATTATATATTGTAAATTCACATCAGTACCTACCCTCAAGGAGCTTACTATCTAAGGTCCCTGACCTACGTTCATACATACACATACTAGGGCCAATTAAGACAGTAGCCAATTAACCTTAATCAGCATGTCTTTGGAGTGTGGGAGGAAGCCCATGCAGGCACAGGGAGAACATGCAAACTCCAGGCAGGTAGTGTCGCGGTTGGTTTTCAAACCAACAACCCAAGTGCTGCCAGACAAAGTGTTAACCACTTAGCCACTGTGCTGCCCTTATTATTTTTACAAGATTCATGTGAATACGCTGTTATAATAATTTAAGTATGGAGATTCAAAGTCTTATCAATACCAGTCGCTGAATGAAAACTTGTAAGACAATTGAAACAAGTTAATTTTTTCTTATGTGAACTACAATACATAGAAATAGAGAACAACTTTGATATCCCAGCCCCACTGCTGTGCTATGTGCATGTATGTATTCTGAGTAAGCAAATGAGCTTGTCATGATGCATACTCAAACAAGTCACTATCAGTCAAGGAGGTGTTCTAATTAACAAGATATCTGGGAGTTGCTTGTATTAAGAAAATATATGGTGCACGGTGCTCAGCACTATTTATAAAACTAGAAAGGGATCCACAGAGACACTAACCCCAGGATATCCAATTAATGTCTAATTGGAGTTGTAGCACATTAGTTTTCTGATGGATTGTTGAGCTCTTTTAAGTGAAAACATGTACAGTGTAATTTCCATGATTCTTTAATAACTCCAAGTGTTACATATGTCCAGTCTTCTCAACTTGCAACATGGCTTCCTTTTATAAAATATTGCACACATTTCACTATTTATTACTGGTAATTAAATGCTAAAAAGTATACATGTTAAACTGTTTTAGCATTCTAATTAACATGGCTCACCTAATTGTTACCAATTAATGTAATCTGATTGGCGCAGTAGTGGGAGAGATTTATGAAACATAGGAGTCCACTTTGGCTCAGGTCAGTTTCACATACACTGGCCTCACTAGACTTAATCTAATGAGAAGCTGCAAAAAGCAATAGTGAGCAATGGCTCATCCTATTCACTAACCAATCGTTGTCCATTTTGGCAAATGGTACAACATGAATTCTGATTGTTCTTTAGGGGCTGTTGTGTGTTTTATTTTTTATAAGAACTGTCTGTATTTTCTTTAGTAACCAGTCAGTTGCCATCTTTAATTTTCTAATGCTTGTTTGAAATTTTGAAATATAGCCCTTTAACCACTTTCAGACCGGACCAATTTGCAGCCAAAGGACCAGGCCCCTTTTTGCGATTCGGCACTGTGTCGCTTTAACTGACAATTGCGCGGTCGTGCGACGTGGCTCTCAAACAAAATTGACGTCCTTTTTTTCCCACAAATAGAGCTTTTTTTTGGTGGTATTTGATCGCCCCTGTGGTTTTTATTTTTTGCGCTATAAACAAAAAAGAACGTCAATTTTGGAAAAAAAACGCATTATTTTTTATTTTTTGCTATAATAAATATCCCCCAAAAATATATAAAAAAACATTTTTTTTTTCCTCAGTTTAGGCTGATACATATTCTTCTACATATTTTTGGTAAAAAAAATTGCAATACGCGATTATTGATTGGTTTGCGCAGAAGTTATAGCGTTTACAAGATAGGGGATAGTTTTAAAGCATTTTTATTAATAATTTTTTTTTATTAGTAATGGCGGCGATCAGCGATTTTTATTGTGACTGCGACATTATGGCGGACACATCGGACATTTTTGACACATTTTTGGGACCATTGTCATTTATACAGCAATCAATGCTATTTAAATGCATTGATTCCTGTATAAATGACACTGGCAGTGAAGGGGTTAACCACAAGGGGGCAGTGTAGGGGTTAAGTATGCCTAGGGGTGTGTTTCTTACTGTGGGGGGGGGGCGTGGCTGTCAGCTAGTGAATGCTGATCTCTGCTCCAATCACAGGGAGCAGAGATCGGCGTCACTAGTTGCTAGGCAAACCGGGGAGATGCTGTCTATTTCCGCATCTCCCCGTTCTGCCTTCCCGTGAGATGACCGCGGGTGTCCCCGCGGCGATCAAGTCTGCTGGACCCGCGACCGACCTCACGGGGGTCCCGACCGTCGCGAGAGCGTGCCGCTCCCGGCGCGCTCCGATGGCACGGACGGCTTAAAGGAGGGACTTATATATATATGCCCTCCTGCCTGTCCGTGCTATTCTGCCGACGTATATCGTCGTGTGCCGGTCGGGACCGGTTAAATAGGAATTATTATTATCAAGTATGCCCCATTATTTATATTTGTATATTGATTTGTATTGTTAATTTTGTCAGAATAGTTTGTTTTCTAAAGGGGCGTAGCTATAGGGGTCACAGTGGTCGCAAGTGCGAACTCCCCTGCAGGGTTGCCATCTGTCTGACAGTTTTTATTTAACTCTTGAACTAATCCCACCCACTGGCACTACAGCAGTGGTGGGCAGAGTTGGCCAGTGGCAGTGCTGCAGCACCAGTGGACGGGATTAGTTAAAGAGATCAAAACAAAACTGTCTGATACACTGCCACTGGCCGCTGCTGCCCAGCTCTACTCATGGCTGTCAACATTATTGGATGCTAGGACCACCTGGTGTCCTAGCAACCAATCAAATGCATGCACTGGTCCCCAGCAGGGGAGGAGGATATAACTTCCTCCTCCCTGCTCCGCTTCCTACTGCCTCGCCTCCCAGCTTCTTCTCTGCAGACAACAGAACTCACAAAGGTAAGGGGGACATGCCGGGAGTCAGGACTGATAAGGGGAGAGCGAGGGAGGGGCAAAGCGCTGACAGTGGCAGTGTGTGTGCAGCACTTTGGCAGGGAGGATCTCAAGGGGATCCCCCTTACTCTGATGTAAGGGGGATCTCTGTGTACTCTGATGTAAGGGGGATCTCTGCAGACTCTGATGTAAGGGGGATCTCTGTGGACTCTGATGTAAGGGGGATCTCTGCAGACTCTGATGTAAGAAGGAACTCTGTGTACTCTGATGTAAGGAGGATCTCTGCAGAGTCTAATGTAAGGATATCTCTGTGGACTCTGATGTAAGGGGGATCTCTGTGGACTCTGATGTAAGGGGGGCTCTGCAGACTCTGATGTAAGGGGGGCTCTGCAGACTCTGATGTAAGGGGGATCTCTGTGGACTCTGATGTAAGGGGGCTCTGCAGACTCAGATATAAGGGGGGCTCTGCAGACTCTGATGTAAGGGGGATCTCTGCAGAGTCTAATGTAAGGGTATCTATGTGGACAGATAAGGGGAGAGCGAGGGAGGGGCAAAGCGCTGACAGTGGCAGTGTGTGTGCAGCACTTTGGCAGGGAGGATCTCAAGGGGATCCCCCTTACTCTGATGTAAGGGGGATCTCTGCGGACTCTGATGTAAGGGGGATCTCTGCAGACTCTGATGTAAGGGGATCTCTGCAGACTCTGATGTAAGGTGGATCTCTGCAGACTCTGATGTAAGAAGGAACTCTGTGTACTCTGATGTAAGGAAGATCTCTGCAGAGTCTAATGTAAGGGTATCTCTGTGGACTCTGATGTAAGGGTATCTCTGTGGACTCTGATGTAAGGGGGTCTCTGAAGACTCTGATGTAAGGGGGGCTCTGCAGACTCTGATGTAAGGGGGGCTCTGCAGACTCTGATGTAAGGGTGATCTCTGTGGACTCTGATGTAAGGGGGCTCTGCAGACTCAGATATAAGGGGGGCTCTGCAGACTCTGATGTAAGGGGGATCTCTGTGGACTCTGATGTAAGGGGGATCTCTGTGGACTCTGATGTAACGGGGCTCTTTGGACTCTGATGTAAGGGGATCTCTGTGGACTCTGATGTAAGGAGGAACTCGGTGGACTCTGATGTAAGGGGGGGCTCTGCAGAATCTGATGTAAGGGGATCGCTGTGGATTCTGCTGTAAGAGGGATATCTGCAGACTCTGATCTAAGGAGGATTTCTGTGGATTCTCATGTATGGGGATCTCTGCAGACATTGATGTAAGGGGGATCTCTGCAGACTCTGCTCTTTAGTTTGCTGAGAAATCACTTTGAAATACACCCACATAGCAATTCTGGCTGTGGCCATTTTGAGTAAGGGCAGATGATTAGCATTTACTTCCTGAAATCCATCTACCCTTAAATCAAGCATGCATGCAGGGGAGTGTGCTTGGCTCAGGAAACCCCTCGTCTTCTCCTTCCCTCCTGAAGACTCCGGGGATGTATGACATAATTTGCCTAGGCAAGAAACCAGGAAGTAACTGAAGAAATGTAAAAAAAAGTTGAAAAACAATAAATATGATCTACTTTCCTATCTATTTACTAATAGTAGCAGCATGAGTATTAAAAATGATCAATGTTGCTTGGGTTAGTGAAGTTCCCCTTTACCCCCCCCCCCCCCCCCCTCAAATTCACTTGCAGATTTGCATGACTGTGGCCAGAGATTTAAATCAATGGATTCATTTCTTTAATCTTCTGTTCTCCTTTTTCTTTGTTGTGAGAGGAAAGGGAGAAACAGTACTTGACTATCATTATCACAGCATAGATCTATCTATCTATCTATCTATCTATCTATCTATCTATCTATCTATCTATCTATCTATCTATCTATCTATCTATCTATCTATCTATCTATCTATCTATCTATCTATCTAATACATATAATGATCCTATATCTGTAAGAAAATATAAAGAAACTAAAATTATACTTAAAAGTGAAATAAAAACAAGACTAACAGTAAATATTATATACAACTATTTTCTTTTTTTTTTATCTTGTCATTAAAAAAATCTAAAGCCTTTATTAAGCTCTTAGTGTTCCCTATGTCAAAATGCTTAGCAATCATTTTACAAAATTGTATGTATTAATGTATATTCTTTAAAGTTTGCATTTCAACTGCAACATGCTAAAATAAATGTTCTCCAGAAGGTTGGCTGCAAATAGGTCCCGGAGAATGTTGACCTTCATTCCAACCTACTTACCTCTTATGCTTATAATATACATGCAATGGAAAAGGTATTCAATCTGTCTTTGTGCAGACACAGAAATTGTTCACATCTATCAAATGGGATTCTAGGGGACAGAATCATAAAGGCGCGATAACTGGTTAATGACCATCCAAGTGGTGAGCGTTACAAATATTGTGCTATTGTGAAACTGTCCTCTTGAATGTAATGCCGGGTTTATTGTATTCCTGCCCTACTGTATGTTGTTCATTTTTCTACAACATATGCATTAAAGCCAACTGCATTTTAAGCTAAAAAAAAATGCACAATGAAAATATATCTCTTTATGTCAAATGATGACAGAATGCTCTCTTTTTTATGGTTGTTGTAGAAAGTGATTTGTGGATTGCTTGAAGATAGTTCTATGCATGGTAATACAAGGTTTAAGGCCTACAATTTCTTGAACTAAGACATTTATCATATTTGATTATGAAGACATTTTGGAAAAGAGAAAATATATAAAAGTTAAAACTACAGTCTTAAATATTATTTTCCATTATTTTTTTATTTAAGCACATATAAATAAATGTAGAATATACTATATTAATCTAAAATATAAGAGTTTACTGTAGAATGGAACAATTAAATCCAATAGTCTACATCTTTAAAAGGATATGCAGAATAAGATAGGTTTTTAAAAGATGTTTCACTTGTTAAAGTATTTTAAACCCTAGGACCTTGCTTTCAGTATATCTGGTCTCCCATAGTACAAATAACATGGACATGCAATTACTTTACTTTAATTACCATCTGTCTGAATAGTGCTGATTGGCCCTGTGCTGGTCTCATGCACCGTCCCAAGAACCAAAACTCTATAGCAATACACACCAAACTGGACATGTGCGGAGTGCCCCCAAGGCTCTGTACTGTCAGGAGATGGTTTGGGGACAGTGGAAGAAAGGGAGGATCGGAGAAGACAGGCTCAAAAAGCCTTTTTACACAATGTGCAGGGTTAACCCCTTAGGTTTCACAGTGAGTATAACAAGTATGCTTTACTGTATATATAAACTGATTTTATTGTTGTGGGTTTAGTAACACTTTAAGATTGACCTTTGCAATATAGGAGCTCTGGAGGCCATATTTAGGTAGGTATATGTAGTAGTAATAAATAGGATGTGATTTTAGCTGTTACGACTGTTTCCTATTACTTATATGCACATTGCTGATCCTGTGATTAAATTGCAGGGACCTCCAGTTTGGATTTGTTTAGGGAATTAACAGGGCACCTTTAAGGTTAGTCAGATTAAAGCGGAGTTCCACCCACTTTTCTTAAACGAAAGACCACCCCTCCACCCCTCGTTTTTTGGATATTAAATTATTTACTTTTGTTTCCTTCCTACCTTTTTATGAAGTACATAGTGTACTTCCGATACATCCGGGCCGCGGCCCAGGACGTCATATACTTTTGTGCGGCGAGCCCCCCCCCCACGCTGTCTTCTGGGACCTGTGTGTGTCCCAGAAGACAAGCTGGACATTCACAAATCGATGCGCGACTCGCACAGGCACAGTTTCCCTTAAGCCCCATACACACGGTCGGACTTTTTCATGGATTCTGTCCGATCGGACAATGTTGTTGAAAAATCAGACCGTGTGTATGCACCATCGGACAGTGTACATCGGATTGTCCGACGGACAAAGTCTTATCTCCTGCTGGAAAGATTTGCCGTCAACACGGTCCGATCACACCAAATCCGATCGTGTGTACGGTTGTCCGACCGGACAAAGTGCTACGCATGCTCAAATCACATTACAAGACCAAAGCTATTGGCTACTAGCCTCTACGTAGTCCCGTCGTAGGCAACAATCGTCACCGCGTTCAGAATGATCGGATTTTCCGACAACTTTGTCTGACCGTGTGTACGCAAAACCAACATCAGACAAAGTATGACGGACATGGTCCGACGGACCTGGTCCGCGGATTGTCCGACCGTGTGTATGGGGCTTTAGAATGGTGGTGCCTGTACCCGATCCGATGGACAGATCGACTTCTGGGGATCGACATTGCTGGCTCCCTGGACGGGTAAGTGTCCTTATTAAAAGTCAGCAGCTACAGTGTTTGTAGCTGCTGACTTAAAAAAAAATGTTGCCGCTGGAACTTCATTTTAAGTGAAAAAAAAAATAACATAGAGCTCTACCTGCTGGAAGAAAAATTGTAATTATGAAATATGTATATGCAAAATGTCATATTACCTATCTAGAATAATTAAAATAAGTGATTTTTAAATCTGAACATAATTTAAATGCAGAGGCTGTAGTTCTGGGACTAAGTGAAGATAACAGAGGGACTGCTAAAAGGTATGCATAATGCTTCTGCTTTTGCAGGGATCCTCATTTGCATTTGTTTGGGGAACTGGGGGGTCGTTTTAACTGGGGAAAAAGACCTGTTTACAGCACACAAAAGCTGAAGCTTAGATCACTAAATGATTCAGAGGAGTGATATAGTCTCCTCTCTTCCCCTCTCTCCTGCAAAGTCTTTAATTGACAGAGAGATTCTAAAAATCGAAAAAAAAAGGAAACATAAAACAGCTCCCGCTATGCTTTAAAGCCATAATTTTCTATGAAACCAGTGTCATGGGTGTACCTTTAAAGAATGTGTTAAAAAAAAGTTATACAATACATTTTAAACAAGCCTATACAATTTAAAGGTCAACTTAAATAAAATACCCACCATTATATTTTTCCTTCATTTTACAACTACAAACCTTGTAAGGCAATTTGATGCTGACATTTCGTTACATGTAGGAATTTGGGGTTTCTTTCACTTTACACAGTAATGCTTTACGCTGTTATACATCCTCACATACACATCAGCAAATGTTCTGGTCTTGTGATCCATTATTGTCAGCATTCCTTACTACAGAAACTCTTTATATGAAAATATTTCTTAATATTTCTTCCTTGAAGAGTGCAAATCGGTTTGTTGTATTACAGATTCAATCAAGATCTAGTTGATTTTCAGTTGTCAGTCCTCCTTTATTCTTTTGTTTGTTATTTTTGAAATACAATTCAAAGATCAACATGCCAAACTGACATACCAGGCATGCAAAATGGTATTCCCATGACTTGTAAACATGTGAGGCCCCACCATACTGATACCAACCTGTTTGGGTAGGTGTCTCAAGTGAGGCCCCAAAAATTGTTATGAAAAGGGCAATCTTTTTTAGGGGTTGCCACTCATGAAGCACCTGTAGGGTCTCTCCAGCCATAGGAATACAAGTTTTAATTTCTCATGTGCGATAGTGATTGTTCAGTTGGACCCCCATAGTTTTCTTCAAATTATAATGCTGTTAAAAAAAGGTGATTTGCAAGTGATGCAGGCTATTGATTACTTAAATATCTCAAACCCATATGTTTTTAAAGGATGAGTTCACCTTTGGAACATGTTCCACCCATTTTAACATCTGCACCTTCTCCCCTCAATTTCCCGTCCCTGTGACAGTAGGTGGGAGATCCTGTTCCCACACCCGCTGTCACAAATTGAAAACAGCACAGCCGTGCGAGGGCTCCACCCCCATGGCCACGTCATTCATTCACAGTTTCCATTGACTGATGGCTTGTAGTTCTCAATTAACTATGAGGGCACTGGTGAGAACTCTCGTAGTTCATTGATCTTTCTGCTCTCAAGTAACTGCCTGTCTGTATCTCAGGTCCAATGCTCTGCAGGCTTTAAAAAAATTTATAAAAATAAATGCACATTTTTTTCCTGCATAGTTTTTTTCAAAAGATGATCTTATTGTAGCTTTTAACCCTTTTGCTGCCAGGCCCTGCACTCTACTTTTAAACTCAGCTGGCTGGACCATTTTTGCAATTTTTCCATTGCTTTTGTTATTTATCCCCTACAGCAAATTTTACAAAATTCCTACTAAATTTCTACTAAATATAAAAGCTTAACATGTGTTGAGTAATACATAACAGGAGGTTTTCATTTTCCACTTACAGCTTCCAGAGTTGGTAAAAGACCCCTCTAACTGTATATTTTCTAAAAGCCTGTAGAATAAAAATAAATTCCTACTAAGGCCTCCTTCAGTGGGATGTGCTTTAGCGTACACCCATAGAGGTCCATGTTTACCTGCACAGGGATACACAGATTGTTGTGCATCCCTGTGCAGGCAATCCTATTCATGTCAATTGGAACGCAGCAGCTGCAAGGATAGATCTGACATCCCTCCGTATGTGGGTGCATGGCCCCAAATGCAGACAGTGTAAGTTCAGAAACAGTCCCTTTCTCTGCAGCCTGAGCTGCACTGTAGATGATTGAATAGAAGTCTGTATAGAGACTCCTATTCATTCACAAACTGAAGACTGGTAAACACTGCTTACTATTCTTCAGTGATGAAGCAATCAGTACTTCTTGCTGTCTCTATTCATTCAAGGAAAGGAATGGGGCTGGTAATCACAGCCCCCCCTGCTTTCCATCCTGACAGCGACAGGATGGCAGGAGCTGCAGCCGGCAGGAGGGGTGGAGGGAATGTAAGCCAGCATGGGGGGGGGGGGGTACTGCAGATCAGTGAGGAGGGGGAACTGAAGGAGGGTCGCAGCAGCAGGGGGGCAATTTTGTGTCTATTGCCAGCAGTAGAGGCAGAGGAGGGAAGCCAGTAATTCCATGGGAGCCACAGGGGAATGGTGCTAGCAGGGGGCATGCTGGGGGGGGGGCGTAAATCAGAGTTGAGGGACACAGGTGTGGCGGAAGAAGAAGTGTGCAGTAAGGGGGTGGGAGAATTTGGCAGCTGATGCAGTGAAGTACAGGGGAGGAAGCAGCAAGTGAGAAGTGTCAGGCACAGCAACAGCAGCAAAGGTGGCTTGGGGGCACATTTTAGATTAATAAATCTGAACAGTGAAATGTTAGCCACTAATCAGAGCTATTGGTCTGTTCAGCAGAGTTTGCTGAACAGTTCTGCTATACGTTCACAGTGACCATGAGCTTATAGCAGATCGAGGAATGTCAGGTCCATATGGCATACGCACCTGGCCAGCTGGAAGCAGTGCTGTACAGTAGGTCCGTATGCCGTACAGACCTGGCAGCAAAAGGGTTAAAGATGAATTCCAGTGAAAGTAAAAATTCTCACTTGCATTGGGGCTGCCTCCATGCTGCAAAGGTTAAAAGCTTGTTTAAATCTAAGGGAATAAGAAAATCAGTTTTACTTATCCTATCCTCTGCTCCTGTAGGCTCCCTCTCTGGTCCATTGCCCTGCATTGAATTTGAGGATGCCTAGAAACAGTAGATCGCTGGGGCGCAGGGAAGTGCTGGCTGGTGCAGGAGCAGGGAATGAGGTAAGTAAAACTGTGTTTCCCGTCCCTAAACTCAAATGGGCTTTTAACCCTTGCTGTTTGGGGGCAGCATCAATACAAGTGAGGATGTTTGCTTTCCCTGGAACTGGGCATTAATACAATTAAAATGTGCTGCATTATAAGTCATAAAAAAAATTTAAGAAGTGATGGTAAAGAAATTATACGTACAATGTCAAATTATTGGAAACTGATAAATACACAGTTGAAATGCATACACTGAATTTTGGTCATTTTGTCTGTCAAAAGAATTCTCTGTTCATCCAAGCTTGTGATTCACACTGTTTTGCCATACAGCACAGTCTGGCAGGTGACACACTGTCATTGAGTTTAGTGTACCCACTGTGTCAATTTGATTGACAGCTGACTAACAGGCAGATCAGATAATGGAGTTATACAGTAAGAAGGAGTAGTTTCAAAGACACAAAACGGAATTCCAGTTCAGTCCAAATCATAGGAGTGATCCTGAGTGATCTGGAGTAGTGCAGACACACCTAAGTTAAAAAAAAATGTTGATCAGGCACAAGCTGAATGTCCACCAGTCTATTTAAGCACCCCTGATTAGGGCAGGTGTTCAGTGCAGCTTAGGACTTATGGCTGCACACAGTTATTTCCTTGTTCGTATTTGCAGCTTCCTATGTTACTTTTTCACTTTCAGCTTGCTCATTGGACAATGAACTAGTATAATCACCTTTGTCCAATGAGCAAAGAGGTGACCCAGGAGACAGTAAAGTTTAAAGTGGTTGCAAAGGCAGAAGTTTTTTGTTACCTTAATGCATTCTATGCATTAAGATGAAAAACCTTCTGTGTGCAGCAGCCCCCCTCAGTGCCCCTAATACTTACCTGAGCCCCATCTATATCCAGCAATTTTACATGAGAGACTCAGCTGTTAGGGACTCTCTCTCCTGATTGGCTGAGACACACAGTGAGACCATTGGCTCCCGATGCTGTTAATAAAAGTCAGTGAGCCAATGAGGAGTGAGATAGGGCGTGTCTGAATGGACACACAGAGCAGCAGCTCGGCTCGCGTGCCCCCATAGCAAGCTGCTTGCTGTGGGGGCACTCGGCAGGAGATAGGAGCGCCGGCGAGGGACCCCAGAAGAGGAGGATCTGGGCTGCTCTATGCAAAACCAACTGCGCAGAGCAGGTAAGTATAACATGTTAGTTATTTTTAGATTAAAAAAAAACAAGAATTTAGTATCACTTTATTTTTGAAATAGCTGAGTGGTCTTCCAGGTAAAGTAGTGTGGCAAATTGCAAAATTGTGAATCACACATCTAATGCCCCGTACACATGAGCGGATTTCCCGTCGGAAAAAACTTGGATGGTTTTTCCAATGGAATTCCGTTCAAGCTTGGCTTGCATACACATGGTCACACAAAAGTTCTATGAACTTTCGACCGCCAACACTACGACGAGCCGAGAAAATTAAGTTCAATGCTTCCGAGCATGTGTTGAATTGTTTCAGAGCATGCGTAGGAATTTTGCATGTCGGAATTTGTACAGACGATCGGAATTTTGGATCGGAACTTTTCCGACCGAAAAATAGAGCACATGCTTTCAATCTTTTGCTGGCGGGAAAGTCTGATGGAGCATACACACGGTCAGAATTTCCGACCAAAAGCTCTTATCGGACTTTTGCTGGCGGAATTTCCGATCGTGTGTATGGGGTATAAGGAGAATTACAAATCCTCTGGCTAGTACAGCAGTAAACATTGTATACTTATTTGAACTTTCTATGAGTTTAAAACAATAATACAGATGAAGGAGTGTTCTTGTACTTGGACATCCAGGACAAATGTTGAATGATTTGTGCAAGAATCTTATTATTGTGAGAGGGGGATGCATGTCTGTAAATATGCTGCTTAACTGCTTCAGTCTCTGATTTTCTTTAAGACACTTCAATGGCAAATAACAGGGTGTCTCTTTTATCTTAATGAAAGTAGAGTTGACATACATGGGCAGACTGACACATTTAGCACTTCCCCACCATTCCTGCTACAAATGTCCAAGCTACCTAAATAAAATATATAGAAGCATAAGGCTTAAGTGAAAAATGCCCACGTTGGGTAGGAACCAATAGGAGTCGTTAAATATGGACAAGATATGTGCACTGATACAGTTGCATATTCTGTCCCAGCTTTTTGATATTTGTCAGTATAATCTAGAATTGGGGGCAAGTATTAGATTCATGCACAGGCACCTTTAGACTAATGCAATCCATTGACATCTGTTTTAATTAGAGAATAATGCTTAGTGTACACTGCAATACGCTAACATCAATTAAAGTAATGAATCTGTCTTGGGTAATCCAGTAAATCACAATGAAATGAATGGATCTTAAAGCAAACATATTAAATAATGATTAAGTTTATATATGCTATGCTCATTGGGGACTGTACTGAAATGGCAATATTCCTAAGGCCTAAAAGGAAAATGTAATAGTTTGTGGTTAAGATTCATTTTTAATTTGTAGATTTTTTTACTAATTTTCTGATACTATTACTACACATTAAAAAAACTCCACTCACAATGAACACGGATGTTTAATGATGTTGCTGGCCTGTGTACAATACCACCACTAAATGAATGACTTTTCACTGCAGCAGCTGGAATTTTGGGTGGGCAAACTGGCCAAGTCTGCCCTTTTAGTTTGTCTGTTGGTGAACTGTGAACAGCTTGTGAACTGTGAACAGCTTGGGTTTGGGTCAAACTCATGGTCGACCCAAACCTGAAGTCCTTAATCCTGGGTAGAGGAACACATATGGTTAAAAACATAGGATACAGGGTTAAAATTGTCCCCCAGGTGGAGTCGTGCCCAAATGTTTAGTTTTTGAGCATTGTACTTACTAACTTTTATTCAGACTATGTGGCAGCAGATAGTTCTCAGGGGGTGGCTAACACACTGCTGCCCTGTATCACCTTAATTTCCTTTGTTTATTTTTTAAAAGGTTTTGTCATTTATACTTGTATAAACCAATAATCAAGGTGTACCTTCATATGTTAATCAAAAATTACCTCTCTGTGTAAATAGCATACTTAAAGTGGTATTAAACCTAAACGCAAATATTTATTATATTGCAGCTTACCAATTAATAGAGGCGAAGGCTGCATTCATTTTATTTTTTAGGCTTCCTTTCCTTTATTTTCACCAGGTGGCCCTGTCCATAAGTCTGTAGTTCTTCAACAGAAGAAGCTGTCCTGCAAAATGTATTAATTCGATTTTTGAGACAAACCATTTACAACTGACAGGGGTAATCTGAAAGCAAAATATAACAACCTTTTGCTGTAATTGCCTTAGTAGCTGCAGTGTATGCTGGTGTTTGGCTTCTACAAACTAAATCAACAGGTAAAAACGGGAGGAAAAGCCAAAAACATAAAAATGCAGCCATCTCATCTAATAATCGGTAAGCTGCAAAATTTTACATTTTGTGCTTTGGGTTTTGTGACTGATGGCCTGGCACCTCACCAGGGTGCCTCCGCCAAGATACAGCTTCTGCCACTCTGGAACCAGGAACCAGGTATTATAGCTGAGAATTTCACCCAAGAACTAGACAACACTAGCTTAGGTGCAAACTAGAACTCTTTATTGTAAGTTCACACAGAATTTATACCACACAAAATCAGATAAGAGCTTGATCATATTATCCTAAACAATGCAAACTTTAAACAGTAATATCATTACATCTAACATCTAATGTGCAGCTAACATAAGCATAAACACATAAATATCCCACAACGGTTCGGTAATGAGGTAATCACATCGCCAAGAGGATTAGCAGACAGACAAAAACAGAGTCAATTGAGGTGACTCAATTAACAATGGGAATTTACACCTAGGAGGCACACAATGGGGACATTATAATATGATAAAAAGAAACATTAACCACTTGCCGCCTGCCCACCTTCAAATGACGGATGAGCGGTGCTGCTCTCGTTCTGGGAATACGTTATATGACGGCAGCTCAAAATAGCTGCTCTTGTGGTCTCTGTAAAGACCTGATGACACAGCTCTTTAACCATGGGATCGGCTGTGTATAATCACAGCCTGTCACATGTAAATGCAGAAGTGGCGTTAATCGGGTCTCCTTGCCTCAAACTGACAGAGTGTCGATCTGCGGTATCTCCTCACAGGGGAGATTAGGGCACGGATCATTCGTGCGCTGATTACAGGAAAGCCCCAGCAGTGCCCATCAGTGCCTCCAATCAGTGCCCATCAGTGACATCAATCAGTGCCCATTAGTAACACCAATCATTGTCCATTAGTGATGCCAGTCAGTGCAGCCTTTCAGTACCTGCTCATCAATGCTGCCCATTAGTGCCCATCAGTGCCACCCATCAGTGCCCATCAGCGCCGCCCATTAGTGCCTATCAGTGCTGCCTATCCTTGCCACCTATCAGTGCCCACCATTGCTACCTATCAGTGCAGCCTATAAGTGCCCATCAGTGCCTCCTCATCAGCGCACATCAGTGAAGGAGAAAAATTACTTATTTACAAAATTTACTGGCAGAAACTAAGAAAAACTTTTTTTTCCAAAATGTTTGATCTTTTTTTTAGTAAAAAATTTAAATCCCAGCAGTGCTTATATACCACCAAAAAAAAACTCTATTTGTGTCAAGAAAATAATTTGGGTACAGTGTTGCATGACCGCGCAATTGTCATTCAAAGTGTGACAGCGCTGAAAGCTGAAAAATGGCCTGGGCAGGAAGGGAGCGAAAGTGCCCTGTATTGAAGTGGTTAATAAACAGATTTACACAAAGTGGCAAGAGACGACAGCATTAGGGATGAGCCGAAAACCCCCGTTCGGTTCGCAGCAGAGCATGCGAATAGGCAAAAAATTTGTTTGAACACGCGAACACCAATAAAGTCTATGGGACACGAACATGAATAATCAAAAGTGCTAATTTTAAAGGCTTATATGCAAGTTAATGTCATAAAAAGTGTTTGGGGACCTGGGTCCTGCCCCAGGGGACATGTATCAATGCAGCCGTTTTTTTGGGGGCAGTGATTTTAATAATGCTTAAAGTGAAACAATAAAAGTGAAATATTCCTTTAAATTTCGTAGCTGGGGGTGTCTATAGTATGCCTGTAAAGTGGCGCATGTTTCCCGTGTTTAGAACAGTCCCTGCACAAAATGACATTTCTAAAGGAAAAAAAGTAATTTAAAACTACTCGGGGCTATAATGAATTGTCGGTCCTGGAAATACAGAAAAAATAAGTAATTGAAAAAAATGGCATGGGATCCCCCAGTCCATTACCAGTCCCTTTGGGTCTGGTATGAATATTAAGGGGGACCCCGACTAAAAAAAAATAAAAAAATTGAGTGGGGGTCCCCCCAAATTCCATACCAGGCCCTTCAGGTCTGGTATGGATTTTAAGGGGAACCCCATGCCAAAATTAAAAAAAAAATGGCATGGGGGTCCCCCTCAAAATCCATACCAGACCCTTATCCGAGCACGCAACCTGGCAGGCCGCAGGAAAAAGGGGAGGACGAGAGAGCACACCCCTCCTGAACTGTACCAGGCCACATGTCCTCAACATGGGGATGGTGCTTTGGGGTAGCCCCCCAAAGCACCTTGTGGACCCAAAGCAAAACCATTCCAAGGGTGCCCCAGGCACACACCTCCCAAAGAATAGGGCCCCCTCAAATGCCAGGGCCAATAGTCAGTAGGCAAGAGGCTACCTTGCAGTCCCGTCCAAAAGCCCCTGTACTGGTTGGCTCTGTCACAGGTTTAATACCTCTTTAAAGTCATAATAAACCATATTTTACATATTATAGTAGTAACTATAGTGTTTTAAAAAAATACAAATGATAAATCACCTTTAGTCATAACTTCATATATTTGGAAACTTAGTAGCAAATGCAAAATATAGCTGATATTTCCCATATTCATAGAAAGCAGCTAAAATAAATAATTTCCTTATTTTCCGGTTCCTTAACCACTTAAGAACTGGAAGGATTTGCCCCCTTAAAACGGAGTTCCAGGCTTTTTTTAGTTAATTTAAAAGTCAGCAGCTAAAAAAGTGTAGCTGCTGACTTTTAATAAACAGACACTCACCTGTCCCATGGTCCAGCGATGCGGCCGCACAGAGCTTCACTCCTCTCCCCCTCCTCTCCGTGGCACCGCCATTCAAACTGTGGGCACCCGGCCGTGACAGCTTGTGGCTTCACGGCCGTGTGCGCACTGGGCAAGTCGCACTGCCCTCTTCAAGTAGACAGGCAATCTCGCTGACAGGGAGGGGCCGCCTAGGGGGAAAGGAGGAGTCGCCTAGGCGGCCCGAAGTCAGAAGCAGGAAGTGGGACAGGCAGTCCCACTCAAAACTAGGCACCCACTTCCCCCCAAAAAAAGACATGCCAAATGTGGCATGTAAGGGGGAGAGGAGTGCTTAAAGCGAAAGTTCCAGGCCATTTTTGCAATACAGCACTGCGTTGCTTAAACTTAAATTGGACGGTCGACGCTGTACCCCAACAAAATTGACGTCTTTTTTTTACCAAAAATATAGCTTTTTTTGGTGGTATTTAAACACCTCTGTGTTTTTTTTTTTTTGCGCTGTAAACAAAAAAAAGAAAGTTTTGAAAGAAAAAACAATATTCTTCAATTTTTACTATAATAAATATCCCCAAAAAATATAAGCAATAAGCGTATATTGATTGGTTTGCGCAAAAGTTATAGCATCTACAAAATAGGGAATATATTTATGGCATTTTTATAATAATTATTTTTTACTAGTAATTATGGCGTCCAGCGATTTTTAGCGGGACTGTGAATATCGGCAGACAGATCAGACACTTTTGACACTTTTTTGGGACCATTGACATATATACAGCGATCAGAGCTAAAAATAGCTGATGATTATTGTATAAATGTCACTGGCAGGGAAGGGGTTAACACTAGGGGCGATCAAGGGGTTAAATGTGTTCCCTCATGTGTGTTCTAACTGTGGGGGATGGGACTGCTCTGGCATCGAGGACTGTTCTGAGTGTAACCCGTTCTGATAAACCGCTGTGCGGTCTTGGCCATTGTGCTGCAACTGTTTCAGGGTCTTGACAATATTCCTATAGCCTAGGCAATCTTTATGAAGAGCAACAATAATTTTTTTCAGATCCTCAGATAGTACTTTGCCATGAGGTGCCATGTTGAACTTCCAGTGACCAGTATGAGAGAGTGAGAGTGATAACACCAAATTTAACACACCTGCTCCCCATTCACACCTTGTAACACTAACAAATCACATGACACATGACACTGGGGAGGGAAAATGGCTAATTGGGTCCAATTTGGACATTTTCACTTAGGGGTGTACTCACTTTTGTTGCCATTGTTTTAGACATTAATGGCTGTGTGTTGAGTTATTTTGAGGCGACAGAAAATTGACACTGTTATACAAGCTGTACACTCACTACTTTACATTGTAGCAAAGTGTCATTTCTTCAGTGTTGTCACATGAAAAGATAGATTTAAGGGGGTGCACTCACTTTTGTGAGATGCTGTATATTATTGAAACCAAACTATTTTATTATTATTATTACAATTTATTGATATATTATGTTCCTAAAATTATGGATTATTCTATGTGATTGTGACATCAAATCCTATTGATCTCATATTCATATATGTATACATTTTATGCATCATCATTCAATGACGTGCCTCATGTAAAGTTCCATCACCTTTCCTCTTTTCTGTATCAAATTATTTTAAAATAATCTTTCTCCCCTTCAGTTGTAGAAAAATATTAATATGGCTTTGTTCTCATTTTTTTGTTTTTGCAAAATAAAAAAAAAAGATAATGAACTGATAAGCTTTAAAGTACCTGAAGGAATTACTATTTCCATAAAATGCAAATTACTTAGACAATAAAATGGATTGTAATTTATGCAGCAACTGTATATTTTGTAGTTAATGGGCCTTATTTCAAAGATATGTGCCTAGCATACTGTCAAGTGGAATAAATACATTTGGAAAATAAGGTCAAAATGAGATAAGTGCAAAATTATTGCTTTCAATATTTTGGATTGTAACCAGGGGATACACATTTTGAAATTCAAGAAAATTTTCACATAAGCAAAAAGTGTCACACAACGAATTGGGCGAACTTAAATTATTTTGAGCAAAAATAAAAATAGTGCCATTTTGTGGCCAAATTTAAAAGCGTTTTTAGTAATCTTTTATAAAGTATGATGCAGAACTGCTTATAAATCTTTTTTTTAAATAAATATATATGCTGCGCTTTCCAAAGTCATACACTATACCAGTGCAAAAATAAACATATACAAAACCTCCAATAGTGAAAAAAAAACTTCTTTCCTAACAGTAGAAAGTGACAATAGTGCAATAAATTAACACATATATTAAAAATAAATATAAATATTACACATATATTAAAAATAAATATAATTATTACACATATATTAAAAATAAATATAAATATTACACATATATTAAAAATAAAAGATGTGTATATAAAAGCCTAAACAATGATGATAATGGATATAAAGTGCTACTGTGCAAAGAGGTGCAATTCCCACTTTTATGATCCTGTATAGATTATCAGTGACCCATGCATAAAAAAAATGCATAAAAAAGTGCTCCTGTGCATGTGCATAGCATCCAGTATTATATAGTATATCAATATTGCATTGCTGGTTGTTCAAAGAAGTGCTCCTGTACAAGTGTATGGTATCCAAAGAGTCTATCCAGATGTAATAAAGTTCATGCGATTATTAAGCTTATGCAATTATAAAACTGATAAGTGCAATAAAGTTCATGCGATTATAAAATCCAGAACATGCCATAGTGTTCCTCACTCTGGTGCTCCCCTTCGGTATTTAATGCTCACCTCAGAGCGTGCAACCTTGCAACGAAGCACAGTCAAAACACGCATATGAACCACCTCTGGGCTCTTGTAGTTACACCGGACTCGTCAGTATGGTACCTCGGTGAGTGTATAAAATAAAGACTTGAGAGTGTAATAGAGTTTTAACGGTTTAATAAACAGAAAGCAAAAAATGGGCCCCCAACTGTGTTACTCACATAGATTAGGTACACCAGTGCACCGCTCTATATCAGGTAAAACAATGGGAAATACCGGATTGGTATCTGGATGGTATAATGTTCTTCTCTGTCAGATCACCTGTGCCAACGTGCCGTCCTGTCCCCTTTCCCTACACGTCTATATTAGGGATGAGCCGAACACCCCCGGGTTCGGTTCGCACCAGAACCTGCAAAAGGACCGAAAGTTTGCGCGAATATTCAAACCCTATTAGTTACAATGGACGCGAACGTTCGAAATCTAAAGTGCTAATTATAACGGCCAATATGCATGTTAATGTCATAAAAGAGGTTTGGGGACCCGGGTCCTGCCCCAGGGGACATGTATCAATGCAAAAAGAAGTTTTAAAAACTGACGTTTTTTCGGGAGCAGTCATTTTAATGATGCATAAAGTGAAAAAAAAAAAAGTGAAATATTCCTTTAAAAATGGTACCTGGGGGGGGTGTCTAAAGTATGCCTGTGAAATGGCATGTGTTTCCCGTGTTTAGAACTGTCCCTGCAAAAAATGACATTTGTAAAGGAAAAAAAGAAGCCATTTAAAACTGCTTGCGGCTTTAATGTCATGTCTTGTCCTGGCAATATGGATGAAAATCTTTGAGAAAAATGGCATGGCTACCCCAGCCCCCCCCCCCCCCCCCCACCCCAGCCCATTACCAGCCCCTTTTGGGTCTTGTATGGATATTAAGGGGAACCCCGCACCCAAAATAAAACCCTATACCTACAACCCTATATACTCTGAACAGCAGTATACAGGCGGTGCAAACAAGACAGGGACTGTAGGTTTGTTCTTGTCTTAAGTAGAATATGTTTGTAATTTTGAACAGGTACATTTTTAAGTGTAGCTCCATCCAAAAAAATCTATTTTTAAGCTTTTTGGAGAACATAGGGAAGGGTTATCACCCCTGTAACATTTGTTTTGCTGTCTGTGCACATGTTCAGAACATTTCACCTCACTTTCCGTCCCAATGACAAATGTTTTTAGAAAAGTGGGGTTTTTATTGAAACAAGGATTGGTGATAAAGCATCAGTAGAGAGGAGATACCTTTTTCCCAAATTAAATCTAACAGGATAGAATTTCACTTCCTAGGGGTAGATTTCCTCTCACTTCCATTTTCAAGTAGGAGTCGTTTGTAAGTTGGATGTTTGAAAGTAGGGGCCTGCCGTATATACTCTGCAGAAATTTGCCCCATTAGATGTTGGTGTTGCCACAACACTGTAAGCCCTCACAGTTACTCTTGGTGGGCACAGGAATGGGCCCTGCTGTGAATTATTAGATCAAAATTTGTAATTGCATGCACCTGTTGAACAGGGCCAGAAAAATTGGGCCTGGTGGTGGTGGACGGTGTTGCCACAACACTGTAAGCCCTCACAGTTACTCTTGGTGGGCACATGAATGGGCCCTGCTGTGAATTATTAGATCAAGAATTGTAATTGCATGCACCTGTTGAACAGGGCAGAAAAATTGGGCCTTTGGTGGTGGTGGTGGACGGTGTTGCCACAACACTGTAAGCCCTCACAGTTACTCTTGGTGGGCGCAGAAATGGGCCCTGCTGTGAATTATTAGATCAAGATTTGTAATTACACGCCCCTGTTAAACAGGGGCTGACAAATTGGGCCTTTGGTGGTGGGGGTGTTGCCACAACACTGTAAGCCCTCACAGTTACTGTACTTGGTGGGCGCAGGAATGGGCCCTGCTGTGAACTATTAGATCAAGATTTGTAATTACACGCCCATGTTAAACAGGGGCTGAAAAATTGGGCCTTTGCTGGTGCCACAACACTGCAACCCCTCACAGATACTGTACTTGGAGCACAGCAGTCAGACCTGTTTGTAATTACACGCCCCTGTTAAACAGGGGCTGAAAAATTGGGTGCTGGTGGTGCCACAACACTGCACCCCCCTCACAGATACTGTACTTGGAGCACAGCAGTCAGACCTGTTGCAAAGCATTGCATAAAAAATTGTAATTACACGCCCCTGTTAAACAGGGGCTGAAAAATTGGGCCTTAGGCACTGGTGCTGGTGACACAACACTGCAACCCCTCACAGATACTGTACTCTGAGCACAGCAATCAGACCTGTTGCAAAGCATTGCATAAAAATTGTAATTACACGCCCCTGTTTAACAGAAACTTGAAAAATTGGGCCTTAGCCACTGGTGGTGGCACACAGAAACAAAAATGTTCTTCCAAGCTATCATCAGCTATCATCAGGATCATTGAGGAGGAAGAAGATAGTCAGTGAACATAACAGGACAGTCACTCAGAATCAGCATAGGCAGTCTTGAAGGGATGTGACATTATAAATGATTCAGTTATATCAGCTTCAGGTGCCTGGTAGCTGGTGGTGATCCAAGACTGATTCATTTTTATGAAGGTCAGTCGATCAACCAAGTCGGTGGACAGGTGCACCCTGTGATCGGTGACAAAGCCTCCAGCAGCACTGAATGTGCGTTCGGAAAGAACGCTGGATGCAGGACAGGCCAGTAGCTCAATTGCATACTGTGCAAGCTCTGGCCAGTGATCCATCCTCAAGACCCAGTAAGCCAGAGGATTTTCGGTGGGAAAGGTGTCCAAGTCTGACCTTGCCCCTAGGTATTCCTGCACCATGTATATCAGACGCTGGCGATGGTTGCTGGAACCGATCATACCTTGGGGCTGCGGACTAAAAAATTGTCTGAACGCATCGGTCAGACGTCCACCTTCCCCACCGCTCCTTCTGCTACTGACCGAAGCCTCAGCAACTCGTCGTCCAGGACCAGGAGTTTGTAACCTCCCAGTCTCTGGGAACGCGTTGCACAGACTTTTCTGCAAGGCCTCCCGGAGATGTTTTATCCTCTGCTCCCTCTGCGACGGCAAGATAAGGTCCGCAACCTTACCCTTGTACCGTGGATCAAGGAGAGTGGCCAGCCAGTAATGGTCCCTCTCCTTGATCCGAAGAATACAAGGATCCTTCCGCAGGCTTTGCAGGATCAGGGAGGCCATGCAACGTAGGTTAGCTGAGGCATTCGGTCCGGAGTCTTCTGGGTCACTGAGGACGACATGATCCGCAGCCACCTCCTCCCAGCCACGTACAAGTCCACTGGTTTGTTGGGACTGTAAATCATCCCTAAAAGACTGCTGCTGCTGATGCTGAGTGCCAGGCTCCACCTCCATGCTGACACAATCCTCCTCCTCCTCCTCATCCTCTTCCTGTGTGATGGGTGGGAGAGAAGGAACACTGTCTGGATAAAGGGGGCCTTGAGAGGCAAGGAAGTCCTCTTCTTCCTGCCTCTGTTCTGCCTCAAGTGCCCTGTCCATTATCCCACGCAGCGTATGCTCCAACAGGTGGACAAGAGGTACAGTGTCACTGATGCATGCACTGTCACTGCTCACCATCCTCGTAGCCTCCTCAAATGGTGACAGGACAGTGCATGCATCCCTGATCATGCTCCACTGGCGTTGGGAAAAAAATCTGAGCTCCCCTGACCCTGTCCTGGTGCCGTAGTCGCACAGGTACTCATTGATGGCCCTCTGCTGCGTGTGCAGTCACTGCAGCATGGCCAACATTGAGTTTCACCTGGTGGGCATGTCACATAAAAGGCGGTTCTTGGGCAGGTTCAACTCCTTTTGCAGCTCAGCCAGCCAAGCACTGGCATTATATGATTGGCGGAAATGCACACAGACTTTCCTGGCTTGCCTCAGGACATCCTGTAAGCCTGGGTACCTGCCCAAGAACCGCTGTACCACCAGGTTAAGGACGTGAGCCATACAGGGCACATGGGTTAGCTGTCCTTGTCGCAGGGCGGAGAGGAGGTTGGTGCCATTGTCACAAACCACCATTCCTGGCTTAAGCTGGCGTGGCCTGCCCCTGCAGAGCTGACAGAACATCTGCCCCAGTGTGGCTCCTGTCCCCCAAACACACCAGCGCAAGCACGGCATGGCATCTTTTTGCCTGCGTACTTGCGTAGCCCCTTGGACGCCTACGGAGCACCACTGGTATCCGAGGACAGAGCACTCGAAGAGGCCATGGAGGAAGAAGAAGAGGAGGGGGTGGAGGAGAGAGGTGTGTCACAACCAGTAGTAGCATTTTAGAGGCGTGGTGGCGGAACAACCTCCAACACTACTGCACCTTGTCCTGCATCCTTCCCAGCTGCCAAAAGAGTGACCCAATGGGCCGTGAAAGACAGGTAACGTCCCTGTCCATGCCTGCTGGACCATGAGTCAGCGGTAATATGCACCTTACCGCTGACCGCCCTGTCCAGCAAAGCATGGACATTGCCTTCCACATGCCGGTAGAGAGCCGGAATCGCCTTCCGTGAGAAAAAGTGGCGTTTGGGAACCTGCCACTGAGGAACCGCACATTGAACAAACTCACGGAAGGGGGCCGAGTCTACCAACTGAAAAGGCAGCAGTTGAAGGGCTAGCAATTTAGCCAAGCTAGCATTCAACCGCTGGGCATGTGGATGGCTGGGAGTAAACTTCTTTCGACGGTCCAGCAGCTGGGGCAGGGAAATTTGCCTGGTAGAATCGGACGTCGGTGTACTGCTAGCAGAGTGCCCGCAAGTACTTGGCTGTGACACACCTAATTCTACACCTTCAGTGCAGCTTTCAGAGAGGACTGAAGGTATAGTGGGGTTGGAGATCCCAGCTGATAAGGAGCAAGGAGAGGTCCGCTTTGTTCTTTGGTGTGGGTCTTTAATGTGCGCTTGCCAACAAGCTGCTTGTGGTGCCCAAGCGGCTGATGTTTTGGCCACGCGAGATACGCTTGAGACATATGTTGCAAATAGCAGTGGTGCGATCTGATGCACTCGTCTCAAAAAAGGCACACACCAAAGAACTTTTGTAATAACGTGCAGAGGCGGAGCTCTGCAGTGTGATTCAGTTGGTGTGCTGGCCTCAAGCTGGCCCCCGGAGGGCATCCTGCCTCATTGGAGATGCACCGCCTCCTCCTCCTCCTCCTCCTCTCTCCCTTCAGGAATCCACGTGGAGTCAGTGACCTCATCATCCCCTCACTCTTCACCACTGGAGCAAATCTGGCAGTAAGCTGCAGCTGGTGGAACATGACTGCCAGATTGCTGTTCTTGAGCATCCCCTCTCTCTGCACTCACGCTACTGCCTTCCTCTAGCTGGGTATCATCATCCGAGCCTTCAAAACGCTGGGCATCCTCCTGGAGCATGTACCCAACACTGTGCTCAAACAGTTCAGGGGACTCCTCAGGAGGACATGGTGGGTCTAGGGAAGGGGTGCCTGATGATGCCATTGAGTACGCGTTTGAAGCTGCTTTGCCAGTACCCTGAGCCTGGGAGAGAGAGGATGAGGAGGGCTTGGTCATCCACTCTACCAAGCCTTCGGCATGATGCGGCTCAACATGTCCAGCTGCCGAAAAGAAGGACAAGCGTGTCCCATGGCCGCGTGCTGATGACGATGCACCATGTCCACGACCAGCACTGTTGTCTTTAGACACAGAGCCTGCTTGCCCTGTTTTCTTGCCTCGGGACTGTCTGCCTCTCCTTGTCGGTCTTCCAGGCATTGTAGTGGGTAGTGTATATTGTGCTGGAGTCACACAGCACACACACTAACTCCTGCAGATGGCTGCCTTAGATGACAACAACAGGGCCTTAGGGCAGATAGAGGATGAGGTGGTGGCTGCCTTAGATGACAACAACAGGGCCTTAGGGCAGATAGTGGCTGAGGTGGTGGCTGCCTTAGATGACAACAACAGGGCCTTAGGGCAGATATAGGCTGAGGTGGTGGCTGCTTAGATGACAACAACAGGGCCTTAGGGCAGATAGAGGCTGAGGTGGGGGCTGCCTTAGATGACAACAACAGGGCCTTAGGGCAGATAGAGGCTGAGGTGGTTTATTGTGTGCTGTGCTAGACAACAGGGCCTTAGGGCAGATAGAGGCTGAGGTGGTGGCTGCCTTAGATGACAACAACAGGGCCTTAGGGCAGATAGAGGCTGAGGTGGTTTATTGTGTGCTGTGCTATACTCACACACACACACACACACACGCTAACTCCTGCGATGGCTGGCTGGCTGGCTGCCTTAGATGACAACAACAGGGCCTTAGGGCAGATAGAGGCTGAGGTGGTGGCTGCCTTAGATGACAACAACAGGGCCTTAGGGCAGATAGAGGCTGAGGTGGTTTATTGTGTGCTGTGCTATACTCACACAGCACACACACACACGCTAACTCCTGCGATGGTTGGCTGGCTGGCTGCCTTAGATGACAACAACAGGGCGTTAGGGCAGATAGAGGCTGAGGTGGTGCTGCCTTAGATGACAACAACAGGGCCTTAGGGCAGATAGAGGCTGAGGTGGTTTATTGTGTGCTGTGCTATACTCACACAGCACACACACACGCTAACTCCTGCAAATGCCTGGCTGGCTGCCTTAGAAAACAACAGGGCCTTAGGGCAGATAGAGGCTAGGTGGTTTATTGTGTGCTGTGCTATACTCACACAGCACACACACACACGAACTCCTGCAAATGGCTGGCTGGCTGCCTTAGATGACAACAACAGGGCCTTAGGGCAGATAGAGGCTGAGGTGGTTTATTGTGCTGTGCTATACTCACACAGACAACACACACACGCTAACTCCTAGGGCAGATAGAGGCTGAGGTGGTGGCTGCTTAGATGACAACAACAGGGCCTTAGGGCAGATAGAGGCTGAGGTGGTTTTTTGTGTGCTGTGCTATACTCACACAGCACAGACACACATGCTAACTCCTGCTGATGGCTGGCTGCTGGCTGGCTGGCTGCCTTAGATGACAACAGGCCAGAAGGTTAAAGGTGGTTTAATGTGATACTGCAATGCTGTACTAACAGCACGCACACACTAGACTAATCCCCAGAATCACAGCAGATAATTTCAGCACTCAGCATCAGCAGAATGAATAAAACAGCAGACAATGTCAGCAGCAGCACTCAGCAGAATGAATAACACAGCAGATACTGTCTGTCAGCACAGTGCAGAATGAATCACAGCAGATAATGTGACTGAAACAGTCACTGACTAACGCCGGAACACACTACACTAGGCCGCCAGAGCGGCGGCCTTATATAGTGTGGGGCGTGTACTAAACCCCCTGAGCTATAATTGGCCACAGGCATCCTGCCTGTGGCCAATTATTGCTCTCCTCGCCGCTGGCTCTATGATTGGCCAAGCATGCGGGGTCACAGTGCATGCTTGGCCAATCATCAGCCAGCAATGCACTGCGACTGGCGCAGTGCATTGTGGCCGTTCGCATCACACGAATTTGATGCGAACGGCCCAAATAGTTCTGGGCTCGACGAGCGGTCGAACGCCCGATGTTCGATTCGAACGTGGGTTCGAATCGAACACCGGGCCCATCCCAATTGGACCAAGATGATGAATGAGTACAACAAAGAGCAAGAGGAAATTAAAGGAAAATAACTTTCTGCTTGATGGAATAAGCGGGCCCAAAGATCCCCTGGGTGTGAACCGGGACCGCCACAGCAGGTGGCTGGGAATGGAGAGGAAAAAATTATAACAGTCTGTGGCTACATTCTGCTGTATAAATATTTTTATTACTAAAGGGACATATTCCAATTTTGTTGCCAAACATCCTCACAAAAGGAGGCAGGTCTATGGGTAAAGAGAGGCTTGTATAAACATGCTAGAAAAGCCATCAAAAAAGATTATATAATATATGTATCTACAAAAAAAGTATGTACCACACATTTGCTGACACTACGGTCCCCCAAGTGCGTGGCGAATGGCGCCACCTCCTGCCCAAAACCAAAATGGCGCTGATGGAGGAGTGACGTCATGCATCGTGCTCCCACAGACACTTATGCGCGGTCATCCAGGGAACCATTGAACATAGCAGAAGAAATTCTTTTGCGGTCTCCCTTGCTTTTGGTGGGCATTCATCAGCCCGATTTTTCTAGGGTTGATGACAGTTCCCCATTTCCCTTCCATCCATGTCCCACCATCCACGAACATGCCATTTCCAGCACAGCTGCCAGTCTGTGTGCTGGCCCTGTTTTCTGTGAGGAGAGGAGATGTCACATCTCTCTCCTCTCTTCTGCTATGTTCGATGGTTTCCCGGATGACCGCGCATGCATGTTGGTGGGAGCGCGACGCATGACATCACTCCTCCCTCAGTGCCATTTTGGTTTTGGGCACGGGGTGGCGCTGTGCGCCGCGCACTCGGGGGACCATAGTGTCAGCAAAGGCTGTGTGTGTGGGTGATCACCCACACCTTCTGGGAGGGCGGAATCTGCTCCTTATTAGCTCCTACAAATAGTGAGCCTGATTAAGGTTGCAGTAGTGCTGTGGCTTACGATGGGGTAACACACTGGCGGTATATCAGTCCAGGTAAATAACAGACACATCTCTGACAATTTCTGTATCCATTATAACCATTTTTGGCTATATAAATATCGGTTTTATTTTTACTTTTATTACTCTCTTTGTTTAATTCATTTTTTATAGACTGAGATTTGTTTGGATACTTGCACCTATGGGTTGCTCCAGGTCTTTTCCTGTGTCTTTCAAACCTGTGAAATGCGCTCTTGATATGGAACACTGTTGCATATATCCATCATTCAACATTGTCTGTGTCTGGGGTTTAAACCACCTTACCTACCACTATCTATTTATGGTGTTCTCATCTGTGTATACACAGCACCATTTTTGAGGTACATACTTTTTTTGTAGATACATATATTATATAGTCTTTTTTGATGGCTTTTTTAGCATGATTATACAAGCCTCTCTTTACCCATAGGCCTGCCTCCTTTTGTGAGGATATTTGGCAACAAAATTGGGATATGTCCCGTTAGTAATACAAATATGTATACAGAAGAATATAGCTACAGACTGTTATAATTTTTTCCTCTCCATTCCCAGCCACCTGCTGCGGCAGTCCCGGTTTGCACCCAGGGGATCTTTGGGCCCACTCATTCCATCAAGCAGAAAGTTATTTTCCTTTAATTTCCTCTCGCTCTTTGTTGTACTCATTCATCATCTTGGTACAATTGGCCATTCTTCCACAACCTTTTTCAAGTCTGGCGTTCTTGCTGTACATGTGAGTATATGAACAGTACATGCATGTTCTTTTTGTTTGCTTAAACCAACTTTTGCCATTAAATGGTTTTTAAAATGCTATTTTTTTTTTTTTGTTGTTTATGTTTGAAAATATGTATCTCTCTTCTATATTCTAGATTGCTACATTTATAATAAAGTGCACATCGAATTATCCCTGAAGAAGGAGTGCATAAAGACTCCGTAACGCGTAGGCCACATCAAATGCATGTGACCTATTGCCCTATATTTATATTTTGTGTGCGTATGTTGCTGCAATTTTTCGAGAATATTGCACATTCAAAAGCAACTTGTATAGACACTCTCTAAGTACATGTTTGTATGGGTACAATATTAATTGTTTTTTGATACATTGTTTAACAAAAATACTTTATACTTTTTTACAAAATTGTATGTCTCACAGTGTATGCCTATAAAGGCCCGCCTTTATGAGGAACACCACGGCATGTTCTGGATTTTATAATCGCATGGACTTTATTGCACTTAGCGGTTTTAGAATCGCATGAACTTTATAATCGCATGAACTTTATAATCACATGAACTTTATTACATCTGGATAGACTCTTTGGATACCATACACTTGTACAGGAGCACTTCTTTGAACAACCCAGCAATGCAATATTGATATACTATATAATACTGGATGCTATGCACATGCACAGGAGCACTTTTTTATGCATTTTTTTTATGCACGGGTCATTGATAGTCTATACAGGATCATAAAAGTGGGAATTGCACCTCTTTGTACAGTAGTACTTTTATATCTATTATCATCATTGTTTAGGCTTTTATATTCGCATCTTTTATTTTTAATATATGCAAAATATTTATATTCATTTTTAATATATATGTGTTCATTTATTGCACTATTGTCACTTTCCACTGTTAGGAAAGACGTTTTTTTTCACTATTGGAGGTTTTTTATATGTTTCTTTTTGCACTGGTATAGTGTATGACTTTGGAAAGGGCAGCGTATATATTTATTTATCCACATTTGCATTATATATGAGGCATGTTTAACGCTTGCAGCTGCTTTTTGGTAATTAAGGCATTTTGGATTAGTGGAGGCTCACAGGACTCTTTATATTTTAAGTCTTTTTTTAAGTTGCGTCCAAGTGATTGCTATTTTCTTGGATCCTCTATGTACTGTATGTTGGTTTGGAGTTGTTTTGAGGCCCAAAAAATTATGAGGTTCCCAGGATAGATGGAGTGGAATGAAAATCATGTCTGACAATGATTGTAGTTCTTAAATTGTGCACTTCCTAAATAGATGTCAGTATATTAGCATACATAAAGTGTGCCATTGCTATAATTACATGACTTAAAAAAAAAAAAGTTAATTGACACTTGTGCATTACAATATGTTACAGCTGAGGATGGGGTTTGGGTTTGTGACGCTGCAGGGCTTGTGGTTCTTGGACGAGTTGAATTATTTGCCCCATTTGCGTGTTCAAACTTACTGAAAGCAACATAAATTAGCATGTATTAATGGAAGGCGTGCAAGACCAAAAGATAAAAGAGTCCAAATTAATTATTAGTTTATACTAAAAAACAGCCAACCTTTTCAGAGGTCAGAAATAATTCCCCCTTCGTTAGGGCTTCAGTTAAAATAAGAGCTTGAATGGTCCCAAAATAGAGCTTTTTCTGTGTGAATCTGTGTAGAGAAGCTAATTGCTGGATCAGGAGAGTTACTGGCTAACAGTATCTGAGTGAGCAATCAAGATTGGAAGCAGCAGAAAGTCATTCATTTTTTTGGTGATATTACTGCCACCAAAAAATGACAGCTACCTGCTGTAAAAAGCTGGTGGGCATCCCAGGTGATGTAACATATAGTCATGATAATATTTGATCAATGATGTCATCCATTTTTGTTCCGTTTTTTTACAATTAGCAGTGGGCCCAGGAGCTGTCATTCATTATATGGAATCTATTAAGAAAGGAATCTTTAGGAGGGTCTTCAGGATTGTTTTCACTCATAAATGATGTGATTCTACATCATTGGATGGCTTGTATTGACAACGTAGATAAACACTGTGGGATTTTAACATGTTGTGTCTTTATTTAGTTATTACATTTTTTTTGTGAATGAGTAACCAGTAGTAATCTGCAGTCCTTACTCATTCATATCTGGGGTTTGTAGATCTCCATAAACCCCTCCCACAGATCCCCATATCTAACATGCCAGGGTTGCGAGGAAGAAACCTTTGTCCTCATCAACATGGGAACAAGATGCTTTTTATGGTGATTCCCCTATGGTAAGGTACCCTATTTTGAGGGCATGCAAAGGTGTATATATTTTTAATGGGGTCCCTGTGCAAATAAATAAAAAAACATGAGCCCCCCAACTCCATATCAGACCCTTATCTGAGTATACAGAGTGGCGGGTCAGGAAAGGGGGAAGCACCCACCCCACCTCACTCATGAATAATCCAGTTATCCAGTTAATAATCCAATCCATTAGTGCAGCCTCATCAGCGTACATCAATGAAGGAGAAAAATGACCGGTTTGCTAAATTTTATAACAAAATATAAAAATATATATATATATTTTTTTTTAATTCGGTCTTTTAAAAAAAATAAAAACCGCAGAGGTGATCAAATGCCACCAACATAAGCTCTATTTGTGGGAAAAAAATTAATTTGGGTACAGTGTTGTATGACCGCGCAATTGTCATTCAAAGTGCGACATCGTTGACAGCTGAAAATTGGTCAGGACAGGAGGGGGGTTTAAGTGCCCAGTAAGCAAGTGGTTAAATGTCAGCAACTATGTTAAATGTTGAAAAATTTGTGAAACTTGCGCCAAAATAAATGACAATAACTAAGAAGCTGCTCCCCAAAAAGAGTAGACATACTACTGTGCAATATGAATTTGTGATGATAGGGGGCGCGTAGTGCAAAAAATACTCTATGATAAAAAGTGTACTTTATGACCATAAACATGGAACAGTGTGAACCAAGATTTGACAATATTAATAATATAAATCTTAAAAGTCCATTTAAACTTCAGTGAAAATTCTTCATCTATTTGCAAAGAAAAGTCCTTCACCACTCAGAGATAAATCCAAATAAATCCAGATAAATCCAAATAAAAACCAAAGTGCTTAAATGAAATGCTTGCTCACCAAATAGCCATGACCTCTTTAACTAAAAAGGTCTGGAAGCGTTTTTATGGAGAACTCCTGCAGTAAGTAGACTGGGGATAACATTCAATCCTCTGTGCCATGGTCTCCTCTCCACCTCGATGCCCGGCATGAAAGACAAAGGGAGAACCAATAGCGCAATACTGTATTTTAATAAAACAATAGGTAATACAAATAATCCTGCTTACATTGATTTGTGCCTAGCTCAACACTGGGATGACCTGTGAGAAATGCTGGTAGGGAGCCGCACACCACCCCGCTCGCTCCAGAAGGTTGGGGTGCCTTCCACTCCCCTGTAATACAAAACCGGAAGCTCAGACCCGGAAGTGATATGTAGCTGCAAAACAAGCTGACATTCCTCTTTAACCGATTCCAACTCGGCCTATAGACAAATGATGTCTGAGTGGGTGCACTACAGTTCTGGGTTCTGGGTGGACCTCAAATGATGTCCTCACAGTCACCCATCTTGCATGCGTACTTGGGGCTGTGCTGTATCATTACCCTGTCACCAGTTGTGTCCATTGGACACATCAGATGACACATCATTGTACTGGGCCAGCACCGGTCTCTGACAATCACAAAGATCCCATGACAATTGTACACAATGAATGGCTTTTTTCATAGCCATTCTTTGTGTACTATTCTGATGATCTCATTCACATTCATGGGGCATGCAAAATGCACATCGACGCATGTTCAAAATGTATGACAATGCATCACAATGTGCCTCAAATCACACCTAAAAAAGTGCTGTAATGTAAACGCATAAGTGTGAATGGCTTGTCAAAAAAAATTAAAGCAGACATTTCACTACAAGCAAGTTCTGCTCATTTGCCACCTTTCCCAATGCCAAAATACTGCAATAAAAAAAAAAAAAAGCTGTGCAGAAAAGTTGAAAATTATACTTTTGTCACCAGTGTCTGCACTACTGGAGGTGACAACAACCTTCTGCCAAAATCCTGGGGGATGATAGGTAGACCAGATCTTGTATATTAATGCTCCAGCAAAGTGCGGGAGCATCTTCTCATGTAATCTGAGATGATCAGGAGCTTGACCACACCATCACCTATGAACTGCAGATAGAAGCAGGGGATGGGTAAATATAGTTAATTCATTTATTGCAGTGTTTGGCATTGGGGGCAAAATAAATAAGGTGGCCCTGATTTTCTTAGTGCAGGGTCATGTTTAATACTTTAACCCCTTGCTTACTAATTTTCAGCACTGTTGCACTTTGAATGACAATTGCGTGGTCATACAAAACCTTACCCATGTGACATTTATATTTTACAATTACAATATATTTTATATTTTTTTCATACAAATAATCTTTTGGTGGTATTTAATCACCACTGGGTTTTTTATTTTTTGCCAAACAAGTGAATAAAGACAGAAAGTTTTGGGGGAAAAAACACTTTCTTAGTTTCTGTTATAAAATGTTGCAAATAAGTTGTTTTTCTCCTTCACCGATGGGCACTGATAGGCTGCACTGATGGCACTGATAATCTGCACTGATGGCACCGATGGCACTGATAGGCTGCACTGATGGGCACTGATAGGCTGCACTGATGAGCACTAATATGCGCCAGTGATGGACACTTATGAGGAGGCACTAATGAGGCTTCACTTATATGTGGCACTGTTGGGCAGCACTGATGGGCAGAATTGATGGCACTGATGAGCAGCATTGATGGCACTAATTGGTACTCATGGGGCCGCACTCATAATCAGAGCACTGATGATCAGTGCATGTCCCCTCTCAGGGGATTACAAGTTACTGGCTCTCCTCTCCTCACATTATGACAGCGCGTGAGAAAGGGAATGCCGATAACCAGCAATTCTGTTTACACTGTGATCAGCTGAGATTGGACACAGCTGATCATGTGGTAAAGGGCCACTGGGATCGGGCCCTTTACCACGATCTATGATCGACTGTGTCCAGAGGACATATGGATCACAGAGCACCAGGGCATGCGAGGGGCATGGTTCCAGCAGGACATCCATGGACGCTTCCCTCTCGGAACTAGAGAGCCGTGCTTTAGCCTTCTTTTGACTATGGCGTGGTTAGGAAGTGGTTAAATGCAAAGCTGAATAATATTGATATAAATCAATAATTTTTTATTCAATGTTTAAATTTTTTTTTTTACTTTTTGAACAATATGTTTTCTTTTTAACATTTTTTTCCTACATACTTTCATCAGTGTAGTTTAGTGTCACCATAGTGGCACTGTACTACTTTGGAGGGGGTGATCAGGGATTTTTCTTTTTTCACTTTGATTGCTGTTACAGTGATTATCAATGTAACAGCAATGTGTTGAACTGTCATAAGTGGGTTCCAGTCATAACATCTGTGATTAGTAAATGTGCAATTCGTTTTGTTTCCAATTCGTTTTTCGACAAAATCCAACAAACTTGTTAATTTGAAAAGATTTGAATGAACGAGAACCCGTTTAACACATTTTTCCGAAAATCCGAAAATTCTGGAATTCTGAAATTCGAAAATCCGAAATTCAAAAATTCAAAAATTCTGAAATTTGAAGATTCTGAAATTTGAAGATTCTGAAATTTGGAAAATCAAAAATGTGAAAATTCAAAAATCGAAAATTCGAAAGTTTGGAAATTTGGAAATTCTAACATTTGGGCATTTGAAAATTCTTAAATTCTAAAATTCTAAAATTTGGAAATTCTAAAATTCTAAAATCCGAAAATAAGAACGAAAATCCGAAAATAAAAACGAAAATCCGAAAATTCGAAAAAATCTTAAATAATAACTAACTAAATAATAAAAAATATGACTAACTATTAAATTATAGGTATTGGAATTTCATTTCAAATTTGGCTGTTAACCACTTCAGCCCCGGACCAATTTGCAGCTAAAGGACCAGGCCCCTTTTTGCAATTCGGCACTGCGTCGCTTTAACTAACAATTGCGCGGTCATGCGACGTGGCTCCAAAACAAAATTGGCGTCCTTTTTTTCCCACAAATAGAGCTTTCTTTTGGTGGTATTTGATCGCCCCTGCGGTTTTTATTTTTTGCGCTATAAACAAAAATAGAGCGACAATTTTGAAAAAAATGCAATATTTTTTACTTTTTGCTATAATAAATATCCCCAAAAAATATATAAAAAAACATTTTTTTTCCTCAGTTTAGGCCGATACGTATTCTTCTACATATTTTTGGTAAAAAAAATCGCAATTAGCGATTATTGATTAGTTTGCGCAAAAGTTATAGCGTTTACAAAATAGGGGATAGTTTTATAGCATTTTTATTAATATTTTTTTTTTTTATTAGTAATGGCGGCGATCAGCGATTTTTATTGTGACTGCGACATTCTGGCGGACACATCGGACATTTTTGACACATTTTTGGGACATTTGTCATTTATACAGCAATCAGTGCTATTTAAATAGCACTGATTCCTATGTAAATGACAGTTGTAGTTAGGGGGTTAACCACTAGGGGGCGGGGAGGAGTCAGTGTGACGTGTTGTGTTTTTTTTACAGTAGGGGGGCGTGGCTGTACGTGTGACGTCATTGATCGGCGTTCCCGATGACAGGGAACCGCCGATCACTGACAGTCAGTGTAGGAAGCGCGGGGAGAGGTTTGTTTACATAGACCTCTCCCCGTTCTTCCGCTCCGTAACCCGATCGCGGGATACCAGCGGCGATCGGGTCCGCTGGTCCCGCGGCCGGGGTCACGGAGCTCCCGGGTCGCGAGCGCGCCGCTAGCGGCGCGCGCGCGACCCACGGGCAGGCACATGCACGATCACGTACAGGTACGTGATTCTGCCTGCCCGAGCCATTCTGCTGACGTATATATGCAGTGGCCGGTCGGGAAGCGGTTAATGAACATATCGAATACAAATTTATCCAAAGTTATGAATTATTTCGAAATAACGAATGTCACATCGAAACAAATGGAACGTAACAAATTACATTTCTTTGATCGGCTACATCTAATCACATGGTACAGGGTGCTATGATTGGCCCAGGTACCGTGTGATAGCTATGAACCAATCACAACATCACAATACTAAGCACAGCTGTTATAAATGAAACCCATTCTATGGGAATGCAGTAGCTGTAAGAACACATACTAACTTGGGGGGTGCAGGTGTAAGGCCATATACACAGACAGTGTGCATTCAGAACCACTCACCCACGCCTGTACACCTGTTGAATTAGGACTTGTGGCTGTGGTTGTGCAACTGCTACATCCTGATAGAGTAACAGGCAGCTCCAATACACAAATTTACATGACCAGAGTACCTGTGTTAAGGAGTCCTTAGGGTGGGGGGTGTGGGGGGACAACATATACTGATCCCCCTGTGGCTCTTCTGCAACACGGCTGGTGGGAGGAAGAGGAGTAGAAGCCATCTGCACTGCAGGGGAGCCAAAGGGAGATCAGTTCCAGTAATAAGGCAATACAGGTGGCCCTCTTACTTAGAAGATAACTGGGCCCCCCCTGTTGAACTGATAGGGCCCAGGCCCCATACAGGAGGGCTGGCTGTACTGCCTTATCAGAGGCTAGGGAGCAGCATCTTACAGATCCAGGTAGCAAGAGAGAAACCTAAATAAAAAACAATTTAAGAGGTGTGTTAGCAAGGGTGGCTTCTCTCCTCTTTTTTTTCGCAGCTACCTCTTCTTTTAATAGGCACTAAAGGAAGGGGGCGGGTATACAGAGATGGCATCCGGGTGTTATTATTGCAGTGCTATATGACAAGAATGGATGGTGTGTGTAAGACCTTTTGCAGGTGTGTTGAACAAAGAGCATGGGGTTAAAGGGTTGGCCTTTTCTTTGTGTGTGGCATCGCTAGGGGGTGGCTATTTAGGCTATAGCCTCGAATCTGGGGCCCATAGCCCTGAGGCTCTTGCCACAGGGGTCCCTGCCTAACCAGCGGGCCATGGTCTTTCTGCAGCCTGGCCCCGCGTGCGGTGGGCTGCATGAAAGAGCTGGGCAGGCGGATGACAGAAGCGAGTGGGTGGACGAGCAGAGATTACATCATCTCTCACTGCCCGCCCTGCATCACCACTCTCCTGCCCTCACTATCCGGACCAGTGCTGCCAGCCTACCACCAATGCAGCGAAAATGCACATTTGGTGGCACTGGCTGGCATGGCAAGTGACAATGCACAAATAATGGCAGGCGATTATCCACATTTGGTGGCACATGACATGGCAAGTGACAATCCACATCAGGTGGCAGGTGACGTGACAATCTGCAAATGGTGGCAGGTGACAGTGGCAAGTGACAATCCACATCAGGTGGCAGGTGATAGTGGTAAGTGACAATCCACATCAGGTGGCAGGCCATGGTGGCAAGTGACAATCCACATCTGGTGGCAGGTGACGTGACAATCTGCAAATGGTGGCAGGTGGCAGTGGCAGGTGATGGTGGCAAGTGACAATCCACATCTGGTGGCAGGTGATGGTGGCAAGTAACAAGCTGCATCTAGTGGCAGGCGACGTGGCAAGTGACACTTTCAGGGCTCCCACTGATTCTGCGTTATGGTCTGTTTAACCACTTCATTATATATTACAATGTAATAATAGTAATAATGCTCTTCAATCACCCTGACACCATATCAACCATGGTGCCGTGATGATTGAAGCGCCAACACCAGCCATTGCCCGCAAAAAATTGCTTACCACTCGCGTGCCCCCCCCCCCCCCCCAGGGCCTGCAAAAAGGTTTCCGACCAATGCTATGGGCTCTGGCCCCAGATCTTTTGCAGACCTAGATGCTGCCACCACCATGTTTCAGTGGGGTTGGTGTGTTCAGGGTGATGTGCAGTGTTAGTTTTCTGCCACACATAGCATTTTGCTTTTCTGCCAAAAAGTTTGATTTTGGTCTCATCTGACCAGACCACCTTCTTCCACATGTTTGCTGTGTCCCCCACATGGCTTCTTGCAAACTGCAAACAGGACTTCTTGTGACTTCTTTTTACCACTCTCCTATTAAGGCCAGATTTGTGGAGTGCACAGCTAATAGTTGTCCTGATGTCCAGATTCTCCCACCTGAGCTGTGGATCTCTGCAGATCCTCCAGAGTTACCATGGGCCTCTTGGCTGCTTCTCTAAATAATGCCCTCCTTGCCTGGCCTGTCAGTTAAGGTGGACAGCCATGTCTTAGTAGGTTTGCAGTTGTGCCGTACTCTTTCCATTTTGAGATGTTCAAAACTTGGGATATTTATTTATAACCTTACCCTGCTTTAAACTTCTCCACAAATGTATCCCTGACCTGTTTGTTGTGTTCCTTGGCCTTCGTGATACTGTTTGTTCACTAAGATTCTCTAACAAACATCTGAGGGCTTCACAGGACAGAAGTGTTTTACTAATTAGGGGACTTCTGAAGGCAATTGGTTCCACTAGATTTTAGTTAGGGGTATCAGAGTAAAGGGGGCTAAATACACATGCACGCCACACTTTTCACATATTTATTTGTAAACCATGTTGAAAGCCATTTATCATTTTCATTCCACTTCCAAATAATGTGCCACTTTGTGTTGGTCTGACACATAAAATTCCCATAAAATAAATTTCCGTTTTTTCCAGGGGTATGAATACTTTTTCAAGGCACTGTACGCACACAGGCACACACAGGACCTACTGCATGCTATACAAGGTTTCAATCTTCAAAGTAAAATGTCTACATTTCTATGGTAATTCTTTTTCCCCACTAATTAATCCTTATAGATATAACATTAAAACTGAAAGGGCTGCCTTGTCCTGATGAAATAAGATTTCCATGATTTATTAACATTTAAGAAATTATATGTATTTCTTATTAGCCTTTATTACAGAGTTCCCACTACTTCATTTGTTGAATTCTGGACATGTTTTAAAGAGCAATTCCAGGCAACAAGTGAACGCAATCAAAGAGCTACTAATTTTATCTAATGAACACTGCAACTGTGATAAAATCTAAACAGTGAGAGCATCTCACAAGGACATTGGGATTGTACCTACTTAAATTAGTGTAAGCCTAGCTCAATAAAGGTCACCAAAGCATTGTGTGTCATAAGGTTTTTAACCATTTTTCATTACATTTCAGTGTTTCTGATCCCTTGTAAAGTCTTTTAGCTACTTCCTATCTGCATGTACTTGCTACAGGGGCAGCTGTCCATCATTACAGCTTGTTCAATTAGGGCTCTTTCACACGGACGGTCCGTATGTCGTTTTTCATCCTTCCGTTTTCGGATGAAAAACGGACATACATGCATCCCTATGGGATAGCGGGTGTCAGTGGATGAGCATCCACTGACACCCGATATCGTCCGTGTCCACTATGGTCCGATTCTGCAGACGGAAGAAAACCCTAAAACCCGTCGTCACCCGATCTCCCATAGGGGAAAGCGGCGCTCTGACAGGTCCGTCTCTGCACAGAGTGCAGAGACGGACCTGTCATCTTCCTGCTCAGCGGAGATCGCTCTGGCGATCCCCGCTGAGCAAGCGGATATCCACGGGGCGGATCAGCACTGATCCGCCCCGTGTGAAAGAGCCCTTAAGCTTTGACAATAAAACCTGGATGCTGATTGGTTTCTAAGCAGAGCTGCACCTGAATTTGCACTCTCTAGTTTTAGTAAATCAACCCCATTGTCTCTATTAGAAGCAAATGTGACAGTGAGGTTGATTTAGTGCAAAATCTGGTGCTGCTGTGCATGCTAGCCAATCAGCTTCTAACTTCAGTTTGTTCAATTAAGCTTCCACAAAAAACCTGGAAGCTGATTGGTTTCTATGCAAAGCCGCACCAGATTTTGCACTCTTTTTAGTATATCAACCAAAGTGTGACAATGTGGGAGCACAGTCAGGAGACAGGGACAAATGGTTGCCATACAGTAACACACGTAAACAGGGAACTTCAATGGAAGACTACCGGGTATTATTTTAAAATAGCTGTAGATTTACAAATAATTATAATGATTTTGAAATTTTGGGGGTAAATGGCCCTGCTTCCTATCCTCACAACACTCTAATCTGTATTTTTTTTTTACTTTTCATAAATTCATAAAAATCAGCTGTGATCTCTAGGGCACCTTGCCTGTATGCTGTAAAGGGTGCCCTGCACCAATACATGGATGAACTAAACTGAAAAAGGTGTGCTCCCTTTTAAAGCAGTGTTCCGACTAAAAAAAAAAAAAATAATTAAAGTCAGCAGCTACAAATACTGCATCTGCTGACTTTTTTTTTTTTTTTTTTAATTCTTTATTTAAAGATGAGACACAGATATAAACCATAGGATAACTTCACATTACATATAAACATTGCATACAGATCGTGGTAAGCACAACAGGTACTTCAACTATACAAAATAAGTGCACGTAGGTGACGGGAGCCATTCAATCTGGCCCATTCTACTAATTGAAGTCTAATACAGGGGAAGTATAAGCTTCTATGCCCATCGGTTTTTATTTTTTAATTGAAGAGGAGAGAGGGAATAAAGAGGAGATGAGTGAGGGAGAGAGAGAGAGCAAGAAGGAAGAAGAGGGAAAGAAAAAATAAATAAATAAAAATAAAATAAAAGAAAGGGGAGGGGGGGGGGCAAGCGGGGGCGGGAGACACCCCCCGGGAGTCGTGATCGGTAGTGCGGAACAGGCGGCGGGGATCCTAAGTGGTGGATCCCAGTGTGTATTGGTGGAACTCGTCAGAGAAGCGAAAGAGATCCCAATAGAACCATCTGGACTTATGTTCCTCTGACTTATCCCGCAAGGCAGAGGTCAGGTCTTCCATTTGCTCAATGTCCTGCACTCTCGCGAACCATTGGGCCACTGTTGGTGCAGACTGTTGCTTCCAAAGGGGTGGGATGCTGGCCCGTGCAGCATTCAGGAGATGTTTGAGAAGAGATTTGTGGTAACGTTTCCTTGATAGGGGGGTAAGGTTGAGGAGGACCGCAGCTGGGTTATCGTGCAGGGAGATGTCTGTGAATTTCTGTATAAGCTTGAGCACCGGCTGCCAAAAAGTTTGGAGCACAGGGCATTCCCAGAAAATATGTAAGAGGGTGCCAGAGTGAAGGCCGCAGCGCCAGCAGAGGTCAGTTTGCTGAGGGAATATCTTAGCCAGCACGGAGGGGGTTCTGTACCAGCGCGTTACTATTTTATACGTGGTATCTGCTGACTTTTAATAATGGGTCACTTAGCTGTCCCAGGGTCCAGCGATGTGGGGGAACGAAGCCCCCTCCTCTCTGCGGCGCTGGCATTGTCACTGTGGGCGCTCGGCTGTGGATTCACAGCTGGGCACGCACTGCGGATGTGCGAGCCACGCTGTGACTGGCCAGGCAATCATCTGGGACCTGTGACATGTCCCAGATGATTGCGAAGAGGGAGGGGGAGAGGTGAACTTACATCAGGCGCTGCTGTGCCCCGGGACGGGAGCAAGTGGGAGCTGGAACCCTCTAAAAAGAGAGTCTCCGCTCCCCCCCCCAAATAAATAACATGCTAAATCTGGCATGTCAGGGGGTCACCTTCCCTTAAAGCGGAAGTTCCATTTTTGGGTTGAACTCTGCTTTAAGCATTTCAAGCTTTATTGTTCAATTTTTAATCAAAGGGGTTGATTTACTAAAACTGCAGCATGCAAAATCTGGGGCAGCTCTGCAGGGAAATCGGCTTCTATGTTTTTTTGTTTTTTTTTGTTAACTGAACAAGCTAAAGTTAGAAGCTAATTGGCTACCATGTAGAGCTGCACCAGATTTTGCACTCTCCAGTTTTAGTAAATCAACCCCAAGGTGTATTATGTAAATTATGTATTATGTAAAACGAATATGTTCGTTTACATTTCAAATATTTCTAGCCTATTACTCTGAGTGACCTTGAAGTTTGTAAATGTAGTTTGTGGAGTTCCCCCACACATTCACTTCCTTGAATCCTGTGACATATTTAGTATGCCCTGTTGATAGACACTATTGTATCATAGAATTCACAGAGCCTGCCTTCTGAATTACAAAGATGCAGAGAGGAGGAGTTTCAGGAGGTGGAGGCAATACAGGAATCACTACAGTCCTTGTATATATCTGATATTGGGTCAGCAGTGGCAGCCTTTCTCATATGTTTTTATGATTCATTTTATTTTGGCTTTTAACCTACAATTCCAATAAATACTACACTATGGAGACTTCATCTGGCTCCCGGTGAGCTTTATTCACGACAGCTACATCTGGATGGTGCAAGATACTGAACAGCCTTCCCCACAACAGATGGTGGATCTAAACTGAGTGCGTGTTTGCTGCTGTAACGGCACCTAGCTTTTCCGGTGGTTGTCCATTTCACAGTGGTGCAGTGGATGATTCTGGAGCACTGTACTGGATCACCTCTTCACTTTTCAGGTCACCAGCAAAATTTTGTGCACATTTTTACACTGAACTGTTGTTTTTTTCACCAAGATTGGACTTATACATACAGTATATATATTTTTTTCACTTTAGCATTTTTTCACTTTAACACTTTTTTTGGACTTTATTTCAATGTGCAGTCTATTTATAACACAGTATGATACATTTTTTATGTTAAAACGCATGCATTGTTTTTGTTACATTTTTTTCCGAAGGATGTTGGCTCAAACTTGTCTTGCATACACACGGTCACACAAATGTTGTCGGAAATTCCGAACGTCAAGAACACGGTGACATACAACACGTACGATGAGCCGAGAAAAATTAAGTTCAATTGCCAGTGTGGCTCTTCTGCTTGATTCCGAGCATGCGTGGATTTTTGTGTATCAGACTTTATGTACACACGCTTGGAATTTCCAACAAGTTTTGTTGTCGGAAAATTTGAGAACCTGCTCTCAAACATTTGTTGGCGGAAATTCCGACAACAAATGTTCTATGGAGCATACACATGGTCGGACTTTCTGACAACAAGCTCACATGCGACATTTGTTGTCGGAAAATCCTGTCGTGTGTACAGGGCATTAGTGTATCTAGAACTCATGATAATAATTCTCTGTAATATAATGGTTATCATGTGATAAGAAGTTATTTCACAACCATTCAAATGGTGTACCAATATTGTTTGATCACGGGAGTTATCTGCTTATCATAAATGCAGTAAGGTCTAGCACCTCTAGGTCAGGAATAATGTATCCCAAGCTTTAATTATGTTTCTGAGCTACGGACAGTGAGATATATAGCTATTTTGGTTGTAGACCCATTGGATCCACCATAACTTCTCCCATGATCTCATTGGACATTTGTAGCACACATACACTGAAAAACACTAAATAAAACATTCCCTGTTGTATGCACAAAAGAAAAAAAGCTACTAAGTGGTTGCAGAGATTTTGAAACAATTCTTAGAAAATGTTGAAATGCAAAAAAAAATCAGATTTTCATGCATGCCTTAATGCAAGTATTGCTTGATATTATTGCATTATTTGCAGTTATAGGTAAAGCATGGGCAACATAAGTCCTTTTGATTTTACTTGATATACACAAATCCACACAGACAAAAAAAGGGATATTTCATATTGCTCCCCATATACAACAGCTTTTATTTGTTTTATAAAGACAAACATTTTGTCCTGTGAATAACATTAGCCTTGATGTAAAATATTATGAATCCAGGAACTATTAATATTCATGACAAGTTAGAATAATTCATGGTTCTCTAAAGTAATGTCTGATGATATATTATAGTGAATGGTATCATTTACATTACCACTTAAGAAATATTGACAAAGATAAGTTCTCAAACAATGACTAAACCTTGTATTCAATGTTATGATTTCTTGGTTTTCAACTTCAAGCGGCTTTTCAATTAACTGTGTGGTATACAACATAATTATTCATTTATTATAGTCACTTTAGATATGCTAAAGATTAAAGAGTGAAACAAATCATTTAAGTGACATTGGTAAGTGATACATTACTATTATTCTGATTCCATGTCCTATCACTGCAATGAGATTTATAGCCGCCATTTCAATCTATAAGCTAAATTTTGCTTGGGTAGTGTTGCATACATTACAATTTAATTTTACCACAAAACTGTTACAAGACTTGTGTCGATTTGGTTAGGAAGGCATGATGATTTTTTTGGCATTGTGAAGCTAAATTTATAACATAAAATGAAAATAGAGATTTCTTTCTTAAAGTGAGCCTGTGTCCAGATCATACACACTAAAGTATTTACATACTTGAAACAAGCAATAAAAGCACGTTCAAACAAGTCCTTATTCATCTCTATATCCATAAGCACTGAGAAGAGTTTAATTTTCAAAGTTTACAATACAGGCCTTAAAATCTTAAAGTGATATTAAAGTCTTGTTTTTTAATAAAAAAATGACAAACCTGGTATACTCACCTGTAATGGTTTTGCATAGAGCAGCCCAGACACTCTTCTTCTCGTGTCCCACGTTGGCACTCCTGGCCCCTCCCTCCTGCTGAGTGCCCCCACAGCAAGCAGCTTGCTATGTGGGCACCCAAGCTGAGCCGCTGCTCTGTGTGTCCATTGAGACATGGAGCTGTGGCCCCTGGCTCACTGGTTGTGATTGACAGCAGCGGGAGCCAATTGCTCCCACTGCTGCCAAAAGCCAATCAGGAGAGTGAGTCCCCAGAGAGACAAGGCTCTTCTTGACATTGCTAGATCGAGAGGGGGCTCAGGCAAGAATTAGGGGGTCTGGGGGGGCTGCTGCCCACAGAAGGTTTTTTACTTTCATGTATAGAATGCACGAAGGTAAAAAACTTTGTGTATTTACAACCACTTTACCCTTAACTCTTTCCCTATTACTTTCTGCTGCACCAAACAATCTTGGCACCCTGCCAACCTAGCAATGTAAGCAACCAGCACGTGTTTCTAAGGCCCTTTTTACTTGGGGAAGACTCTGTTTAGATCAGCAGGGAATTGGTCCACTGATCCCCTGCTGATCACGGCAGAGCGAGCAGATAACAGGTCCGTGCCCGCTCAGTTTATGAAGAGTGGATACAGACAGAGCCCACTCTGCTCTATCCGTGGCTCGGAGTAATCATTTCTGCTGCCTGTTTACACCCGACTGTCCTCTGATCTGATTCGCCTAGACGGAGGGGGGTGGATCCCTTTTTTTTGCAGACCAGATCGGATTAGAGGTAGGAGGGTGTACAAAAAACACAAGTCCGTTTACACCCACTGGTCCATCAGGGTGAATGGAGGGTCCAAACAGGTCCACCTGAAAAACTGACAACTCGGATCCTTTGTGTGAGAGGGGCCTAAACTGTAAGGACATTTTCACACTCGCCACCAGGCAACTAAAACAGGTTGTTGAGCTCTGGTTTTACTGCCTCCTGACTGCTCACTGACCCAGACATGCATCCGCTCAGGGCCATACCCATGCCACAGCCCCAGCACAAATTAAACCCCCTGTCACAATCATTGGGCAGTACAGTAGAAAACTTTTGCAGTGTAGGGGTTCGACATTCTGGCTTAAAACCGGTGGTGGGGAGGTGACATTTTGCTTCCCAGCTGTCTGTCAACAGCCCTCTAAAAATCCACTGCAAGCAGGGGCTGCTGCTCGTCTGAACAAAGCCTAAGAAACTGACTAAAACTTCTCTATAGCATCTTTGCTATGATCTTTGAGGATCTTTAAGAGATCATAACTTTACATATAGGCAGCTAGAGAGATCAGGACTCAAGAAAGACTTGTTTAAAGCTTTTTGTTATGTGTTATAGACAATATGGGCTTCTGGTGTGTCTCTGTACCTTTAAGAAGAAATGGGCTAAGCCCAGGCATAACTGTTTGTTCATTGCTTTAAATGTTTCAAGTTGGGAGCTCTGTAGACTAGAGTTACGGACCACACTTCATACAGGTGCCTTGGTGAGGATGTGCAGATTCCCGTATATTTACTAATGTATGCAACTAAAACTTCTGCTTTTAATGCATGTTGTTAAAACAGTGTATATTACTGGGTAGCCGGTAAATGTTGTGCGAAAGTTTTTGTATATTATTGTTCTGTTAACTGCTCTTTCTATGTGCACTTTACTTTAAAAGGCTAGTAATACATTTGTCAGATCAGATTTTTCGTTTTTTTTTTTTTTCATTATTTTCATTCGTTCGTTTTCGTACGAATGAACGAATGATTCGCAAAAAATTTTAACGAATAACGAATCGTTCGAATCGAACAAATCCGATTAAAGAATCGTTCAAATCGAACAAATCCGAAAAACAACGAAAAAACGAATTAGAAACAACGAATGTACGAATGAAGAAAATCCGAAAAACGAAAACAGGAACAACGAAAATGCAAATGAACGAAAAAATTTGTACATTCGTAACTTTTTTTTTTGTTGAATTGGTAATTTTCCGTGTCCCTTACAATGGTGCTGCTTAACGTGCTTCGAATGGATTGAACGAAAAAATTTGTACATTCGTAACTTTTTAATTTTTTTTTCGAATCGTAATTTTCCGTGTCTCTTACAATGGCGTTGCTTAACGTGCTTCGAATGGATTGAACGAAAAAATTCGTACATTCGTAACTTTTTTTTTTTTTTTTTTTCGAATCGTAATTTTCCGTGTCTCTTACAATGGCGTTGCTTAACGTGCTTCGAATGGATTGAACGAAAAAATTCGTACATTCGTAACTTTTTTTTTCGATTCGTAATTTTCCATGTCTCTTAAAATGTAATAATAGCATACACATTACATAAAATTATGAATTATGCTCCGATTACGAATCTACGAATGTTACGAATGTTCCGAATGTACGAATAAATACGAATGCGTCCGAATTTCGAATAAACAAATAAACGAAAATGAAACTAACGAAAAAACGAATCAACGAAAAAATAACTCTTACGAATGTACGAATCGTTATGAATACGAACACCGACGACTTACGAATCGTTACGAATACGAACACCGATGACTTACGAATTTACGAATCGTTACGAATCAACGGAAATGAAAAAAACGAAACGAAAATAAAAGATTTTTTTTTGAAAAAGAAAAAAACGAAACGAAAATAAACAAATTTTTTTGTTGTGCACATGTCTACCACTTACCTTTGTATTCAATGAAGAAATGCACCTTTATACTGATATTTAATATATTGCCTCCTTACTTTGGGAAAATGTCTCTCTTATAGACAGCTAAAAAAAAGATTATTCTTGCCAGTGGTTAGTTATCTAAGAAATGAGAGAAGACACTCCACTGGTCCCAAGCTGCTTGTTCTGCCTAGTCATATTGTGCAGGAATCATCAGACATGAGATCAATCCACCACTTTCGAAGGTATAAAGAACCCCTTAGAAACAGCTAAAGAACCCTTGGGGTTTAAAAAAAAACAGTTTGAGATAGACTGCTGAAGAGCAAAACAGAGCACTGGCTAGCTTTGTAAATTGATTTGCTTATGCCATAGGCATTTTCCAGAATGCTAACCCTCTTGTATTGAATTGTATTGCAGTAGTACTGTCTCCCTTTATGTTATAAAACACTGTGCACACTGCTGGCACTAAATGTTGTAATAATTAATTCTTTAAGATGCATCCTCCACAACTATCCCACTTATGCTTATCATCTTTAGCTTTAGAATCAGAGGAGTGTCAGAACTCAATCCACATATTTCTGGCTTATCCATCTTTATTTTATAAATTTTTTAAAGACATTTGTACCTAATAAGTAAATAAAATGTTTAGTCCATTAAATAGATAATAGGATATATTGCACAACTTGGTCAAATTCTAAATAATTTTTGATGCATCAGAAAGCTTAAAGTGATTATAACCCCTTGCTTAGTTGCACATACTCCTTTCCTTTGCACCCCAGCCACAGTTCATCTACTGGGAATGGAATAAGACAACACTGTTTGAGCTCTGAGCCCCTGAGGAATATCCTTATATTGAATTGTATTGTAGCTGTACTGTCTCACTTTATTTTTTAAAGTGCTGTGCACATGGCTGGCACTAAATCCTGTATAATGTAACAATATTTTCTTTAAGGTGTAACCTCCAAAACTCTCCCACTTACAGTGCCTTGCAAAAGTATTCACCCCCCTTGGGATTTTTTGTTGCCTCACAACCTTGAATTCACATGCCCACAATTTTGAATATTTGTTTTATTTTTTTTAATTGTGAAGCAAACAAAAAATAGAACAAAATAACAGAAAAAGTCAATGTGCATAACTATTCCTTTGGGGCTATCACAGTCGCTTTGGATAAGTCTCTATGAGTTTGCCACATCTTACCACTGGGATGTTTGCCCATTCCTCCTTGCAAAACTGCTCCAGCTCCTTCAAGTTGGATGGTTTGCGCTTGTGGACAGCAATCTTTAAGTCTGACCACAGATTTTATATTGGATTGAGGTCTGGGCTTTGACTAGGCCATTCCAACATATTTACATGTTTCCCCTTAAACCACTCAAGTGTTGCTTTAGTAGTGTGTTTGGGGTCATTATCCTGCTTGAAGGTGAACCTCCATCCTAGCCTTAAATCACACACAGAGTGGTACATGTTTTGCTAAAGAATATCCCTGTATTTAGTAACATCCATTTTTCCCACAACTCTTTTTTTTTTAACTATATATCTTTATTTATGTTTTTGCAGATTACAGATTATTCACAGTCTCCTACCACACTTTTCACTTTTACAAGGGTCAAGTTAAACACAAGTCATTATTTTTTTTTTTTTTAATTATTAATTATTTTTATTGATTTTTCAACTGATAACATTTACAAATAGAAAAAGGCATTCAACACTGAGTCCGTAACCTCTTTCAGGGTAAACATCACTCGTCATGGTAGCTTATACATTAAGCAGCAACTAGCTTAGAAAATTTCCTGAGCGGGTGTGGTCCCCCTACTTAATTTAAACCCCCCCCTCACCCCCCCCCCCCATCCCCCCCGTCAAGCCACAAACTGTTCTATCCCTTCCCCATGCCACTCCGAGCTGGGAGGGAGAGTCGCAAGATCGTCTCCTGAAGAACCAACAAGAGAGAGAAAAAAAAAAAAAAAAAAAAAAAAAAAAAAAAAAAAAACCAGGGGAGAAGAGCAACATAGTAGGAGAAAAAACTTGTAGACGCGGAGTAGTAAAAAAGAAGCTGGTGCTGAACTGTGAGTACGCCCATGCTAAAACTGAATTCACCTTTCGTCTGTGGGTACTATTGTCCAGGGTCCCCAGATCGTTTGAAATTTTCTATAATTGCCCTGCTTTGTAAAGAAAAATCTCTCATTATCCATCACCGTTTTTATACTTCTATTCCATTCCTCTAGTGTCGGGGGTAGCTGTGCCTGCCAGTGCTGAGCGATCAGCTTCCTGGCTTGGAAAAGCACCCGTAGAGTAGAGTCCGTGAGGTTGTACGGGATCCTCTCTCTCTCCATTAGGCCTAATAAGCAGGTTTTGGCCGTTGCCTCCAGATTTAGCCTCAAGGTCGTGTTAATTACCTCAATAATACTGGTCCAGTATCTAAATAGCTTTGGACATTTCCAAAACATATGGATAAAGTCCCCGACTCGGCCGCATCTGGGACATCGGTCATTATCCCGCCAATGCAGTTTGAACATTTTACTTGGGGTGTGATATACTCTGTACATAAAGTAGAGTTGTGACATCTTATGGGATGGGGATATTGATACCCGGTTCGCTTGATCCATGACCCTTTCCCATTCTTCCGATGATAGTGGTCCCAACTCATTCTCCCAGATTATCCTACTCTTGGTTGGTCCCCCCTCCTCTCTAGTCCTGTCCCCAAGTTTGGCATACAGCCCAGAAATTATCCCTTTAGTTGAGTCTGAAGACACTAGTTGCGCCAGTACAGGTATCTGGACCCAACCCGGTACCTGTAGTCCAAATTGCGTCTGGGCTGCATGCCTCACCTGGAGATATTTGTAGAAAGTGGAGTTTGGGAGGGAAAATTCCTGCTTCAAGGCAGCGAAAGTTTTCAAGTTATCGCCCGAATACATTTGGCTTAATCGCATGAGGCCTTGTTTTTCCCATGCACTGGACTTAGTGATCTTGGCTAGTTCTTCTAAGTTGTTATTATGCCACAGGGGGGCCAAGTCTGTTATACCCTGGTAACCCAGCATGGATTTTGCTGTTTGCCAGAGCTTTGTTATCAGGGTTAACGTTGGGTAACGTGTGGAAAAAGAGCCAGCCTCAAGAGCTTCCATAAGTGTGCTGTGTGGACTACTTATCAAAAGTAAGTTATTGCCCGGATCTCTGGTGGCCCCCCTCCCTGCCAGATGCTGTAATTGGGATGCAACAAAATACCGTCCTAGGTGCGGAATCGCCAGTCCACCCTCCCCCAGAGGAAGTTGGAGCGTAGCAAGGGCAATTCTAGGTTGTCCTCTCTTCCAAATCAGATCTCTAAAGAGAGAGTCCATCTTCCTAAACCATTTCTGTCCCAGCCATAAGGGAGAGTTGTGAAGGAGATAAAGGATTTGTGGCAACCAAATCATTTTGATAAGGTTGCACCTCCCTGCTACCGAGAGGGGGAGGCGTGTCCACACCTCGGACTTGGCTTTAAGTTTTAATAATAACGGATCTAGGTTATACTTAGTAAATGCATTTATATCCCTGGTTATCCATATCCCTAGATACTTCAATTTATCAAGTGGTTTAAAGTTAAGGTTGTCGATGATTATGTCATCTGAGGTTGGATCCATCGGCATAAGGGCCGTCTTATCCCAGTTGATTAAGAGTCCTGAGGTCCTGCCAAAGTCCCCCATTGTTTGTATGGCTGCTTTTAGTGAGGAGTCTACATCTCCTAAGTAAAACAAAATATCGTCAGCGAATAACGCTATCTTCTCTTCCGCTGACCCTCGCCTAAACCCACGTATTTCCCCGTTGGCTCTAACAGCAATGGCCAACGGCTCTATTGCTAAAGCAAAGAGGAGCGGGGACAGGGGGCACCCCTGCCTCGTTCCTCTTTCCAACCTAAAAAATTCTGAATGTTCATTATTAATCTTTATTTTAGCAGTTGGGTTTGTGTACAACAAGCGCACCCAGTTAATAAAGTTGGATCCAAAACCAAATCTACGCAGTACCTTAAACAAGTAGCCCCATTCTAGGCTATCAAATGCCTTAGCCGCGTCCAAGGCCATAATGGCCCTGGGGCCCTTGTTGTCTACTGGCAATTGTATGTTCAGGTAAGTTCTGCGTATATTTGTACTGGTTGACCTTGTTGGGACAAACCCAGACTGATCGGGATGAACCAAATTATGAATACAAACGTTTAGTCGAGCAGCTAAGACCTTGGCAAGAATCTTTACATCAGTGCACAACAGGGAAATCGGACGGTATGAGGCGGGGTCCATGGGGTCTTTTCCCTCCTTCGGGATAACGACAATGGTCGCCTCCGTCATTGAAGCTGGAAGAGACCCCATGGACTGCACCTGGTCCAGCAACTTAAGCAGTTCCGGAAGTAAAATTTCGCCGTATCTTTTGTAGATCTCCGTAGGGAGTCCGTCCGGGCCGGGTGATTTAGAATTTGACATGCCAGCGACGGCATCGGTTAACTCTTGTAAAGTGATTGGGGCATCCATTAGTTGCCGTTCCACCTCTGGCAGGGTTGGGAAATTTATCCCTTCAAGAAAGGGGGCCCTTTCCCCACTATCTACGTCTATCTGTGATTTATATAGGGTGGAGTAATAATCTCTAAATGTTCTCAGAATAGTTATCGAATCCGTCGAGATCGCTCCGCACCTGGTCCTCACTGCCGAGACCACTGATGGAGACGTATTTGTCTTTACCAATAGTGACAGCATACGACCCACCTTTTCACCCTCGCCATAATTTAATTGCCTCTGGAATATGCGTTTATCATCGCTAATCCTTTTTATGACTGTCTTGTAATCTTGTTGTCTCTCTAACCATTCCTTTTGCGTTTCCGAGTTTGGGTCAAGGATATATTTCTGTTCTGCGATCATTGCCACCCTTTTAGCTTCCCCCTCCCTCTCTCGTGTCATTCTTTTGATTCTCGCCACTTGCTGAATAAGGAGGCCTCTAAGGTATGCTTTCAATGAATCCCAGACTACCCCAATAGGGGCTGTATTTGAATTTATGTTAATAAACTCTTTCAGGGCCATTTTTATCTCTTCGGGGGTTTCGATTAGTTCCAGCCACACTGGGTCGATTCTCCACTCCCTATGATGAACCTTATTTCCTGTCTTCAGTGACAAAATCAGGGGGGAATGGTCCGAGACCCCCCTTGGGCCGTATTCTATTGCTGCTATCAAAGGTAGAGCTTCCTCATTAACCAAAGCCATGTCGAGTCTAGATAGGGTCAAGAAGGTGGCTGAGAAGCATGAATATTGCTTCTCCTGTGGATGCCGTGTTCTCCAGGCTTCAATGAGCCCGGTTTCTTGTAAAAATCGAGTCAACCTACCCTCCTCTCTGGCTATAACTTGCTTAGGGGTAGGAAACCTATCCATTGAACTGTCCAATACTTGGTTATAGTCCCCCACTGCTAATACCGGGATCCCAGCTTTATCTATTATAAATGCAATAAGTTCATATAAAATCTCCATTTTGAACGGAGGGTGAACATAGATATTTGCGAGGACGTACGGTTTATTCTCCCATGAGCAATGTAAAAAGATATAGCGACCTTTTGGGTCTATTTGAACCTTGTAGCATGAAAATAATATTCCCTTCCCAATAAGAATACTCACACCTCTTGAATAGGAGGAGTGCAATGAGTGGTACTGGGCCTGCCACTTCCGCCCACGGAGCAGGGGCACTGTGTCTTGCACCAGGTGTGTCTCCTGGAGACACAAAATGCCCGGCCCCCTGCCCTCCAGAAGGGACAGGACCAGATCTCTCTTGGCCGGGTCTCCAAGGCCCCGGACATTCCAAGAGATCAGCTCAAGTTTCTTCAACTGCATTTAGGTTTAATAAGTGTATAAGTCTTGTTGCCTAGAGTAATTATCAAAGGAAATATGGGCCCCTCCGGACCGTCCCAGTCAAAAAGTGAAGCCATATGCGCATCTCCTAGACAGCACCAAAGGGGTGAAAGAGAAAAAAAACAAAAAAAAAAAAAAAAAGAATAAAAAAAAAAAAAAAAAAAAAAAAAAAAAACGAAAAAAATAAAAAAAAAAAAAAAAAAAAAAGGGGGGGGAGGACCCCGCCTCATGGAGGCGAGTAATCCAGTCCCTCTCTCCTCTGCTTCTGGTCATATAAAACCTAAGTGTCACTTCTATTAAATTCGTGCATTTTGAAATAAGTACATAATAATCCTAACATCACTAGTGCCAGTGGAATTGCAATCAGGTATAAAAACAATAAACCACACAGGCCTTTGAAAAAATGGGCCATCTTGAATAAATCATTTCCCCTAGCTGTGTATCTCACCCAAATCCTTAGTATTATTGTAGGTTTCTCTCTCACTCCCCCCCCCCCCCCCCACTCCCTCGTGACATATTTAACGTGCTTAGGTGATCCCTGTGTTTGACTTGTACCCCCCCCCCCGCAATCCCTGGTTGTCATCCCCCCTCCCCCCCCCCATCCCCCCCCCCCAACCCTCCCTCCCCTTCCATCCCAGCCCATCAGGGCAACCCCCTACAGGTGCGATCGTGACCCTCCCCCCCCCCATCCCACACATACCTACATACATTTGTTCTTCCCTATTACCCACGGACTCTCTCCATTCTCCCCCCTGGTGTTAATAAAATCTAATGTTAACACATACATATTCATTACATCGTGACCCCCCCTGGTCCCCTGCAGCCCCCCCCCCTCCCCCCCCAACCGTCAACAACACTCATATCAATTTCCAGGTATACAACAGGAGTGTCAGCCCTCTCCCCCCCCCCCCATAAATTCAGGGGGGGGGGGGGGAGAGGGCGACAGACATCAGAAAAAAAAAAAAAAAAATAAGAAAGGAGGGGGGGACACAAGAGAGGGGAGGAAAGAAAACCCCCCCACCCCCCCACACCCCTCTCCCTAAAAGTCTCTCTTGTTCTCTTCGAGCCATTGCTGTGCTTCGGTGGGTGAGTTGAAAAAGAGCGTTTTGCCAAGCGCCGTGACTCTCAGCCGGGCCGGGTATAGAAGAGCGTAGTCTATTTTATATTTGATCATGGTATGCTTAATCGGGGTAAATTCCGCTCTGCGTTTCTGCAGGTCGGGAGAGAAATCTGGGTAGAATGAAACTCTAGCGCCCTGAAACCTGATGTCTCCCAGTTCTCTAGCCCTCCGCAGCAATGCGACCTTATCAGTGTAGTTCAGAATTTTTAGCAGTATAGTCCTGGGGCGGTCCCCTCCATGCGGATTTCTTAAGATGGTACGATGAGCCCGTTCGATGGCAAATAAGGGGCTGAAAGAGGACCCCCCGAAGATCTCCCCAAACCAGACCTCTAGGAACTTTATTAGATTAGGACCCTCCGTACGTTCCGGTAGTCCTATAATTCTAACGTTGTTTCTACGGTTCCGGTTTTCCATTTCATCCAACTTGGCTACCTGTATGTTCATAGTTTTTTTGAGCCATTGGATATCTTGTTTTAGTGGGGTCAATTCGTCTTCTATTGCACTTACTCGGTCTTCCGCCTCCACCATTCTTTGCACTATTCCATTTACATCATGTTTTATGGTAGACAGTTCATCTCTAATGATCTTTAATTGTGAATCAAAATTTGCAATTGCATTTTTGCAATCATTTATTGCGTTTAGTACCTCCCGTAATGTAGGTTCTTTCTCCCTGACCTCCAGGGTGGTATCAGCGGGGGTAATTGACATGTGAGTTAGAGAAGAGCTGTCCTCCACATTTAAGTGAATGGTTGAGGTTTTAGTCCCGCCAGGTCCCTTGGTTGCGGATTTTTTAGTGGTGGAGGGGGTGGTTGCATTAGGTGCCGTTGCACCCTGGCTTTTTCTGTCTGTCATCGGGTTTTTATGGTCCTTGCCCTGCAAAGTAGGTTGGTTAGATGGTTGTGGAAGATTCGGGTTTTTTGGGGAGGGTGGAGCTGTTGGGGAGTGTGCAAATTTTTCCAATTTTGTCGCTGCAGCAACTGCGACCTGATTATTTCTGTCCTTGGCTGATCGTGTGTTTTGGGGAGCTTCTGCAAGCAGGGGCTCCTCTGGTGCTCTTTTCCTTGACATCCTTTCCCCCTCCCTTTCCTCTCCCCCCTACTCTATCCCTGGAATCGTCACAGGGAGAGAAGTCTTCTCTGAGGGACCTCGCGGGTAAAGGGCTTGGCTCTGGGTAGTATGCTTACTCCAGGCTCTAAAAAAAAAAAAAAAAAAAAAAAAAAAAAAGAAGTAGGAACAAATGGCAGCAGGAGAGCAGCAAAAAGCCCCTTTCTCTTTAGTTCTCCTCCTCCTCAAATATTATTGATGAATGGCCTTAGGATATAGTTCCATCAAAAAAAAAAAAGTAGGTTGCCGCCGAGAGGGGCGGGAGAGGGGGGGGGGGAGGGAAGCAAGGCCAGGGCAATAAAAAGCCAAAAGTAGATAAGGACAAGCTAACCCCAGTTGTTTGGGGTTAACGTAATAGATAGTCCGGTCACGTTAATTGGATTATTTTAATTAACACTCTCTAGATCCCATAACATGTTCCTCTCTCCATCCATGGTTTCCATACCAAATGGAATTTGGCAAGGTTCCCTTGTTTTATGTATGTAGTTCTTTCTTTCAAGATCACTCTGTCCATGTTTTGCTCCCACTCAGTAGCTGTAGGGGGGCTAGTAGACTGCCACCTACGAGCGATTAGTATCCTAGCCTGAAAAAGGCAGCGCAGGACAGCTATCTGACCTTCCCTGGACCCACCAACTCCTCCTCCTCCCCCGAGAACACATAGAATAGGATCCAGTTCCAGGTGAGTATTGAATACCTGGGAGACCCTGTCCACCACCTCTTTCCAGTATTCATATAATTTTGGACATTTCCAGAACATGTGGACAAGGTCACCCCCCGGTCTCCCGCATCTAGGACATCTATCATCCTGCCTACACCCGAACCTAAACAGTTTGTTTGGGGTATAATAGGCCCGGTGTATTAGGAAAAGATGTGACATCTTCTGGGGGGGGGGGAGAGTGAAACCAGTGGAGCCAGTTCGAGTATCCTTTCCCATTGAGGGGTTGTGATAGTCCCCACATCTCTCTCCCACTTTGCTTTATGTAGGCTTATTTGTGTGGCTCCCGAAGTCCCTTTATACAGATGCAGGTATAAATCAGATATCAAACCCTTCCGGGTCCTCATCCGTGACAATTTCTGTAGAACCTGCATAGTTGTCCACTCAGGTAGTTCACCTTTAAACTGTTCAGCCAGAGCATGCCTCACCTGTAAGTATCTAAAAAAAGACTTCCTAGGAAGGAGGAAGAGATCTCTGAGGTCCTGGAAGCTTCTGATCCCGCCCTCGTGGTAAATCTGAGCAATAAATTTCAGGCCTGCTCTCTCCCATTCCCTGACAGTCCCCAGTTTTTGTACTTCGCGTAAGTTGGTGTTCTCCCATAACGGGGAGAAAGCCGTAAACCCTCTGTATCCCAGCATTTTTTTTGCGGTGCCCCAGACCCTGGCCATTAAGTCCTGGGTAGGGAGCCCCTTATGGAAGGTCCCTGCCTCTAGTATCTCGATCAAAGAGTTATGTGAGGCTTTATAGAGGAGGATCTTCCACTCATGCCCCTCTTTATCAACTTCGCAACCCCCCAGGTGCTGCAGCTGAGCTGCCAGAAAGTATCTAAAAGGATGCGGCAGGGCTACTCCTCCTGACCCAGTTGGAAGTTGTAATGTACTAAGACTTATCCGGGAGGTTCCCCCTTTCCATACTAGTTCTCTAAATATGGTCTCTACCTTAATAAACCACTTTTTGTAAATCCATATTGGCGAATTATGGAGTAAGTATAACAGTTGTGGCATAAGCACCATTTTTATTAGGTTACACCGACCTGCTGCTGATAGGGAGAGTTTTTTCCAAATTTGAATTTTTCCTTTAAATTTGTTCAAGAGTGGAACTAGATTATCTATAATAAACTGTTTGGGGTCTCTCGAGATGGTGATCCCTAAATATTTAATTTTCTGTACTATTTGGAGTTGTTCTGCTTCGTATGGTAGGGGAAGGACTAAAGGGTCTATAGGTAGTAGGTTCGATTTTTCCCAGTTTATTCTCAGTCCTGACAAACGGCCAAAGTCTTTAATTATACCCATGGTCTCCCGTAGCGACTCCTGCGTGTCGTTAAGCAATAGGAGGAGATCATCTGCGTATAGTATTACTTTTTCCTCTAGGTCCCCTCGTTTAAACCCTTTTATTACTGGTGATGATCTCAAAGAGAGGGCCAGAGGCTCGATTGCGAGGGCGAAGAGGAGGGGCGACAGAGGGCACCCCTGCCTCGTCCCCCTCAGCAATCGAAACCTGGAAGAGTGTTCGCCGTTCACTTTCACCCTTGCCCCCGGAGAGCCATATAGGAGTTTTACCCAATTAACGAAATTCGGGCCCACCCGGAATTCCGAAAGGGTTCTCCAAAGGTATTTCCATTCTAGGGAATCGAAAGCCTTGGCCGCGTCCAAGGAAAGGACAGCCCTGTTGCCCCCATCTTCAACAGGTAGTTGGAGGTTCAAAAAAAGGCGTCTGATATTTAAGCTGGTCGACCTACCCGGAATAAAACCAGATTGGTCTTGGTGCACCAGTTTATGGATAATTGTATTTAACCTAGCTGCCAGGACCTTTGCTAACACCTTCATGTCTGAGTTCAGGAGATCAATAGGTCTGTATGAGGCAGGTGAAAGTGGATTCTTATTCTCTTTAGGGATCACTATTATAGTTGAATCCATCATTGACTTGGGGAGTTCTCCCTCCAGGGCCGAGGCATTAAGTACCTCCAACAGTTCAGGTAGAAGCACCTCCCCATAGCTGCGATATATTTCGATGGGTAGGCCATCCGGTCCAGGGGACTTCTGTCCAGCCATTACCTGGACAGTCCGCTGCAGCTCCTCCAGAGTAACAGGGCCATCTAGTGCTGCCCTGTCCTCCTCAGAGAGACAGGGAATCGTCAAACCCCCAAAGAACGTATCCATTTCCTCCTTCAGATCCAACTGTTCGGAGTGGTATAACCGCTCGTAATACTCCCGGAAAGTGTCCACTATCTCGGGAGTATACGTAGAAGTCCCACCCGCCCCTGTATTAATCAGTGGTACCGTCGAGGAAGGGGAGTTAGTTCTAATTAGATGAGCAAGCATCCTGCTTATTCCTTCCCCTTCCCCGAAGGCAACTTGCTTCTGAAAGATGTATTTCTGTTCAGCTTTACCCAACAGGACTACCCGATAGGCCCCTTGAGCCTCTGTCCATGTTCTAAAGTTTGCAGGTGTTGGATTGCTTATGTAAACAGCTTCTGCAGAAAGTAAGTTGTTCTCTGCGGTTTCCTCCCCTTCTCTTGACCGTTTTTTTATCTTTGAGATCTGCTGGACCAGTAACCCCCGTAAGATAGCTTTAATTGTGTCCCAGACTACCCCCTGGGGAGCCGAACCTCTATTCCACTTGATAGATTCCTTCAGAGCATCCAGGACCTCTTGGGGCTGTCCCATTAACTCCAGCCAGGAGGGATTAATTCTCCACTCACGATAAGAAGATCTCATCCCCACCTCCATTGAAGCTGTCACAGGGGAGTGGTCAGAAAGGCCTCTAGGCCTATACCTAATATTGTCTACCATTGCCATCAGCTCGTCGTTGCCAAGCAACATATCAATTCTTGACAGTGTGGAGTATGTACTGGAGAAGCAGGAATAGCCCCTTACCCCAGGGTTCCTCAGACGCCAAATGTCCTTCAAACCTAGGTCCTCCAAGAGGAAGTGAAGACGGCTATCCGCTTGTCCCCCCCGTTTAGTCCCCTGGGGAAACCTATCAATTGTCGGGTCCAGAACCATATTAAAGTCGCCTAAAGCTAATACCGGGAGGCCCGGCCTCTCCAGTACAAACTCCAGAAGGTCAAGAAAGACCTTGATGTTAAAGGGGGGGGGAACATACACATTAGCGAGTATCACCACGCGGTTCTCTATTTTACAATGTAAAAAAATGTACCGTCCCTGGTCGTCTATCCTGCTATGAATGCAGTTAAATGAGATCCCTGAACCAATCAAAATGCTTACACCTCTGGAAAAAGATGTGTGAACCGAGTGGAGCTGGAAAGCAAACTCCCCCCACCCTAGCTTGGGTAGGGAAGCGTTAGTGAGGTGCGTCTCCTGGAGACACACTATAGAGCTACCATAAGACCTAACCAAGGACCGTACTGCAGCTTTTTTCCCTAAGTCACCTAAACCCCTTACATTCCAGGAACAGATAGTGAGTTTTTTCTTACCCTTTTGTGTCCATGTGTCACTGATCATTCGTGAATATCAAAATGGGTGGTTACGTCAACAAAATAAATCCTTAAACTCGTGCTCTTTATAGTGAACCATATACTTCTTATTTTTAGTGCGTGTAGTACCATACTGTTAAACCTTGACCTATGAACATAAATTTTTACCTGCAGAGAGTAAATCTGTGTGTACTTGTGCCATGTGGACATATTGTGCCTCACCCATTCACCCTCACTTTTACCCTTAACACATCCATCTCTCTGTTTACAACACGCATACATTACCAACCTAGGTTCGGCCGGGGGCCTTCTCCTGTGACCATCCCATACACCCCTAGTTTTTGAACAAAAGTAGTATAAAATCGGTTGCTTTTCAAGTTCCCTATCCCTGCCCCCCCCCCTCCCCTTCCATCCATCCATTCCAGCTATCCATCCATCCCCCCCCCTCCCCCCATCCCCTCCCCCCAGTGCCCCCCTGCCCCCCCCCCTTCACCCCTACTCCCCCCCTCCCCATCCATCGCCCTCCCCCCCTTTAAGGAAAACCCTTCCTCTAAATTCAACCTGCAGCACCCTAAAACCAGTAGGGTGCACCACCATTTTAACCTCTACCCCCCGTGCATCCCGGCCCCGTTCCTCCACCCCCCCCCCCGGGGGAGCGTTACAGCAACCTGGAAAAAAATTAAAAAAGAGAAAAGAGAAATTTAAGTCACTTTGTGTCGCCACACGCTCCCCCCCCCCCCCCCTCCGCTCCATTACGTTAGCAAAAGAAAAAGAACAAAGGGAAGTCCAGTCAGTACATTAAATTGGTCCTAGTCGTCTAAAGTCGCTCCTTGTGTTTTGTTAACCAGTCTTCAGCCCCTTTAGGGGAATCAAAAAGTAAAGTCCCTCCGGGAGCCATTATTCTCAATTTAGCTGTAGTAAAGCGTATGTTAGATTGGCTTGGCGCAGATTTCGTTTTACTTCCCCGAACTTGGCTCTCCTTTTTTGAAGATCTGGGGAGTAGTCGGGGTAGATAGACACCCTCGTGCCCTTGTAGAAGATGTTTCCTAGTTCCCTTGCCTTCCGTGTGATTGTTACTTTGTCCTTAAAAAATAGTAGTTTAGCTAGGATGGGCCTAGGAGGAGCCCCAGGTTGTATAGGTCTGGAAGGGACCCTATGGGCTCTTTCAACGGCGAGGAGTGAGGAAAATGATTCCTGGCCGAAAGTTTCCACAAGCCACTTTTCTAGGAAAGCGGTAGGGTCTGGGCCCTCGGAATGTTCTGGGAGGCCAACTATACGGATGTTTTTCCTTCTCATCCGGTTCTCCATCTCATCCATTTTATTAATTTGTATATTAAGGAGATTTTTAATATCGCTCACTTCACATTTTAAAGGCGCCAAGTCATCTTCCACTAGGCTCATCCTGTCCTCGAGGGTTGTGGTCCTCTCTTGGACCTTTTGTAGCTCGTTCCTTACAGTGGCAAGTTCCTCTTGTATTGATTTCAGTTGGTCATGCATGTCATTCAGAGAGGCTCTGCAAGAGTTAACTGCCTCTAGTATCTCTTTCAAAGATGGCTCCGTCCCAGGTGTACTATCAGCCCCTCTATCTGGGAGGGGAACGACCACTTCCTGACTCCGGGGTTGCCCCACTAGTTCACCCCCCTCCAGTGATGTCCTCTGGGGAGTTTGTATGGGTAATTGGATCTGTCCCTGACTTTTCCTTCCCCCTGTAACCCCTGTCGCTCCTCCTGTCCGGTTAGGCTGGGGCTGCTGATTTTGTGAGTGGGTTTTCTGAGGGGAGTGTGCTGGTGTTTGACTTGGGGTGTGGGCGAATTTCTCCAATTTAGCAGCTGCTACTTGACTGGCCTGACTGGCCGCCTGGCTAGCCTTTGTCGTGCGCTGTGAAGGCATAATTGGTGATTGTCTTAACTGTAGTAAATAATGTGACTTGGAGGGAGACAAATCAGGAAACCACGGGGGAAAGTAAATAGAAGGAGAATTTTGACAAAGGCAAAACAAGCTGCTCTCTTCCTCTCCTCCTTTTCCCCTCCTCCACTACCTATTTAATCTGGCCCGGGTAAGGCCCAAGACACAACAGGACGGGGGGTATCCTCCGCACCCTAAGGTGAAAAAGTGCTGGAACGTACTGAGCCAAAGTCCAATTGAGGAATTTACTTTCACTGATAAAACAGGGCTCTATTGCACATAGCCCACCAGAAAAAAAAAAAAAAGGGGGGGACACGGAAGCCAAATACTCCCTTGTTAAGTCACTTTCTCTTCTGCAGTTCAAGTGTTAATACATTCTGCCAGAATAACCATATCAATAATTTAGGCAATAATTTAAGCGATCTCACCCGTCCGGGTTGTCAGCGATGAGGTAGGAGTGTGTACAAAGTCCACAGGCCGATGGGTGATCTCCTTAGGATGTCCTTAGGGTGTTATGAAGCATGGGAGCCCTCTCACAGCTATCCCTGCTGCCACTTTCAGCACGCTTGTGTGGGAGAAATTGTATTCATCAGCTGGGGTCCAGAGTCCAGTATCTGTGCAGCCGACGGGGTTGCAATCTCAGCAGAGGTAGCAGAAGCAGCCGAGGACTCTCACCCCCCTTGCCGCCGCACCTCCCCTCCGCATGGCCTGTGTATTCACCCCTCTCTCGTCTGCTCCTCCTATAGGGTTCAGTGAGGCTCGTGGGTAAAGGCACGCTGTGGGGAAGGACGCTGGCGGTGAATGTACCCGCCGTCACACAGACACCGGCTCTCTTCGTTCCCGCACTGCTCTGCGTCTCGTAGCCAAAGCCGCCACACAGCTACACACATCCACCCCGCCATTGAAGCATTGCGGGCAGGCTCAGGGCTTCATTTAGTAGGTAGAGCGGGGGATGAGGGGATGAAGGAACGCTGCACGGACTCACTCCTCTCTCGCTCTCACTCTCTCTCTCGCTCTCACCCACATCCGGTCACGCCCCCACAGCATGATGCTGCCACCACCAGGTTTCACTGTGTCCTTTGGGTGATGTGATGTGTTGAGTTTGCGCCAGACATTTTTCTTTAAAGGTCAAAAAGTTACATTTTTGTCTCATCAGACCAGTGCACCTTCCTCCATACATTTTGGGAGTCTCCCACATGCCTTTCTGCAAACTCCAAATGTGCCATTTTGTTTTTTGCTGAAAGTAATGGCTTTCTTCTGGCCACTCTGCCATAAAGCCCAACTCTATGGAGCGTACGGCTTATTGTTGTCCTATGTACAGATACTCCAGTCTCTGCTGTGCAACTCTGCAGCTCCTCCAGGGTTACCTTAGGTCTCTGTGCTGCCTCTCTAACTAACGCCCTCCTTGCCCAGTCCAGGAGTTTTGGGGTGCGGCCTTCTCTTACAGGTTTGCTATTGTGCCATGTTCTTTCCATTTGGTTATGATAGATTTGATGGTGCTCCTAGGGATCATCAAAGATTTGGATATCTTTTTTATAACCTAACCCTGACTTGTACTTCTCAACAACATTGTCCCTTACTTGTTTGGCGAGTTCCTTGGTCTTCATGGCAGTGTTTGGTTAGTGGTGCCTCTTGCTTAGGTGTTGCAGCCTCTGGGGCCTTTCAAAAAGGTGTGTATATGTAATGACAGATAATGTGACACTTAGCTTGCACACAGGTGGACATCATTTCACTAATTATGTGACTTCTGAAGGTATTTGGTTGCACCAGAGCTTTTTATGGGCTTTATAACAAAGGGGGTGTATACATATGCACATGCCAGTCATCAGTTTTTTATTTCTGAAAAATAGTTTTATGTATATATTTTTCTAATTTTACTTTACCAACTTAGACTATTGTGTTCTGATCCATCACATATAATTCAGATTAAAAAAACATTGAACTAAAGACTGTAATGTAACAAAATAGGTAAAAAGCCAAGGGGGGTGAATATTTTTGCAAGGCACTGTATGCATATCTTCCTTAGCTTTGGAAGCAGAGAAGTGTCAAGACTCAATCTGCATAATTGTCGAAAGTCAGAGACTCCCTATTAATTAAATGAGGATAAGTATGATAAAAACTGAAGCACAAATCTTGAATACATGTCAGCAATGGCCATTCTTGTATTTCCATCCTGATAGGTTCCATTTTAAGCAAACATGTTGCTTGCCCATGGAGGGTAGATCTAGAGGAGTAGCTTGAAGCTTGTGGGCCCTGATGCAAAAGTTGACCTGGGCCCCCCCACTACTTCCAATGTGCGTACAGATACATCCACCACATGCCAAGATACTCAAAGTGGCTTAAGAGTTTTGAGTTCCCAGAGTTCCTCTTTACATCAGAGGACAGGGACTGCCACTGGAGAATCGGAGGACAGGGACTACCACTGGAGAATCGGAGGACAAGGATCACCACTGGAGAATCAGAGGACAGGGATCACCGCTGGAGAATCAGAGGACAGGGACACCTGGCAGGTCACTTGGCAGAGCCCCTTTCCCATCCCAGCACAGTATACAGCCCTCCCCCACTCTACACAGGGCTGAAATCACATTACTTTACACACAGTCTGTCAGTCTCCACAGGGTGTATCTGACTTTTATGTTTCCCTTCTGACCTGTGAAATTCTCTGGTTGGAACGGCAGTGTAGTTGCAGTAGGCAGATACACCCTGTGCAGATCACGGCTACCTGGCTGTGTTGTAAAGGAATGTGATTTCAGCCCTGCGGAGGAGGAACAGTATAAAGTGCTGTAATGGGACAGGGTCTCAGCAGCTGGGCATAGCATGCAGGGTGGTGGGGGTGGTCAGGGGGCTTTGGGGGAGGGCAACTTAGATCTCAGAGGGCAAAGCCATGTGACACAAATTCTGGAGCCTGAAGTTCTTCAGGGGGCCCCTGAGGAGGTGTTAAGGGATTTGCTTTAGCAATTTCTGAAGGTTTCTCTGTCAGTGTTGGCAGGTGTTGGGGGAAGGTCACCTCCCGGAGGTGTGTGCCTTTACCCCAGTTGTCAGGGAAGTGGATTAAGTAGACATCCCTGAAAGGGGGGGTACAGAGAATCCCAGCTGGTGACTAGGAGACACTGAGCAGTGTCTAACCTCACCAGTGACATCGGTCCCATCGTGGCTACAGGACGGCACTCTCCTCCTCTTGCCTCGCTGAGCTCAGATATATTTTTTTCGCCTTCTGTGTCCTATTGCGAATATTTCCATTTACTTCCTGTCCCATAGCCAAACAGGAAGTGAGAGAAAATCCTTGGAAATTAAGGGGATTCCTTGGGGACCCCCCAGGTCACCAGGACTAGTGTCCCCATTGGAAGATTTCCCCTCTATAAAGCCCCATACACACGGGCCGAAATGTAGGGCGACATCGGCTGGTTCAATTAAAATCTTGCCAAGATTCGGTCCATGTGTATGGCAGCTGGTCCCACAGAGGCTGGCCATTTGGCTGGCTTCTGTTAGATGAGCATGCTGCAAAACCAACAGCCAACTGGCTCCCGATCAGCACTCTTGCCAGTGGCGAGGGGGGCCATCCCTTTCAGCTCAGCGGGGAGATCGCTGTACTAACCTCAGATCGTTAATACAGTGGCTCTGACTGGAGCTGACAGTGTTTTTTTCGTTCAACCTGCTGGGTTGAATGGAAAATAACTCCTACTGTGTACCAGGCTATACTTTTCTGGGGACAACCCAAAATTTGGTATTTTTGTTTACTTTCACTTTCAATGATAATGGGAAACAGGACAAATGAATCTGCTTAATGGGGGCACAGACAACAATATAAACTGACAGGTGTTCTAATCCACCTTCACTCTATCCAAAAGTAAGAAAAAAGTTTTGCCTTTAGTTATACTTTAATATAACACTTTGCTTCACTCCCTTGCGGCTCCATTCAGCCACTGGGTGTGAAGCAATGTCTGGAACTTTTAGATATGGAGGGACAAGTGGCTCAATGTGACCATACCATTGCTTTGGAATTGACCCAATGCTATCACAGGGTGGCAAGGAGACTCCTCAGTGGCTCAAAGCTCAAACAGCTCTGATTCCTAATAGATGAACAAAGTGGCAGGAAACATGAGTATGTGCAACTAAGCAGGGGGTTATAATCACTTCAAAATTTCTGATTCATCCGCAATAATTTTGAATTAGATCAAGCTGTGCTATATATCCTATTATCTCTTTTATGGACTAAACATTTTACTTTTTAGATACAACTGCCTTGGAAAAAAAAAAAAAAAGCTGGATAAGGCAAAAGTAAAAACAAATTTCCAACACCTGATTTGCAAATAGCAGCTGCTGTTTTAAAGTATTACTAACACATTTGATGGCTTTAAATTGTTAACTCGATAACAGCAGAAGTGACAATATGTGAAGAACTCCTTATTAAAACATTTCCCTCTTGCAATCTATATTCACCAAGTAGGTCAGTGGTGTGAGGAGAAATGGGAGATTAATGGAAAAATCAATACCCTCTTCGGTATTCTCACTAAATAATCCTCATTTTCTGCTTGTAATACCAGTGTACAGGTATGAGCGGGATCTATATTGTTCTACAAAGCATGGAGCTCAAGTGCCAGACTTTGTGTACCAATGAATATGAAAATTCCTCCGTAACGAGGCAGCATCCCATAATATCCCCAGCGTCCGCAAATCTGTATTTATTTCTCGCTCCTATTAAACACGAGGCAAAAATATATCTCCCATTTAGTTTCTAGTATTCAAATGCTGCTTTGCTGAATGCATCTGGCTGTTTAGCTAATGAGCCGTGGAAATAAGCAACTGTTTAAGTAAAATGCACTATGAAAAAGCTTTTACCAAACACTATTTTAATATTTTAAATAGATTTTCCATTGCAGGCTCTTTGTAGCTGAATTAGTTCTTTGATGTGTTCTGACAGAGCTGTTGTTAGAAATAGTCCATTAACTTTGTCTGTCATCTTATTTTGCTGGGTATCCACTATAACACCCTTATATTTCATAATTTGTATTGCTATCAGTGCTGATTTGTAAATGTGCAAATTATAATTAACAGCGGCCACCGTTTCTATTAAATATTAAATCATTCTTGCAGCTAATACTTTCCACAGCAGATGGAGCCCTGCCGTATGCAAATACGGGCCTCTTAAGTAGTCTGCTAAATTTTTAGCTTATAAAATATCCTTTTTTTCTCAGTGCTTTCTGTTTTCTGTAACACTTAAGCTATTATTTATGCACTGCAGACCCTTATTTCCTCTGTAAGCATTTCATAGACTGTTGCGTTTTAACACTCTAGTTTTTGTTTTAGCTCATTATAGAGCCTTAATCACATACCATGATTTCAAATCTAAATGCCTAATATTTATACGGCTCCAGTGTTTCAGTGATATGGGGCATTTTGTCATATTTCTATACGTTGTATGGAAATTGCCTGCCTTAACAGCACAAAGGATTGTTTAATTTGAAATACAGTATATTTTTTACGGTTTTAGATGCGAAAGGGGGAGAAAAAAGTCACTTTCCCTGTTGTGTGATGAATATTCCATTACGTGTTATCAAGTAGCGCAGAAAAAAAATAAATGGTAAAAATATTAGAAAAATAAAATATATGAACGCATAGAGAGCCGAGCAAATGCTTAGAAGTCATTAATCAGACAGCTACAAAATAGAAAGAAATGGCTATAGAAAAATGTAATTCCCAGACTTTTTTTTTTTTTAATAACTTAAAACCTATTCGCTATATATGCTCTGTTCTTTGGCTTTCCGGTAGATTTTAGTTTTCAAAGCATTTTCTATCAATCTGATTAGTTTAGATTGAAACCCACATTGTTTTATTAGATGCACAGCAATAATGTGCAACTGAAATAATACAAAGGTTTGAATGGTGTAGGAAAGAAGGTCATGCTACTGACAGCTGGGGCCAGGCCTGTATTCCTGTGGTTTCATTGCTTAGGCTGTTCTAAAATTGCCTTATTCTAATACATGCATCATTATCGTAATTCCTGAATACATCAGTGTTTCTCTTAGTAGGCTGCCTTTTTTCTTTTTGAACAGTCAGTTGCCTGAATACCTATGTAGTGCAAATACATATGGACAAAATCAAATGGGTTTTTAAAGTGCATCTAAACCCTCTGGCCAACAATGAAATACCTGTATTCCTCCCTCCCCAGACAGAAAAAAAGTTAAATGCTCATTTAGCCCTGGGAGGTTTAAAGTAGAGTAAAACTTACCTTATTAGCTCCTGTAACAGCCAGCTCTCTTCTCTGCTCCGAGAAATATGGACAGGTCCACCAACTCACATAAAAAGCAGGGCCATCTTTTGATAGAGAAGAGGCAGCCACATGTGATAATGTGTCAGGAACAGTGCCATCAGAGCGCCTGCTGGTGGCAATATAGTTCATAAGCTGGAATGGTGCAACACTTGATGTCCAACAGGAGGTGTCTTCCAGTGGTCAGCTATGTTTATTTAACCACCACCTAGTGTAGGCTGCTGGGAGACTATTTAGTCCCAACCTGCTGTATGCTCCTTGCCTCAGTATTGTGCCCCTGAGTCCCTTCCTGTCTGACTCGCATCTCTTGTGCCTGCTCTGACCTGCTCGCTCCCCTAAGTTTTTGTTTATGGTTAGTTGGCTTGAAGTTATTTGAATAAAAATGAATGTGGCGCTTACTCATTGAATCATCATAATATAATAATCTTCAACTAATCATGTGCAGAACACAAAAATGACAGTGCATTAGATACATACTTTAAAACACACCATAATGTGCCACAGTATTGAAAGTGACAATGCGATATATAAAGTGCTTAACCTCCCTGGCGATAATCCTGAGTCTGGCTCGGGTGGAACTTCAGTACCATAAGCGGTAACCCCGAGCCAGACTCAGGATCGCATTGCAGGATACAGTGGAAGTTACTTACCTTGTCCCCTGGATCCTGCGATGTCTCCCCGCGGTATATGCAAGCTCATCCGCTCGATTCACACAGTGCCGAGTGCCGCTGATCTTTGTTCCCTGGGACATTACAGCGCACAGGAGCGGAGATCAAACGCCAAATTCAAAAAAGTTAAAACTCACAAAACACATACAGTACTGTAATCTTACAGATTACAGTACTGTATAAAAAATTACACATCCCCTTTGTCCCTAGTGGTCTGTCCAGTGCCCTGTATGTAGTTTTATATAATAAATACATTTATTTCTGCCTGGAAACTGGAGATTGTCCATAGCAACCAAAAAGTGTCCCTTTATGTCAAAAGTGGTTTTAGACCAGCTAGAAAACAGCGATAATAAATTAGAATCACAATTCATCATCAAACACTGAATATAATGACAGCGACAATTCTGCAACTGAGCAGATTTCAGTGTTTTTGATTTGATTACATTATTGAATCATTTTTATAGTTATTTATTATATTATATATTTATGATTTTGTGTTTCAAACTTTATCATACCCGGGATGTCTACTAGACTCTGGTTTGGACAGATTTAAGTGAGTTATTCATAAGAATTGCAGGCCTACAATATAAAACGCCAAATTGTACCGCTTTTGGTACAAAATTCCTGACATAATCATACCGCCAGGGAGGTTAAACAAAGAAAGTCCATAAAGTGCTAAAATCTATAAAGTGATAGTGTGATATGAAAATAGGGAAAGTTCATAAAGTGCTTGTGTGAATAAAAAATAGAATCCAATGAATCCAGATCAACAACAAGGTTTCCACCATCTGTAGTGTGCTTGTGGTTTAACCCAACCGCTCACCTCAGGCAAAGACCCCTACAGGTCCAGTCGAGCTTGTTACATAATAAGGGTCTCAAAGATCCAGACAACAGACTCCTATTCCTGGGGCCTCCAGTCAGATAGGACACGATTTCCACGAATAACGCCATGTCTCTAAGCAGGTCCTTCCATATAATGTTCACATGCAACATAAAGGGAACTCCATAGTGTAGTGGTCCAAAAAATGTTTAATAAAAGAGCAGCAAACCTACAGTTTAAAATCAGGACAAACAGCTTCACATATAGTACTTCCGGTCTCGGCCGCGACCGGAAGTGATGTCACCTGGCTACTCCCGACGCGTTGCATCACTGATCACGTGACTTCATCCCTTTGAAGATTTCAGCACTTTATGGACTTTCATTGTTTATACACTTTATATATCTCATTGTCACTTTTAATACTGTGGCACCTTATGGTGCGTGTTTAAGTACGTATCTGATACACTGTCATTTTTGTGTTTTGCCCATAATTAGTTGAATATTATTATATTATGGTGATTCATTGAGCGCCACATTAATTTCTATTCAAATTGTCACTGTGTGGGAGCACATATCCATGTTGGCAGCTACTCAGATTTATTTACATTTATAGTCACTTGGTTAGTGCATTAGTATATTTAATTAATACTTGGCTTGAAGTTATGTATTTGTTTCAATTTCACTTGTGTTACTAGTTACTGGTTTTGTCATATTATATGTTATATTATTATGTTTTATGGCCAGAATTAAACAATACGATTTCCCCTACAGTCAGGTTTGCTACAAAGTTGGTAAAAGGTTATCTTCAAGCAAGATGCACTGAACTGTTCACAAAATAAGCTTGCTAGATTTGCTTATTCCTGATCATGAAATATAAAAATGCAATATTTGATGTTTACCTCAAACCAGAGAAAAATCCAGCACTCAGTGGGAAACAGAAAAAGCTACACATCATCCGAATATACTGTAGCACCAAATAAACTCAACTTAAAAATAGGTGCTCTGTTCCTTTAAATTATACGTGACCTCTACACTACTTCAATAGTGAATGTATAGTCACAAAATCAAATACATTGTGAATATTCAGCAATATAATGAATCAAAAAAGCAAGAAATTAGTAAACAATATATAGATTAAAAAAATGTCCATTTACATATTGTGCAACACAATATTGGTTCAAGTCTCCTTTAAATCTGTGACAAATGAACACTGTGAAGGTGATGTGCTTGAAAACCACACAATACACAGGTGTCCACTCTAGTAATAAAGCCGCCTTTCACGATGAAGAGGATCTCTAGATTATAAGAGATCACTAGCGCCTGGCTGTCACACAGCCTTGATATGCATTGGTTCTCCAGTATTCCAACAATTTCTCTCAAAGGCACATGAAACAAAAGAGAAAATCCCATAGTGTAATATGTAAAAGACTACTGGATTTATTGAAAGAATAACACTCACATGGAAAAGCAAAAAAAAATCAGCTTGTAAGCGGACACTGCTCTTTCGCTACTCTGCTAGAGAGCATGATGACATCACAAACTAGGTCCCACCCTACCTGTTTCATCACTGCACGGACATCGTCAGGGAAAGAAAGTTGGCTGGTGATGCCTCCAAGCCATACTCATAATGAAAAATGTTACCTACAGCAAACAATGTTGGATTTAATCTGTTCACCAAATGTAAGATCCCAATGTATCATACCCACCTTTGAGTGAAGTTGGTGTCTTACTAGAGAATCTATGCATATCAAGGCTGTGTGACAGCCAGGTACTAGTGATCTTTTATAAGCTATAAGCTTATAAGGATTCTCTTCATCAGGAAAGGAGGCTTGACCACTAGAGTGGACATCTGTGTATTGTCTGTTTTTCAAGCACATCACCTTCACTGAATTAAAGTGGTTCTAAAGGCTGAAGTTTTTTACCTTCATGCATTCTATGCATAAAGTTAAAAAGCCTTCAGTGTGCAGCCCCCCAATCCTTAACTGAGCCCCCTTCAATCCAGTGACGTTCATAATAGCCTCGGCTGGATAGGGACTCTCCCTCCTCATTGGTTGAGACAGTAGTGGGAGCCCATTGGCTCCCACTGCTGTCAATCACAGGCAGTGAGCCAATAAGGAGAGAGCAGGGGCAGGGCAGAGACGCGGCTCTATGTGTCTTATGGAAGCATAGAGCAGTGGCTCGGAAGCGAGCACACAGCGGTGGCCCTAGGGCAAGCTGCTTTCTCTGGGGGAAGTGCTCAAGGGGGAAGTGCAAGGAGTGACGGTGAGGGACCCAAAAACAAGAGGATCAGGGGTGCTGTGTGCCAAACTACTGCACATAGCAGGTAAGCATGACATGTTTGTTATTTAAAGAAAAAAAAAAAGCTTTAGTATTACTTTAAGCGTTAATTTTTTATGATTTAAAGGGGACTTGCACCAATATTTTGTTGCACAATATGTAAATGGACATTTTTTTCCTATTTATATTCTTTGCTATAGTCTTCTTTTTTTATTTATTGCATTGCTGGGCATTCACTATTTGTTTGATATTGTGATTATGCATTCACTATTGAAGTAGTGTGGTGGTCACTTATAATATAAAGAAACAGCACACAAAAATTGTACCAAACATAATAAACAAAGAAAAAAAATATCCATATATTTTATGTATGAATACTATGCAAACACACTCTGCTGTACATCATTTGCTAGTTTTTGCTAGCAATAGACAACATAAAAAAACTCTAAATTAAATAAAAACATAAAACTGCATTTGTTGTAAATACTTGACTGCATAATTTTAAATGGAAAATGTGCTCACTTAATGCTACACAGTATTTTGCATAGCTAATATCACTATAATTAGTCATAGTTCCTGTAATTTATTGGAAAAGATGCTCATACCCTCTAGTGTACAGCAATGATGGATGTTGGGAACACAACTTCAAAATTAGGAATCAAGAAAATTAGTAACAGTTGGAAAATTAGCATGTAAATCAATAATACCTGTCCCCTTAGCATTTCCTTTCTCCCCTTCTGTATTTGCACAAAAGCATCATTTTCATATTTTTCATGGATCACTCAGCAACAAATATTTAAATGTTTTAATTTATTTCATAGTTTTGTTTTTTATATATTTTTTTCTTTTTTTTTTTACAACCTCTGCCTGAAAGACCACACAGTATTACATTAATTTCTCTATCAGTTCCGTCAAGTCATTCTACATCGTGGTATATAAATTAACACTGTCACCTCTGCTTCTCCACTCTCTGTTAAACATTATAAATCACCCTATCATATGGAATAAAATGATAATCTAAAAAGAACAAAAAAAAAAAATGAACACAAACAAATGTTATTTTGTGCAAATAAATACCCAAATAAATATGGTATATACAGTCTAGATTAAGAATTAGAAATTAACATTTTATGAGTGTCTAATTAAAAGACATCACGTCTGATGACATATGATTCATTAACCTAAAAAAAAAACAGTTGGTAAGTTATTATCACTTTTCTGCATAAACCAACATAATTTGTCATAAACTCCCTCATTTGCTGTTTCCTCACAAAGCAGATTATGCTTATTTTTCATTTGGACAGTGTAAAATCAAGCCAGGTGTTTGGCATCACCAGAGTGTTCAGGTGTAACTGTGCCAGTGATGGTACATTACTAGCAGCATGGATGAAGAATGAGGCATGGAGAATCTAGGGACTTGGGCGCCTGGAGGCCCAATGCTTTACAGTGGTCCTGCTGACAAGACAGGTGTTATACGAGACTGAAATGAGCAAACTTTTTGCTCCTTGTCAGCACTTTACTGAAAGTAAGTTAAACATTTTCTTTTCAAATCTTAAATGCAGCCTTAATTAAGTTAAAATGGAATTGAAATATAATTTTTAGAGGTTCTGAAAGCTGAACTGCAGGCAAATATTACAGATATCAATTAATTCAACGCTGTAATAATTAATAAGGATGAGCTTCAGGTTCGGGTCAACCACGAGTTTGAACTGAAAGTCATTTGCGTTTTGAGAAAGTTTTGAACGGATGCGTCTTTTTGCGCCCAAAGCAACTAATTACAAACTTGTACTTCCTAGCTTCAGAATTTTGGTCAGGTGGCTTTAAAGAGACATGCCTACACAAAAGCAAAATTCCCCTGCTCATAAATGTGATGACCTGGTACAAGTATTAATGCAGACGCCAAGTCACTGAAATACCACTTCAAGCCTTGCTGCCCTCTAGGATTGGGGGTGTTCTGGAGCCATTACAAAAAATGAACAAAAGAAGGGGCACCAGCCAAGTGCATTATTCCACAGCATTTATTTAATAAAAAAACAGCATAAAATATACTCATAAACCTGTGAATTAAAACTGCTCATCAAACTACTTATCCATAGCTCAGTAGTCTCAGATTCAGCAGGCTCCACAGAACAGGGGGACCTCACTGGAATCCTGACTGGCTGACATAGTTTAAAGTATATGCCTTCTTCATCAGAGTCAAGCTATCTGAATTCTTCCAGCTCAATATCTACACATATTATTCCCATGACATGAGGACCATGAGTACCATCCCCCCAAAAAAAGGGGGGGGGGGCAATCAAAGGACCAAAAAAAATCCCCATTTTTGAGCCTTATATGCAAGTTATTGGCCATAAAAAGGGTATGGGGACCCGAGTACAGCCCTGAGGGACATATATTGATACAAGATTTTTTTTTTTAAATGAGAAGTGATTTTAATGATGCTTAACCGCTTGCTGACCAGCTGCTGTCATTATACTGCGGCAGGTCGGCGCGATCCCGCGAACCGTAGCTATATGTCGGCTCGCGGGACCGGGATAGCAGGCGCGCGCTCCCCGCTAGACAGCAGGGGTGCCAATGCTCGTAGCCTAAGGTCGCGATGACCGCCGGCCACGAGCGATCGCAAACAGGAGGGACAGAACACGGAAGTGTGTGTGTAAACACACAAATCCGTGTTTTATTCTGAGAGGAATGACAGATTGTGTGTTCATATTAGCTAGGAACTACGATCCTTCACTTCCTCTAGTCAATCCACTCCCCCTTCAGTTAGAATCACCTCCCAGGGAAAATGGTTAACCCCTTGATCGCCCCCTAGTGTTAACCCCTTCACTGCCAGATACATTTTTACTGTAATCAATGCATTTATATAGCACTGATCGCTGTATAAAATGCCAATGGTCCCAAAAATGTGTCAAAATTGTCTGATGTGTCTGCCATAATGTCGCAGTCATGATAAAAATCTCAGATCGCTGCCATTACTAGTAAAAAAAAAATAATAATAAAAATGCTATAAATCTATCCCCTATTTTGTAGACGCTATAACTTTTGCGCAAACCAATCAATATACGCTTATTGTGATTTTTTTTACCAAAAATATGTAGAAGAATACATATCGTCGTAAACTGAGAATCAATTTGCTTTGAAAAAAAAATTTAAATGGGGATATTTATTACAGCAAAAAGTACAATATTGTATTGTTTTCTTTTCAAAATTGATGCTCTTTTTTTGTTTATAGCGCAAAAAATAAAAACTGCAGAGGCAATCAAATATCACCAAAAGAAAGCTCTATTTGTGGGAAAAAGAGGACGTTAATTTTGTTTGGGTGCAGCGTCGCACGACCGCACAATTGCCAGTTTAAGCAACGCAGTGCCAAATCGCAAAAAATGGCCTGGTCATTCTGCAGCCAAATCTTCTGGGGCTGAAGTGGTTAAGGTGAAACAAAAATTTAAAATTTAAAATTCCTTTAAATATAGGTCCCCTAGTCTGCCTGTAAAATGACAGTTTTACTGTGTATAGTGCCTGCTACAGTAAAACTGGCATATATAAAGAAAAAAAAATGACATTTAAAGTGTTACTAAACCCAGGAACCTGCATTATTGTTATTATACAGGATTTATATAGCGCCAACAGTTTGCTTAGCACTTTACATCATGAGGGCAGACAGTACAGTTGCAATACAATTAAATACATGAGGATCAGAGGTCCTTGCTTGTTAGAGTCCAGGATTACACCTAGAACCTTGGCATGTGGGGATGGGCAGATAGTTGTGCCATCGATCTTGACAGAGAGATCAGGGGAAGGTGCACGTGGGGGAAGGAAAATTATGAGCTCGGTTTTGGATAGGCTGAGTTTGAGGAAGTGGTGTGACATTCATTATATCTTGTATCCCACAGTACACATAACATGGAAATACAATAGTTTTAGTAAATATAAACTGCTAAATACCTTTTTTTTCAACAGCAGTATATAGTAGTTTTGTGACTATCAGTGTCTGGTTAAAGCTTATAGGAGGATTTTGCATTCTCCCCTGGCTATCCTATGAGGCTGTAGGACCCCTGACCCTCTGTCTGGACAGTGCTGATTGGCCCTGTGCTGATGCACTCTTCCAAGAAAAAAAAAAACTCTCTCCTGACTCTTTTCTATTAGGATATGCATTGGGGACAGTGGAAGAAGGGGCGGAACAGAAGAGGATTAACCCCTTAGGTACCACAGTGAGTACAACAAGCATGCTTTATTGCACATACAGCCTTATTTTACTATTGTGGGTTTAGTAATAATTTAAATTGATTGTCCCAGCTGTAAGTCATTGCTGGCAATACAAAAAGTTAAAACAGTGTGGGCCCCCCCCCCCAATCCACACCAGGCCCATTGGGTCTGGTATAGATTTTAAGGAGAACCCCATGTCAATTTTTTTTTTAAACGGCGTGGGGTTTCCCCCAAAATCCATACCAGACCAGACCCTTATCCGAGCATGCAGCCCGGCAGGTCAGGAAGGGGGGGGGGCGAGCGAGCAGCCCCATTCCTGAACCATACCAGGCCACATGCCCTCAACATGTTGACGGGGACAAGGCCTCTTCCTGGCAACTCTGGGCTGTGGTTGTGGGGATCTTTAACAAGAAATTTAACAAGGGGGCCCCCAGATCCTGCCTCCCTATGTGAATGAGTATGGGGTACTATCCTACCTATTCACCAAAAAAGTGTCTAAAATAAATAAAAACACACACACAGTCTTTGAAAATTCCTTTATAAAAAAATAAAAAAACAATGTGCCCTGATGTAGATCCATCATCAATCACGGCGCCAGACCCCAAAAAAGAAAAAAAAAACCTTTACCCTTGAGGAAGGCTAACCACCGTCTGCCTGACAGTTCTTAAATAGGTAAGGGGCTGAGCCACCTGACGACCATACCCATGTGACCTCACCAATCATGCATGCTGGGTTGGTGACGTCATATGGTGCGGTGCCACCAGGTGAAGTCGCCAGATGGCCCCACCCCTTACCTATTTAAGAACTGTCAAACGGCTGAGCAGGCAGTCAGTGGTTAGCCTTCATCAGGGGAGAAGCTTTTTTCTTTTTTGTGAATACTCATTCACATGGGGGGCGGGATCTTGTTAAAGGGGGCCTCATTATTCCGATAAGCCCTCTGCTCGCACTTCCCCACAAACACCACCCAGGCTTGTGGGGAAGAGGCCCTTGTCCCCATCAACATGGCAGCGCCCCCCTTGCCCAAATGCAAATGTTGAGGACATGTGGCCTGGTATGGTTCAGGAGGGGGGGTGATCGCTCGTCCCCCCTTTCCTGGCCTATGAATTTTGGGGAGGGACCCCATGATATTTTTTTTCTTACTTTTGGCATGGGGTTCCCCTTAAAATCCATAGCAGATCCAAAGGACCTGGTATGGATTGAATGGGACCCCCGCACCGTTTTTTCTTTAATTTTCTATTTCTGGCTATTTCGGCAATGTTTTTTTTTTCATTCACTCCGCCGAGCGCACAGAAAATTCAGGTGTTCAGTGAGCACCTGAACGGGTGATGTTTGGGCCAAACTCATGCTCGGCCTAAACTGCTCGCCCATCCCTACAGCACATATCCATCCACATCTCCTTCTAAGGATCTGCCAGGTCAACAACAAAGTGAAAATAAATATAAAAATCAAAACGAGGGAGATGAAAAGTAGTAATAGAAATATAGTTTTATAGTATAGCTAGACCCATCTCAGATCATAATACATATATGGCATAACTGTAAATATAGGCTTGGATAAAACTGTGTGTGTGATCACAGACATACCTACAAACCACATCCATAGGCTTTTAGAAGAACCGCTGCCAGTACACAATATACAGTACACATGGTATATGTAAACTCTATAGATTGTCTTGAAGGACAGAATACTTGAGGAGCTGTCCAAAATGGTGCTCGTTTGTGGCTTGGAGTGCACGCTAGAGCCGCGGGCCAGAAATGCGTTCCAGTCATCACTTCGTGGCTATGTCACGTCCTGTATGGTTGGGTACTCCATGTTGTAAGAGACTGACACTAGAGGCCCAGCACAGACAGAAAACAGTACACAGGAATTAAAGCAGCCAATAATACCTATACCAGACAAGCATGAACAGTATACAAAAACACACACTGCAGCAGCATCCAAATCTACTGATAGTGGAGTTTGTCAGTGCCTCTGTTCTTCAAATCAAAAATCCATAGCCAAGCACTAGAATGAGAATGGGCAGCACAATGTAGCCTCAAGGCATAAATGAATGCAAATGTAGAAGTAAAAATGATAATGATAATTTTGTAATAAAATAATATAATAAAATACACAGTGTAATGATGAGGTGAGCTCTGTCAGCTTCCATTAAAGATATTCCTTGTACAGATATTCATTTCAAAGTAAATTTTACCTAATTTACTAAGGGAAAATTCCTTTGCAGAGAGAATGGCCTATTTGCCTTTAGTAACTGAACCCTATGTATGTAGAGATTATACAGTGGGGTTGATTTACTAAAATTGTGGAGTGCAGCTCTGCATAGAATTCAATCAGCTTCCAGTCTTTTTGTCAAAGCTTAACCGCTTGCCATTCCAACTGCACAACTTAATTATATGTTGGCAGAGCAGATCTCCTGCGCCAGATCACATATCTAGTACGTGATTCATCACTTCCTGGTAGGGGGCTCATGCATGCATCACTGGCACTATGGCTGTGCTGTGATTTGACACAGCACAAGCCGATCAGGGGGTGTCAGCCAATAGATGTCTGCTGGCACCCGCTGATCGGCGAGCGGAGACACAGAATGAAGCTCTGCCTATGTAAACAAGCCAGAGCTCTGTTCTGAAAAGGTAAAGTGATGGATTTTGTGTCCCTGGAAAGCAGGGAAAAAAATCCTTCCCTTCAAAAAAACAGTACACATAGTAAACACAAATACTGGTTAGGCACACATTTAACCCTTTGATTGCCCTAGATATGTAAGCCCTTCCCAGACAGTGTCATTAGTACAGTGACTGTGAATATGTTTAGCACTGATCACTGTATTAGGGTCACTGCTTCCCACAAAGTGTCAGACTGCCCCACTATAAGTCGCTGATCATGGAGAGGGGGAAATCTTCTGGAGGTCAAGTGGTAATTGAACAAACTGAAGGTTAAAGCTGATTGGCAACTATGCACAGCTGCACCTGATTCTGCACTCCCAAATTTTAGTAACTCGACCCCAGTGTTTCCAGAGAGTGTTAGATGCTTCTGGTTATTCCTGAAATCAGCTATGTTTACATTGAGTCAATGGCACCCTGTGCTTTGCATATCCTTACAGCAGAATTGAAAGAGATCACAGCGAGTTTGTAGGGAGATAGACTTTTGGGTGTGTCAGAGACAACGTCAGTTGCAGTTTAACTGCTGGATCAGCCTTTGTGGGGTTTTTTTTGGGTGGGAGTGCTTTTTAATTCAAATTTTTTAATTAAAAAAGGTGAGGTTTGGGTTTAGTAATTAGCAAAAGTGTTTGAAAACTGTTCACATACTCACTAGGATATTCGTTTTTTTTTAAATAACCTGTCATTTTTTTTTTTTTTTTTTGATTAAATATTGGAAGGTAACCTAGTTAAGGTGTTTAAAGACAAGTACTTAAATATTTTGGGGGCTTTTTTCAGCAAATAGTTATACTCCTATATTGATTTCTTGATTTAAAAATGGCTGGTGTGGGTCCTGTAAAAGATGTTTAAAGGCTGTACACATACTACAAAATTGTGGTGCTTCTTTGAGTGACATAAATACTCATATGTTGATTTTTTTATTTTGTATTTAATATTGGCTAGTATGGGTAGTATTAGAAATGGGGCCTAGCACAAGTGATTAAATACAGTGAAAAACTCTTGATTTTATAATGGATGGTGTGGGTCTTAGTCAAAGTTTTTAATAACTGGCACATATTCAGTACCATCATTTTTTTCAGTTAAAATCTGGCTGGTGTGGGTCCTGTTCAAAATGCTGGCATTACTGTGCAAGTAGTCACTACAATATTTGGTGTCTTTTTTTCAGTGAACTAAATACACTCTAATGTGAATTTATTTAATTAAAAGCATGCTCATGTATGTTCTATTAAAAATCCAGGCTACTAAAAGTGTGTAAATACTGTGCCTGTTGTCTCCCTGTAAAACCACTAAATCATCTCACATAGTACTGTATTCCAGGACTGAACAATATTTTATTTTTTTCAGTGAAATAGTTCACTCTAATATAGATTTTTTCATTAAAACCTGTCTTGTAAACACTGCTTACACATTGACTATATTCAATATTTCAGATTTTTTTCCTGCAAAATACTGCACATTAATTTTCATTTCTTACTACTATACCTGCCTGGTATCTGCTTTCTAAATTGCTACACCCAAAATTAATTAATTGCTAAAAAAGTGTGCACCCTTAGCCCAGGTTATTAAAACGTAGCTTCTCAATCAGTGTCACAAATTCATCTGACTGTGGTGAAGGCCCACTCTGACATGACACAAGCAGCAGGGCAAGTTAGTACCTGAAGTGCATGTTGGCCTACTTCCAGCCAATGATCCAGCCTATACATCTAATGTTTCATGAATGTGATCAATTGTAAGAGTGTAAAGCCTTAACATCCCTGCTTGCTGTCTTTGCCTGCCCAGGACAGGAAAGACCTTATGATGTAAAAATTACCCCAAACAGTTTTCATGATAAAAAATAAACAAGATAATCACATGTCAATCTTAAAATATTGTTCCAAATAAGAAACTTTAAAGTTGATGTAAACCTGATTCATGAAATTTGAGATGGGCATATACAGTATATCACAAAAGTGAGTACACACCTTACATTTTTGTAAATATTTATTATATCTTTTCATTTGACAACACTGACGAAATTACCATTTGCTACAATGTAAAGTAGTGTGTAGAGTGTAACGCTTGTATAACAGTGTAAATTTGCTGTCCCCTCAAAATAACTCAACACACAGCCATTAATGTCTAAACCGATGGCAACAAAAGTGAGTACACCCCTAAGTGAAAATGTCCAAATTGGTCCCAAAGTGTCAATATTTTGTGTGGCCACTATTATTTTCTAGCACTGCCTTAACCCTCTTGGGCATGGAGTTCACCAGAGCATCACAGGTTTGGAAATACATTTCCCATGATGCTCATGCACTCTGCAGTGTAGCTGAGCATCGTGGGAAATGTAGTTCCAAAACTTTTGGCGTGCCAAGCTTCACCATCACTGGCCTAGGCAACAATTCTTTTTCTTAGATCCTCACAGAGTTCTTTGCCATGAGGTACCATGCTGAACGTCCAGTGATCAGTAGGAGAAAAAAAAAGCGGTAACACCAAATTTAACACACCAGCTCCCCATTCACACCTGGGACCTTGTAACACTAACGAGTCACATGACACGGGGGGTTGGAAAATGGCTAATTGGGCCCAAGTTGGACATTTTCACTTAGGGGTGTACTCACTTTTGTTGCCAGCGGTTTAGACATTAATTGCTGTGTGTTGAGGGAACAGCAAATTTGTGTGTTGAGGGGACAGCAAATTTACACTGTTATGCAAACTGTACACACACTACTTTACATTGTAGCAAAGTGTAATTTCCTCAGCGTTGTTACATGAAAAGATATGATAAAATATTTACAAAAATGTTCTCACTTTTGTGAGAAACTGTATATCTGCAGTATTTTTTTATCTCTCTTCAAAGCACTAAGTTCCATAGATTTGTCCTGCTCTGTTCCTCTGTTATCAGCCTGATAACTTTTGACAAGCTCTCCGAGATGGGAGCCTGAAGTGTGTGTCGGGGGAGGTTGCTATAAATAGATTAGCATACAGCTAAACTGTGTGTGCCTTTCCTCCAATCAGCTGTCTCACAGTGTCTAGCAATAATCCACTCCTACAGGGGAATCAGGAAGAGAAAATTCTAACAGGATGAGCACTTTCTAAACAGTATATAAAGATGAAGACAGAAGATATACGTGTAAAACTTATGTAGGGAGATTTTTTTCATCTCTGTGTATCATCTGAGGCTGTTCACTAAACTGGGTATATGTGAGGGTTTACATCCACTTTAATGAATACTGTTTGTGGGTGGAAAAATGGATGGGTTTGGACCAGTGTTTGACTCTCAGCGGTATCAGAGGCCATGTTTCTGCCCTTTCTGTCTTTGTTTCAAATATTTTTGGCCTATTTCTTCTTGAATATGACCCCTTAATCTGGTTCTGTTTTTGCTTAAAAAAACCTTTTTGACATCGAAGACATTTCTATATCTACTCTCACCTACAAAGGTGGGATAACCTGAAACCCATGCCTCTGCAAGGTAACAATCTGAGCTGGCAGTCTTGTCTTGCAAGAAACCCCATTTTTTAGGTGTTGGGACATTTGGGTGTTTAGGACTAGGACTTCCTTTTTTTTAAAGGTAGCTCCGAGGTTGCATTACCATGACTGCTCATGTTTGCTTTAGTTTAAGAGGGTTGGACTTACAATAAAAATAATAAAGGCAGTTTCTTTTCTTTTTAAGTCTTGAATAGAATGGAGAAAGGTTAAAACACCTGTTCAAGGCCTTCTACTCCCCTTCATATGCCCCAATTACGGAAAATATGTTTAGCCCCGATGTTGTTCACACTGTCTATTTGGAAAAAATGTTCCGAGCGCTATTCCCTATCCTCACCATGTCCACCACTCTTGAATATCCTATTCAACCCAGATATACCAGACAGCCTATCTTATGACCGTATGCTGCAATGGTCCCAGGCAGGACTTTTCCAACTACGTCACTTTGTCAACCCAGTGACACGACACCTACTGACTTTTCCTAACTTACAAAAACAACATCAGATTCCCCAAAAGCTCTTACATTCGTATTTACAGATTAGACATTATTTTTCCACCAGATCCCCTTCTTTGACTCTGGAGAAGCCAACAGACTTTGAGACCCTATGTGCCAATGGTCCCTATGAGCCCCAAATGATCTCTACCATTTACAAAATACTGCACGAGGCTGTCCCCATGACGGTAAATAACCATCACTACATGAGAAAATGGTCTCAGATCTTGCAACATGACATCTCCTTGTTGGATTGGGGGAGCATATGGGAGCACACTTCCAGAATTTCTCAATGTGTAACTCATAAGGAAACTGCATACAAAGTCCTGATGCATTGGTACAGGACCCCAGACATTTTACACGCCCGTAATCAATCAATCTCAAAACAATGTTGGAGATGTAACAATGCTGTAGGTTCTCACTACCATATTTTTTGGGAATGTCCCCCTGTCCACCAATTTTGGCTCCGAGTCCAGAAATTGTTGGAAACACTGGTTGGTAAACCTGTTCCTCTGACGCCCATGCACTATTTAATAGGCCTCCCTTTCCCTAATATTACTAAGGCTATGCGCCGACTGATGTCTTATATTCTACTGGCTGCTAAACGGGTCATTCCTAGGTTATGGTTGTCCACCTCACCCCCAACACTCCCACAACTGATCACCACTGTGGCTGACATACGTAGAATGGAACACCTGACGGCTGTAGTGGAGGGCACAGAGCAGAAATTTTCAGAAATATGGTCAACATGGGATGATTCTGTATATGGTTCTGAAGGATATGGACCTAGTTAATTAATTGAATCCAACCGCTTACATACTTCAGTAAATTTGAAGGCTAACTATTATCCTTTCTCTTATTGCACAGATCTCTTTATGAGGTCAAATAAGGTGTTTATATTACCTCTATAACCCCTTTACAGATAGGGTAGGAGGATGTTTCCACTTACTTCATGTCTTCTTTAATTATTACTTGAGCTTGACCATCTCTCCCACTCAAGTTCACAGTCTATCCACATCACTATTCCTTTGTGTGTACTGATTATATTATATTATATCCCTAACTCAGTATTTACCTGCATTACTTCTAAATGTTACTGTTTTACATGTGTTTTCTTTGTATGACTTGAAAAATTTATAAATAAACAATTTAAAAAAAAAAAAAAAAAACACCTGTTCAATTTTTATTGCTATCTGTGTCCCTGTTAGAGAGATTTACCCTCTCTATTAGTCCTGTTTACCATTATTACTGAACATGAAAGTAAAAGAAATCAAACATTTTTGCTTGTCCTCAAAACAGGAATTGTGGGGTATCTTCCAATGGGGAAACTAGTTCTAATGATTTTTTCTCACTTCCTGTTTTGGCTATTAGACAGGAAGTGAAACGAAATCTCCCCAATGGGGCACATATGGCAAAAATAAACCTTACAAAGGCTATAACCCTCCATACTTTATCCAAAATGAGAAAAAAAGGTTTAACTTTAGTTTTACATAAAAAAAAGAAAAATATAAATATCAAAAAAATGCAACACACACTGCCCGTGTCAAGAAAAAGTGGCAAAACAAGGCAAACTTGTGTGAGGGCAGCTAGCCCACAGTGCGGTGGAACCAGACACCAGATTTGTCCTGCATGTAATAGCAGCTATGGCAAATGTAGGGGACAAAAGAAAGGGTGTGTTGGAGCACACATCCGTCAGCCATATACCAATAATATGCCTACATGCTGGTGGATAAAGCCACCATCTGGAGATGCAACAAAGGGATTCTTTGTTGTACTACTTCAGAGCGGGGCACTGTGTGCTCCCTCTTGATTGGGGCATTGATACCCATATGATTTCCCCTCGGATCACTTGGATCAAGGAGAGGTAAATCTTACCCTTGAAGTTTCCCCAAATGTTCTCCTCTTTCTCCTTATTGACAGCACCCCAACCCTCCCCTTATTGCCAGCACCCCAACTCTCCTCTTTACTTCCAGTACCTTCCCCATCATACTCCTCCTGTTGCCTATGCCTCGCAGAGATAAAAGTCCTTCTGCTGCTGTGCCTATCAGTGCCTGGTAAAGACAGTATGGTCTTCTAATACAAAAAACAGTTTGCTGCGCTTAGGGTTGATCATATTCATATAAACATACAGAACACACAAGAAGCTAAGTCCCATTAGGTGATGATACAAAGTGCTCGTGCTTAAATCGACATTACCTGTGCAATGGTGCTCAGACTGGGTGCCCCACATAGATGTGCACACACCTTGGATGTTGACCAACTATCGCTAGTATGGTCTCTTACGCATGTGGGGATACCCTTATGGGAGCCTGTTGAAATGATGTCTCATGCAAAGATACACCTCATAAGGATGGATAAAAATAACAAAGAAAATCCTTCATTGCGCAACGCCATTAAAACGGGTTTATTCAAAAACACAAATTAAAATAAATCCACTCACATTTATAAGTGCCTTACAGTCCTGGCACCTGCTGTGTATGGCAGGTGGTTGTTAAGGGTATGGCATGGAGCCCTGGCATGGAAAGCCGCCACTCACGGTGTTCTGCTCGATTCCCGGGTAGTTTTGTATGGGTGGAAGTGACGTGATGAGGCTGTCTAACCTTCGACATCCTATCACAAAGCCATCATCAGGAAGTAGTCGGTTCACCATGTTTGTTAAGGGCATTTATTCCCTTACTTCCGATCGGATTGGTTAATTAGGTTTAACACCTGCTATATACTCGGGGAGCATACAATCTACGTTAAAACAATATCTGTAAGGACTAAACTGATATTGGTAGCTGCGAAAGAAGAGATTCTATACTTCCATATAGAAATAATAATAATAAAAGAAATTAAAAAAATGAAAATAGGAGAAGTGTGATAGTGAAAGATACAAGGCCCTCTGCTGGTCATAAGGCAATAGGTATAAACTAATGCTCAATCACACTTAAAGTCTTTCTAAACCCATTACAAATACTTTAACCTACAGGTAAGCCTAGATTAAGGCTTACCTGTAGGTGCAAGAAACATCTCCTAAACCTAATAGGTTCAGGAGATATTTGCAGGAATAGCGGGCGCAGGCGCACTGAGCATGCCATTTCTAATGGCGATCATGCTGTTAGTGGCGGCACCAGCGTGCTCCGGGATAGATGGCGTCGTCGGAGGAGGCAAACGAGGGCCGATGCCGGGGCTTCGATCTCAGGTAAGTAATTCATAATGAGCTAGTATGCTATGCATACTAGCTCATTATGCCTTTGGCTTGCAGGGTGTAATTTTTTTTTTTAAGAGGCTTTACTTCCTCTTTAAAGGGCCATCTAGTGGAATATTATAATATTACATTAGGCGTGAAATGATGAATTTTACAGGACAAATTACTAAATTAGTGTCGATGCTACAATAATAAATAATTGAACGTGACATAATAAACGTAATGAATAATGTGATAAATTTAAGTTAAGTGAAATTAAGTGACCTATATGAATACTAATATAATTAAATGTCTAAATAGGGTTATTTAGGAGTGGAAATAGGAATAAAATGACTAGACTGGTCATCTGTAAGAAACTTTACATTGGAATACTAGTGACTCGAAGTAAAGGAAATATGAGCAATAAACAATAAGCAATAAAAAAATCTGTAAAGCACTGAATAATAGCACTAAAAAATCTATAAAATCAATGGATATGACCTCTAACATTAATAATCTGTGAGAAAACTGTTTAAATCTAATTCTACATTCGGTTATTTAGGAGTGAAATGAACATCAGATGGATTGCGTTGCTAATCCTGCCTCATCGCAGCTTACCACTCTGGTCATCTCTTTGAATGGTGAAAAGATGTTTCTTACTTCCTGAATCAGGAGCCACCAGCATGGACAATGTGAAGTTCAAAGCCATAGGTGTACGGAAAGGGTTGAGTAAGAAGGAAAAGGAGTGCAGGAAGGCTTGGATGAAGGGATAGGCAGAAGAAGCAGCCACCTTGGACTCTTTTCAGGAGGAAAGTGCAAAAAAGGCAGAATCTAATTGAACATATGCTGCTAAACAAGTTCACAGCTCATGCAGGAAGGGATGCACTTTGTATTTTTTTGCCTTATAATGGCTAATTGGCTGCAAGCAGAGATCACAATGATCTTCACATTGCAGAACTATTTCAATTTGGTGCCTATCCAAGTGTTCAGGTACTGTTCTGATGCTAGCCAATATCTACCAAACACACACCTGAAGTCTATATTTTAAATATTTTGGAAATAATTGGGAATCATGGGATGTGATGGAGTTTGGGGATTGTGGGTTCGAAATGTTTTGTTATATGTTGTTTTGATATTTTATTAAACTTTTAAGACTGTGTACTGTGGTACTGCAAAAAAAAAACAAGCACCAAACTATACTATTAAACTGGTGTGCCGCTGGGCAATTTGTATCCGATTACCTGCTGAAACAATTTTTAACCCAATGGTGCACAGAATATATCTACATCTCAGTACTCAACTACTCAACAAGTATATAATAATTTAACACTGCCTGTAGTCCCTGTTAAAGGCCCTATGGAAGCACAGACAGGGCTCAGAGAGGTCATAGAGTGTTACAGACTGCAGAGAGTGTGCATACAGCGGGAGGTGAGGGCCTCCTCCCTTTACATTCCTCTTGCCAGTGCTTGCATTGGGCAAGTTCTGAGAGGTAGAGACAGGCACAACAAAGCCAAGCAGCCATTTCCTACTGAGATGAGATATCAGACTGCCATGCAAAAAAAAGGGGAACATTGCAGCTAATGTTACAGGTCACCTTGGGATATAAGACAAAGGGAATTATTTACGAAAGGCAAATCCATTTTGCACTGAAAGTGCACTTGGAAGTGCAGTCACTCTAAATCTAAGGGGTAGATATGAAATGAGTGGAAGCTCTGCTGATTTTATCTTGTGCAAGCTAAAATGCTGTTTTTTATTTTCCTTACATGTCCCCCTCGGATCTACAGCGACTTTACTTCCAAGTGCACTTGCAGTGCAAAGTGAAGTTTCCTTTAGTAAATAACCCCCACTATTATGTACATTGTCCCATTGGGAACTTAGTTTTGTAAGAAAAGGAAAGTTGTATTTCTTCTTTAAAGCCTACAGGGGCATTAGAAAAGCAGTAGGGCAGCATCCATGGTCACCTGTGTTGTTTAAACACTCTTGGGTATGGTCCTATTCTTTCTTTCCCATCTATGTTCCATGTATTTCCAATTGAATAATAGCTACAAACTCCTAAGTGAGGAAAGATTTCCAAAAGCCTTTTATTTACAACAGCACTCTTGTGTAAAATAAGTTCAGACAGACCATGTGGTCAAAGTAAAGTAATGTAACAATGAACACTTTAAAATGTACATATCTGTTAAAAAAAAAAAAAAAAATTCCACCTTTAATAAAGATAAGTTCATACTAAACATTAAGATTTTTATTTTTCCCCAGTCAAAGATTTGGGGCGAGAAGCTTAATGTGTTACAAATTTATTTTAGAAAATGCCTTTCATTAACCACTTCAGCCCCAGCAGATTAGCCTGCTCAATGACCAGGCCATTTTTTGCGATACAGCACTGCGTCGCTTTAACTGACAATTGCGCGTCATGTGACACTGTACCCAAACAAAATTTGATCACCTCTGCGGTTTTTATTTTTTGCGCTATAAAACAAAAGAGCAACAATTTTGAAAAAAACACAATGGGGGTTATTTCCGAAAAGGTAAATCCACTTTAAACTACAAGCGCACTTGTAAGTGCACTTGGATGGAAGTTCAGTCACTGTAGATCTAAGGGGGACATGCAAGGAAAATAAAAAACAGCATTTTAGCTTGCACATGATTGGATAATCATTTCAGATCTTCGCCTCAGTTCTACACCGACTGCACTTTCAGTGCACTTGTAGTGCAAAGTGGATTTGCCTTTCGTAAATAGTCCCCAATATCTTTTACTTTTTGCTATAATAAATATCCCACATTTAAAAAAATATATATTTTTTTTCCTCAGTTTAGGCCAATATGTATTCTTTTACATATGTTTGGTAAAAAAAATCTCAATAAGCGTATATTGATTGGTTTGCGTAAAAGTTATAGCATCTACAAAATAGGGGATAGATTTATGGCTTTTTTATTATTTTTTTTTTTTTACTAGTAATGGCGGTGATCTGCGATTTTTATCGGGACTGCGATATTGCGGTCGACAAATTGGACACTTTTGACACATTTTTGGGACCACTGACAATTATACAGCAATCAGTGCTATAAAAATGCACTGATTACTGTATAAATGTCACTGGCAGGGAAGGGGTTAACAATAGGGGGCGATCAAGGGGTTATCTATAATTCCTTGTGGGGGGATGGGACTGTCTAGGAGGAGAGAGAGATTGGTGTTCATACTTAGTATGAACACATGATCTCTGTCTACTTCCCTGAAAACTGGGATTTGTGTGTTCACAAGTGATTGCGGGTTCCCGTCGGTTATTGCGCGGTCTAGTGGCGGTCTAGTGGCCAAACGGTGAAGCAGTGTAAGGTAACCACGTGTAGTGTAAGGTAACAGTAAAGCTGCGACAGCTGGTCCAGAAGTGGTTAAAGAGGTCATGCATTTTTTGGCGTAGGTTCAAGAATTTGCAAAATGTGAACATCTTTATCAAACAAACTCATGAAAAAGTCATGTAGTAATTCAAAGACAGAAACTAATCAATTCATTTGATTTATGTTGTTGTTTTTGTTTCAGCCTTACTTACTTACTTTTTGAGATTACTTACCAGGTTTTAAATATGAAAGCTGTCATCCTTCTTTAAAACTGTATTTCTCAACTCCCTTGCTACAGTTTATGAACCCTTATTAAATTAGGAAAAATAATTTAGACAGAGGTGTTAAATATCATGCACATTTAAATTACATAAATGCAATTTCAAAATCAAATATTATTACTAAGCTCCCAAATGGGTGAAAATTATTGTTCGTAAAAAACTTTTGCTTGCTATGTTGCTTATTAATCCATTCATCATATAAAGGCAAATTTCAGAAGACACAGACCTTGGCAAAGGCCAGCTTAGAACAGATGCTTTTAGAACCATATCTGACAAATACTTAAAGTGATTGTAAAGAGTCAGAATTTTTTCTTATCCTAACGCATTCTATGCATTAAGATAGAAAAAACCTTCTGTGTGCAGCAGCCCCCCTCAGCCCCCATAATATTTGCCTGATCCCATCTCTATCCAGCGATGTTGCAGGAGAGACTCGGCTGCCTGGGTCTCTCCCTCCTGATTGGCTGAGACAGCAGCGGAGTGCCATTGGCTCCCGCTGCTGTCAGTCAAAGTCAATGAGGAGAGAGAGAGGGTGGGGCCTAGTCATATCAGGTGCCCCCTATAGCAAGCTGTTTGCTGTGGGTGCACTTATCAGGAGGGAGGAGCCAGGAGACCAGAATTTCGGCTGCTCTGTGCAAAACCACTACACAGGGCAGGTAAGTATAACATGTTTGTTATTTTTAAGCAAAAGAAATTGAGATTTTAGTATCACTTTAAATTTTACTTAATATTTTAGGAGATTATAACATGTTAAAGTGACTTCTGCTCTACCCCTCTAATCTATGTGATCTATAATTTATCCAGTTGTGGCAAGACAGCTGTAGCTTACAGTCTCAGTAGAATTAGCAGACAGTGACTCACTCCCAATGACATCTTGCAGTTCTTAAAGAGCTTTAATCCAAAACTTTTGCAGATCTTTACAGATGAACATCAGATAGGTAAGAGAAAAAAATAGTATGCCTAGCTCCAGTAATTACATGTGCCCAGAACAGAGAATAAAGACACACTGAAAAGAAGAGGAAACTAGCTATACAGAGCATCTCCCAGCTACGGAGTGAGGAAGGCCCAAAATGACATAAAGGCAAACAAAAAACAATGCATGAGTAACATAACTTTTGCTCAGATACATTGCATGCTAATAAGAGTGGTGTCTTTTGCCAGTGTTTTCATATACAGTTAGAGCTCCCAAAATATGGAACCGTTTGGAGCATGTTTTATTTAATATAGGTAAAATATTTTTTACATTTCTCTTTCTGTCTATATGCACTGAAACCTTAAAGATTTTGGCAGTTCTGAGCTCTAAGGCCAGAAAATATGTGAAGCAGGGTAGAGTGAGGCACAGACTGATATGCCTCACCGGATGAAACCAATGTATAAAGCAACACCGCCTACAGAAAACTATCCAGTCACAAGGTAAGACAGGAAATCTTCTAGGCATAGTACCCTAACATTTTTTCTTGGCATTCAACTTTAACATTTTTTCATATACTAGAGGTAATATCAGACATGCAATAAAAATAGAAAAGGGGGGATGGACCACTTATGCACTACCTGATAAAGGTGAAATAAATATAAAAAGTTGGAAAATCCAGAATTGCTGCCAACACTACAATGTATCCCCACCAGTGTTATATGGTAATAATAAAAAGTGTGGCGCTAACATCAAATGTATTAAGAGTGACTTTCAAAGTTCTCCTAAATAATAAAACTCAATACTAGTAATAAAACTGTAACTGTAACCCAATAACAAACACACAATCCTGCAAATAATACAATAATAATGCAACCTTAAATCTACATAAAAAATACATATTAAACCCTACTGGGTAGTGAGACCATTTTCCAGTGCTGCAAATCATAAATGTAGCTGTACTGTAATTTTTTGGAAAAATAAAGAAAGGGATTTTAATGGTGCCAAAACATACATTTTTATAAAATCATTTTTATAAAAATCCAAGATTTAAGAACATGGGACATACAGTTTATCCCATAAGAACATTTCATAAAGAGATTGTTTATATACGTAACATATACTGATACTATGTCAATCAAAGTGCTTGTTGCTTGACATGTTTCGCTTTTCTGCTTCTTCAGGAGCTGTAAAGCATGAGTAACTATAAAGGAACAGATTCAGTCAATACAGTAATTAAAGAGCATAATCATTTAAGACAGTCAATCGTTATAAACATATGTTTACCTGTACTGTACTTTATTGTCACCAGATTGGCCAAGATCACCATAAAAAGGCCAAAAGAGAAAAGAGCTTCATATTGTGTAAAAACCTAATTATTATTAATTCACCATTACAATCGAACAATATATGCACTTACATGTATGAGTGCATTCTGCCATGCACCTGGGTTCAATCACTATAAGATTTAGCCGTCCAGCCCCACCATCCCTAGTGCTGGTGCAGCCTGTTCTCCTGGTTAGACCGAGTGTATCTCATCACTTCAGAGTGTAGCAAGCACAATGATGTCACTTTCTGTAGCTCCACCCCTTTTTACACTTCTGCCCCACACACTCACCCCCTAAACTTGATAAAACATCCTTACAACATTTTTTATTGGACTGTGTAATGGTAGAACATGGTCTTACCCCAATATACCAGTTATAAGTTATAAGTTATACCTTATAATTGGCACCTTTGCAATATTCAGTACCATTTATATGACCTCTCATGGCCTTTTTTCCATAGCTTCTTGAACAGTGGATTTATAGAAGGGGGACTTTAGATGAACAAACATGGGGAATTTCCTATTTTACGGCTGTAAGTGAAGTGATATAAAATTCTAAAATTAGAGCACAATAAAAAAAAGTCCATTGTTCCCTTACTGGGCACTTTATTTCTGGACCCCCTCCCCCTTTGCCTTGCAGTTCACAGGAAATAATTAATGCGTAAAGCATAGGATACCAATCTTTTCCCCAACAGTAATAAATCAAATATTACAAACTAGAACTTGGCAAAGCCTCCTAATGTAATCCCAGTCCATAGTGCATCTGTATTTTCCCCCAGACTCACAGAAAAATAACATAAATAACATTGTTTATAGCAAGAAATAAATTAATACACATTCCCATCCAGGATAAATGACAGGATACCTGCAGGGCTTTTGGAAAAGCCCCTGCTGATAATCTACTCTTAATTGTAGCTGAGAGTGGATGCAGGACTCGTAGAAGAATACAAATATACAGCTGTTCATGGTCACATAGAAAGAATAAAAAGCAATCTGTCATTTTATATGATGGGCAATTTATAAGTCGAAGTAATAATTTACTAAATAATTCCAAAGAGAAACTTGCATGAACTACACCACTACAAACAGCACCATAGCAATTACTAGCCATTAGTAGGGGCTTTTTTACATTATTTTTCAGATGCACAAGCCTCTACTTAAATGTTTCCAGTCTCCAAATGACCTTTAAGTTTGTATAAATACAGTTTAATTTAAGGACAAGGGGGAAAAAAAGAACACAGAAAAGTTGGAAAGGTGTACAGCATGTACACTGTGACATTGTGTTTGAAATTACTTTAGTAACTTTTTAGATGAGCACTTTTCCTATTGCTAGTGAATTGCAAAATAGCCTGCTACTTTGCAAATAAGTAGGAGTATGTAGATATAATAGATTGTTGGCCATAGTATTGAAAAATAGAAAGGATAATGATAAATTAAGTTGCTCCTGCAGATTTAAAGCTATGTATAAATGTAAGTGACTATGTATTTAAAAGGAAAACATTTAACATGCATTGAACGCAAATTAAAATGGACCTCACAGTTCACGGGCTGTGCATTAATCTTCCAACTTCCCAAACAACATTACTTTGGAAAAAAAAGAAATTACCAAAAAAAGACCTAATTTGATTGCTTCACCTAGGCAAGGGTAAAATCTCTCTTATTTTCACTGGATCCTGGAAAAGCTGTGGAACTCACATTTCACAAAACCAAGCTCCTGTACAGTAAAGATTGGCTTAAAATGAACAAAAATAGCAACCGCATGCCAAGTCCCAGTTCTGATTAGCTTTTATAGCTTGTGCAGTTTGCGCTTTGACTATTAAAGCCAAATGCAGTTACTATGTAGATTTGATTAACATGTGGTGGATTGGACTCAGTGCATGTGTGCCTTGATCAAGATCTTTACTATATAAATGACTGGGTTTTGGTCTACTTTAACAATAATCCTAAAGTTTTATTGTGTCATTCAAAGTGACAATAAAGAATATCCTTATTTTCTAAAAGCAATCCATACACATCCACTACTTAAAGCGGAGCTACACCCAAAAAGGGAAGATCCGCCTATCTGCTTTCTCCCCCCTTCAGTGCCATATTTGGCATATTTTGGGGTGAGGGAGGAATGGGTACCTGGTTTTGACAGGTACCCACCTTTTACTTCCTGGAGACCTGGCTGCAGCGAAATGCCGCAAAGTCTCCCAGAAATTCAGCCCCCTCCTCCTTCCCCCGCTGCTGGGCCATTCATAAAGTGAAGCTCACTTCCCACATGCGTAGCAGGGAACTGGCTGTGAAGCCACAAGGTTTCACTGCCAGTTTCCCTTACAGGCAATGGCAGAGGCAGAACTCGAGAGTCGACGGAAACATCAGCTGGGGTGCCGACATCGTTGGATTCCAGGACAGGTCAGTGTGCTAATATTAAAAGTCAGCAGCTACAGTATTTGTAGCTGCTGACTTTTAATTTGGTATTGGGGGGTTGGACTTCCTCTTTAACTAGTTGCCGCCTGTCCACCGTCAAGTGACGGCGGGGCTGTGCGGCTCTCGTTCTGGGATTCCGTCATATGAGGGCGTCCCAGAACAGCCGCTCTCATGCACCTGCGATCTCTTTAACCATGTGATCGGTTGTGTCCAATCACAGCCAGTCACATGTAAACACGTAGAGAACAGATTGTGTGGAGAAGAGAGCTGATCAGCAGCATTTCCAGGCAGGGGGACATCTACACATGTAATAAGGGCACTGATCATCAGTGCCCTGATTACAATATAGTGCCGACTGTGTCACAAATCAGTGCCAACCATTGCCCACCAGTGGCAGCAATCAGTGCCCATCAGTGCCAGCAATCAGTGCCCACAACTGCCCACAAGTGCCACCAATCAGTGCCTATTAGCAATGCCAGTCAGTGTTGGCTATTAGAGCCGCCTATCAGTGCTACCCATCAATGTCCATCACTGCTGTCGATCAATGCCCATCAGTGTCACCCATCAGTGCCACCCATCAATGCCCATCAGTGCCCATCAGTACCGCCTATCCATGCCGCCTATCAGTGTCCACCAGTGTCGCCTATCAGTGCCCACCAGTGCCACCTATTAGTGCCCAACAGTGCCGCCTATTAGTGCCCATCAGTGACACCTAACAGTGCCCATCAGTTCCGCCTATCAGTGTCCATACGTATGGCATATTAGTGACTCCTCATCAGTCCCACCTAATCAGTGACCATACGTGCCGCCTCATCAGTGCCCATAAGTGCCACCTCATCAATGCCCACCAGTTCAGCCTATCAGTGTCCATTAGTGCCGCCGCATCAGCGCACATCAATGAAGGACAAAAATTACTTAGTTACAAAATTTACTGACAGAAACTAAGTAAAAAAATGTTTTTTTTCAAAAAAATTTGATTGTGAATTGTATATATAGCATAAACATTTTGAAACAAAAAATGTAATGTGCTCCACACAAAATTGAATAATCTCCAAAACACAGTGCTAAAATAAAACCTAAAAAGTCCTTTGAACAGTCCTTATAGCAGTGAAATATTTCCGTGCTTCACCATGATGTGAATTTCCGTGCTCCACCACAGAATGAACATGCTCCCCCACCAACAGAAATGCCCGCTCACCTGGGTAATGGTCCTATATAAGTATATAGGCCAAAAAGGCTCTTGGAATTTAAATTAATCTAAGTATCCATGCATCCACAGTTCTCTCAGGCATAGATAAAACAGGTGCTCTTTACTTTACTCCACCATAGGGACCCCTATATGTTTTAGATATCACCTTCACTAAACCTTATATCTCATGAGCAAGGAAAATATAGAAGGCCTCAAATAGTGTAGTGTTTTTATTTAACCACTTTAGCCCCGGACCAATTGGCAGCCAAAGAACCAGGCCCCTTTTTGCGATTCGGCACTGCGTCGCTTTAACTGACAATTGCGCGGTCGTGCGACGTGGCTCCCAAACAAAATTGGCGTCCTTTTTTTCCCACAAATAGAGCTTTCTTTTGGTGGTATTTGATCGCCCCTGTGTTTTTTTTTTTTTTGTGCTATAAACAAAAATAGAGCGACAATTTTGAAAACAATGCACTATTTTTTGCTTTTTGCTCTAATAAATATCCCCAAAAAATATATAAAATTTTTTTTTTCCTCAGTTTAGGCCGATACGTATTCTTCTACATATTTTTGGTAAAAAAAATCGCAATTAGCGATTATTGATTGGTTTGCGCAAAAGTTATAGCGTTTACAAAATAGGGGATAGTTTTATAGCATTTTTATTAATTTTTTTTTTTTACTAGTAATGGTGGAGATCAGCGATTTTTATTGTGACTGCGACATTATGGCGGACACATCGGACATTTTTGACACATTTTTGGGACCATTGTCATTTATACAGCAATCAATGCTATTTAAATGCATTGATTCCTGTATAAATGACAGTTGTAGTGAAAGAGTTAACCACTAGGGGGAGGGGAGGGGTTATGGGCTGTGACGTGTGTTGTGTTTTTTACATTAGGGGGTGGGGCTGACATCTGACGTCATTGATCGGCTTTCCCGATGACTGGGAACAGCCAATCAATGACAGGCAGAGTAGGAAGCGCGGGGAGAGGTTTGTTTACACATACCTCTCCCCGTTCTTCAGCTCCGTGACCCGATCGCGAGACACCAGCGGCGATCGGGTCTGCTGGTCCCGAGGCCGTGGTCACAGAGCTCCCGACCGGGTCACGAGCATGCCGCTGGCGGCGCGCACGCGACCCACAGGCAGGCATTTAAAGGATCACGTACAGGTACGTGATTTTGCCTGCCCGTGCCATTCTGCTGACGTATATATGCAGTGGGCGCTCGGGAAGCGGTTAAATAAGCAAATATTAAATCAATGTTTATACAATTTTACAAATAAGTCGTTTTTCCCCTTCACCGATGACAAAAAGAGAGAATACCCCAGGGATTATACGGGTGGGGGTTAGATGGATATAAACCAAGTAGAGGAAGTAAGAAAAAATAATAACAAATTTTATTCACGTAGTATAAAATACATGAAGATAAAAGCATTACATACAGTTATTCTTCTAGAATGTGATGAGGAAAACTCTAGAGTACAAGAGCACCATTAAACACAATCAAAGTACCCAACATGTTTTGGACTATTATTTTTGTATAATTCCTTCTTCAGGGATTTTAAGAAGAAACTGTATTGTCTATCGTAAAGACAAATAAATGTAAATTAGTAACATAATATTTAGAATACATGCACAAAACAAAGAACAAACACATAAAGAACATGGCAGATAATTCAAGGTAAAGCTCAGATAACTTACTAGGAAATATTCAAAATTAAGCAATATTGAACACAGGTAAGTGCTGATATATTGATTAAAAGCAGGTGATACTCCAGGGCATCAGTCTCCAAATTGTTGATTGGATGCTCAGAAAAATATACCTAGGTAGGGGTATAAAGATGGACTCCAACCTGGGCCCAATAATATAGAGAAAAAGGGGGTCAGTACACAGCCCAAGACAAGATGTAGATGGACAATATTCCACATCAAGGAAATTGGGTGGGTGTAATGGATCAAGGTGTCCACAAGGAGCATCAGGATTCAAACAAAAAAACCATAGATATAAACAATATAAAATATAGTATAAATAATAGTAACATGCACGGAAAAATAATGATCACTAAAGAGACATCACTGATGTGCGCTGATGAGGCAGCACTGATGGGCACTGATAGACTGCACTAATGGGCACTGATAGGCACTGATAGGTGGCACTGATAGGCACTGATAAGGTGGCGATGGGCACTGGTGAGGCAGCACTTATGAGGCGACATTGATGGGCACTGATGGGGAGGCACTGATGAGGCTGCACTGATATGCGGCACTGACAGGCACTGATAGGCGCTGATAGCACTAAAGGTGGCACTGATAGGCGCTGATAGCACTAAAGGCGGCACTGATAGGCATCACTGATAGACACTGATATGTGGCACTGATGGTCACTGATAGGTGCTACTGATTGGGAGGCACTGATAGGCAGCACTCTTGGGAACTGATGGGTACTGATTGGCACTGTTGGGGGCTGCACTGATTATCAGCACACTGGTGATCAGTGCCCTGATTATCAGTGTTGATGTCACTTGCCACACTGTGACAGCACGTGACGAAAATAATGCCGATAAATGGCAAGTGTGTTTATATAGTGATCAGCTGTGATTAACCTCGATCTGTGACCAACTGTGTCCGAAAGACACAGCAATCACAAAGTGCGCTGGATGTGTGCCGCAGTGTGCACACAGGAGGTATGGTTACTGGAGGACATCCATGGACGCCCTCTCAGAACTGGACGACCGCGCTGTAGCCGTCTTTTGGCTATAGTGCAGTCGGGAAGAGGTTAAACAGTAGAAATGTAGGAGATATGTCTATGTTCAAATTCAAATAGCTTACATATACTGTATGTAACACATGAGAAACTAAAGGGGGTGTAACCATGAGGTGCTAAAGGGGGCCTAAAATGGCACTATATGTTCATTAAACATTTAAGCAAAAAAATATTTACCATTTTGCACAATAGGGTAGGGATTGGCCAGAGAGGGATCACTTTGTTGCAGTTGGACATGTTAAACATACAATGTATATTGCAAAATATGTGAACCAAGAATTCTCGTTTTTATGCAAATGTTTTCTAGTAATATGTAACAGCAGTGTGACTAGGGTTTCACATTTTATTCAAAGCTAAAATTAAAAGTTTGGGGTATAGACACACTTTAAGTTTAGTCCTGCTTTAAGTTGTTAAGTAATTAGTTAGAGCCACTTCCCCTCATAATCACTCTAGATGGGCCTAGTGTTCTGGTATTCCTTATCTATACTCCAAATGGCATGTATATACGCACATGCTTTAAGGGTAACTCCCCATTGATTAAAAATTGATAAATCTTATATAATTGCTATATGAGCAAGTTTGTAAATTAATATTATTAAAATGGACATTTCCATTAAAGCCTGCAGCTAGTTATGGTGTTCTGAGGGTCAGTGAAAATAAATGTTTAAATTACATTCACCATGTGTTTACATACATTTATTATATATTTGCCATGTGTCTACCATATGTTAACATTAATTTGCTAGGTACTCAGGTTGGCTGACTACCTGACCTCTGCTGACCAACAGCAGGGTCAATCTGTACACTATTTGCATACAGAATGTCCCCAATAAATATTATTTTCTAAAAAATAAATGTATGCAGCGCTAGTAACATAACATTAAAATTAAAAGTAAAAGTCCATAGTGTTTAAAATAAAGTCCTTGTTCAGGGAACAAGACAAAGACACAATTAGGTGAGCACAAACTTATCCTCCACCGAACATCAACACACCAGGCCTCTTACCAAAGAAAATGGACCACTGAATTACAGGTGGTCAAACAAGCATGATACATCCACAGCACCACAAAACCACTAGGGGGAATGGGCGTTTCTATTCAGTCTTCCCTCCTATATAAAGAAGATACAACGAGCACTGACCACGCCCCTGACTACGTTCTATTGGACGAATGGACTATTGGAGCTCTGATGTCACAACGCTGTCACGTGTTGACAGCAGCCATCTTTGTGGTTAGAAGTGAATGCTATCCATAACAGACTGCTGCTTCTGATATGCTTGTTTTTATTTGCTAAAATGTGAGTACCCTGGCTGCTTTTAAATAAATGTGATCCTGGTTTTAATATACTACACCATGAGGAGTTGCTTTCTTGTATTCTATGCATGCACCTTTGAACTTGCATCTGATGAGACTACAAGACCCAGCCATCTATGATTCAAGTGAAGTGGTTTTGTGGTCCTGTGGATGTATCATGCTTGTTTGACCACCTGTAATTCAGTGGTCCATTTTCTTTATGTTCAGTGGAGGATAGGTTCATGCTCACCAAATTGTGTCTTTGTCTACACCGTGGGTGGTTCCAGATTTTCTTCCCTGAACAAGGACTTTAACACTATGGACTTTTACTTTTAATTTTAATGTTATGTTACTAGCGCTGCATACATTTATTTTGCTTTTTATTGTCACTATACAATTTATGTCAGCTGCTTCATTAGTACTAGTGCAGTGCTTAACTTTGAATGCATTAAATATTATTTCCTGCTTGTGTGATTGGCTATCTGATATTCTCAGCAGTTTATCTTTCATAACCACACTGGGACTGACTTCAGAAGGCAGACTCTCTCTCTCTTGGCACATAGGAAGTAAGAACAACCTACAAGAAGGAGGAAGTTAGTGGAATCCATATGCCATATCTAAGTTAAAATGTATCTAAAGCCAAATCTTTTTTAGAGAATGATTACAAAGCCTGTTAAAGTAGAGCTAAACCCACCAATTTATAGTGAAACTAAAGGGACAAATACTCATGTAAGCTCAAACAGTACCACACCTGTAAAGTCCACTGCTTCACGGCAATTGAGAAAGAATCTATTTAAAGTAAAGAAAATCCTCTTTAAGACAATTTTCATCAAAGCAAGTGCTCTTATTGGAAGAATTCCCCTCTATGTCCATTCTAGGAATAACTGAAAAACTCTGATTTTTTTTGCTTACTTTTATTTTCAGTAGCAATAATTGGGTGGATGACTCCATGGACCCTTGCCTACTCCATCTAAACAAGAGTTAAAACTCTGTTGCAAGTTTTTTTTTTTTTTTTTTAAATCCTTGCAACGTATATAACTACCCAGGAGAAAATTGCTACACATAACATTTTAGATGTAGTTTTTCTTTTATGTTTGCCTTTAATTTTTTCTTACACTTATTCTAGATTAAATCCTTTTTTTTTCTTTTAAGACATGCCCATTTTTTGCTGACTTACATTTATGCTTACTGTGTTGCCATAAAGGCTGAGACCATTTGTCCTAAGATAGTGCGATAAAAATTGTGGTGACAACCTATAAGAATATAAAGTTTAAAAAAATTAAACAATAATACATTTTATACAATTTTATCTATTCCGAGGCAAAAATGTTCTGTATACCATTTTAGATTGCACATCCCACATCAATAAAACATATTCAAAACTTGGATTATACTTTCTCCTTAAATGGTAAAGATGATTTATTGGTAACAGATAATGGCTACTGCCACCCGCATAAGAAAATAAACTTCCTATCACTGGCAATACTGCTGTTCTGCTTAACTGCAATGAAAAGAAGAAAATTTAGTGAACAAATCTAATACAAATTCATGATGTGTTCTGCTCAGTCTCTCACCCTTCCCCTATCAAACATGTTTTAATCTGTTGTATCTGCACTGTACATATTTTTCCATATTTAACTCATTGTATGGAAGATCACCAATGTTTTCCACAGCCAGAATAAAGCTGACAATTAACTCTGACTATATCCCAGTGTATTTGTACTTCCTAAAGTTTTTGTTTATAATCTAAATAAATCTCAAAGGCAAAAGAGAAGCATACAGAGTGCATGTTTTGAAGCCCTGTACCTTCATCAGAGTTAAGGAAGGGAAGGTCATATGAAACGTATATAGACTACTGAGAGCTGGGACAAACTTGCGTATTGGCAAAAATGAGGCTCCACAGCCAGGACTGTAACTGAGGCCATTTTGTAAACAAAAACCAGACCGTCATGTACACATTTTCCGCCTTTTGCTTTGCTTTTATTTGTAGCCTTTATTTTGATCCTTTTTCCAACTTCCATTTTGCTGGAGAGAAGAGAGATTGAAAGATGCTGCTACTTTCAATAGAGATGCTCCTCTTGTTTTATCTTTCAATTGTCCTGGCATTGGAGCCTTGTTTTCACCAATATACACAATGATGAGTATATGCCCTGTACTCTTATGCCCTGTACACAATAGGATTTTCCAACAACAAAATTCATGTTCGGATGTTGGCTCAAACTTGTCTTGCATACACACGGTCACACAAAGTTGGTCGGAAATTAAAAGTTTTTTATCTGCACAATCCAGTGCACTATTTTCGCATCTCTTATATTTTTAGTACTATATTACTGATTTCGTATATATACAGAGCTACCAAAGAAGAGTTATGCCCCGTACACACGATAGGATTTTCAGATGGAAAATGTGTGATAGGAGCTTGTTGTCGGAAATTCCGACCGTGTGTAGGCTCCATCGGACAATTTTCCTTCGGAATTTCCGTCACACACCTCCAACCTCCAGCACATCTCTGGACCCCCCACCAGGTGGAAGGTGGGAGGCGGTGATCAGCAGCTCTTTGGTGCCCACAAGCCACGGGACCTCCCTGGGGCAAGTAGTTCTCTTCCCGACTGTATGCAGTGGAGAGGGGAGGGCCCCCGACCCGACCAGGTATCAGCAAGAGTGTAGAAGCAGAGCCGACTCACTTGTAAAATGAGTAACGAGGATACATGGCTGGGTCAGATGCCCCTCCCCTCTCCATTGTATACAGCAAGAGAACTACTAGCCCCAGGGAGATCCTGCGGCTTACGGGCACCATAGAACTGCCGATCGCCCCCTCCCACTCCCCCCACTGCATACTAAATTGACAGCCACAGGTGCAGGGGAAGATGCTGGGTCTCGGGCCCCCCCATAGCAGCAGAACGCAAGGGCCATGTCACAAGTGGGACTGCCGTGACCCTGAAAGTTCTGCCACTGAGTGGATTCCAGCTCTGTGAGTGGGCTTAAAAATGGCCAAACACACTAGCATTTGAATATTCTGTACCAACCTTCATCCAAAATGTGAGCAGGCATTGAGCTGATTATTTGCAACTTACCTGCCTCATGAAGATGTACAAGAACATTTCTACTTTTGGTACTGGTAAACAGTTTAAGAACTCCATTTAACCCTTTAACCATTCACCTGAAGCCAGTAAAAGTGAAAGAAATGCATTATTTTTTTTATCTGGACCATGAAATCATGATAGGAGTCCACTGATAACTATATTGCCATAATGATACTAGTTGTTTAAATTCTCCAATGAAATATACTTATACATTTGAATATGATAATTTCCCATGCGCCTAGTGTCCCACAATACAATTACTAAAATGAGACCTATAAGAATCAATCATTCTGGAGCTAAACTCTTCACTGAACAGTTGTGAAGAAGCATAGCCCCCCCCCCCCCCCCCCCCCCCAAGTTTCTACTGTCCTGTCTGCCTTGTGTACTGCTGATTTTCAGTTCCCCAAAAATTTAGAAATGTAATTTAGTATTTAGCCAGCCATACCCTTTTCTAGTAATTTCATATGGGGATTGCTGTTGCATCACATGTCCAAACTATTGCTTCTTAAGCACACATTCTATCTATGTACTGGGCACCTCACCCTCTACCCACTAGGGCCAACAGCAGCTGATAAGGAAAGCACATACGATTAGAGGTAAGTGTATGTTTTTGTGGTTCTGCTGATGGGGAGTAATGTTCAGTCTTGGGAACAATACATTTGTCACATGAATACAATTCCCATACAGGCACTGAAAGGTAAGTAGTCAGTTAACTGTGCTCTTTGAGGTTGAATGCTGATATAAAGTATATTAACCACTTGCCGACCGCCACATGTACATATACGTTGGCAGAATGGCACGGCTGGGCAAATGGGCGTACAGGTACGTCCTTTTGAATTTGCTGCCGTGTGGTCATGTGCACGCCGCCGGCGGCACGCGTGCGACCCTCCCGGGAGCTCCGTGAGTAGGATCGTGGGTCCCGCTGACTCGATGTCCGCGGGGATACCCACGATCATCTCATGGAGCTGAAGAATGGGGAGATGGTAATGTAAACAAGCATCTCCTCGTTCTGCCTAGTGACACTATCACTGATCATAGCTCCCTGTGATTGGGAGCTATGATCAGTAAAGTATCATTCATAGCCATGCCCCCTAACAGTTAGAGTCACTCCCCAGGACACACTTAACCCCTCCCTAGCCCCCTAGTGGTTAACCCCTTCACTTCCAGTGTCATTTTTACAGTAATCAGTGCAATTTAATTGCACTGATCACTGTAAAAATTACAATGGTCCCAAAAATGTGTCAAAATTGTCCGATGTGTCCGCCATAATGTCGCAGTCATGATAAAAATCGCAGATAGCCACCATTACTAGTAAAAAAACTAATTATTAAAAAAAAATGCCATAAAACTAACCCCTATTTTGTAGACCCTTTTGTAACTTTTGCGCAAACCAATCAATAAACGCTTATTGCGATTTTTTTACCAAAAATATGTAGAAGAATACGTCTCGGCCTAAACTGAGGAAAAAAATAGTTTTTTTTATATATTGTTTGGGGGATATTTATTATAGAAAAAAGTAAAGTAGAATGCATTTTTTTTTCTAAATTGACGCTCTATTTTTTTATAGAGCAAAAAATAAAAACAGCAGAGGTGATCAAATACCACCAAAAGGCAATCTAGCTGTGTAGCCGGCAGCAGAGAAAAGTCAGGTCACCAGGCTGGCTGTGCAGCTGTTTAAATCTGAAGACTGGATAGACAAGGATGACAAAACCATTGACAGGCAAGCTGTATATGTATGTATGTATGTTAAACTATAGTTAAGATTTAAAACCACTCCCACATTTTGGCTACACCCAAGATTCATTGTAAAGCCTAAAGTGTGCTAAGCCCCAATGGTGCAACCTCTAGAACATTAGAATCTTACCCATGTCTCAGATTTTTCATGATCTGCAATTCCCCTTTCTCCCTTATTAAAAAAATAATAATACATATCATTTTCATAATTTCCTATTTTATATTTATGACCAATTTTCTTTTAATCGAGTCTTGAATTACCTTCCACTACTTTTTTTTATTGTTATACACTTAACATACTACACTCCCCACCCTTTAGCAAACATACTTTTCATTCTTTGGTTGCTTGCCAGACTAAATAAGCTAATTAATTCCATTTCTGTTATTGGGACATGGGTAAATAACTTTGTTGCTAAAACAACCTTATTTTTAACTTGTACTATTAAAGTTTAAATTTTTCCTTTGAAGTTCGTTCAAAAGATTGAAAAAAAAAAATGGTTTGCATTACCTACGTGGGGATTTGTTGCCATTTAAAACAAGTTTTAATGAATTATTATTGCTGTTAATTAACTTTTAGATGGTCTTCTAGCAGCGCCCTTTGTGATTTTGGTTCATCTTTTTAAGAGTCCACCAGTTGTTTTATTTGAGATTGTAAGAAGGGAACTATAACTCAGATTCTTTAAAATTAAATTCCTTTGAGGGGCAATAACATTGGTTTCCTTCTGAGCTAAATATGTTGTAATGTTTCGTAATGGTCTCATTACACACTCCAGCAACTGTTTGGAGAGGCTAAATCAGATAATCCAGGCTACAGTTTCCAGCATTTTGGTTTCCCATAGTACAGAAATATAATTGTGTTTCAGAAAAATCTTTCACCAAAATAACATGGATAGGCAGGAATGAGCTACTTCTGCTTGTGGAATGTAAATCGGTGATATGAATGGCATTGTAAACATCAGTTATTAATGTGTGCTGACATGCAAGAAAGTAAAGACAAGCATTTGTTTAAAAAAGAAAAACATTTTTTTTTTAAATGAAGATCCACTTTTACTGGAAAAACCCGGACTCTTCATCCTTCAGAGTTGCATATTCTTACCTTCTTCTGTTCTCTGAGACAGAGACAGGTAAATTACTCCAGTATCTTCCTCACTGCTGACTTGGAGGATATGCCAGCTGCAATCACTTGATCAGTTCCAGGGTTGTAATAAGAAAAGTAAACTCCCAACACCCCTTGTAGAAGTATGGCCAAATTATCCCCAAGGATGGCAAGCTGTATGTATAAAACCTAAGGACAAAGCTGTAAATGTCTGAAAATGTACGCCTAGTGCTTTGAAAACACCTGGAAAAAACAATGATCCAACCAAACATGCAGAAAATGAGTTTGCTTAAGTTTTATTGCACCCCTGTTTTGTACAGAAGACGCTCAAAATATGTTGTCATCCTTGAAAGGAAAAGAAACTAGATTTTTTTGGCAGTTTTGGAAAATCATAGCTAATTTGAAAAAGAATTGCAATTAATATTAAAATAGCTTGTGTAGCAAATATTTAGGTTATATCAGTTTTTATAATGAATGTGGAGTTTACCTTTAGGCTGGGTTCACACTATTGCGAATTGGTTGGATGTGGGTTTCTCTGCATCCAATTCGCATCGCACCACAGTGTGACCGGCTCTCAATAGAGCTGGTTTACACAGCTCTGGGGCGGCTGCGGAGCACACAGCAGAAGGGTCCTGTGCGTCTTTGGCTCAGTTTTAGGTCCGAATTCAGCCAAAGAATTCTGACCTAAAATGATGAACAGGGAAGCACCGGAAACCCCTGCTGTGCCCCGCAGCCGCACATAGTGTGAACTCAACCTTATGTAGCTACAATTGTTAATAAATATAAATATTTAACTGAATAAGAGGAATTTTTTAAAAATGGATCTGCTGGCCAGGTCTCAGCAGCATTCACTATATTTTTTAATACGTCTAGTGTTATATCTACCAGGCTTAATCAATTTCTAAATCTTTCTGTTTAGAGAGGAAGAATCATTGGATGTATTTGTCCATTGCTTCCTATAAAGGATCCACCATATTTATTCTGCTCCTCTCAGGAGGCCATGCAGAATATTAACCATTTCAGCTCCAGAAGGTTAACCCCCTTCCTGACCAGGACTTTTTTTTGCGATACGGCACTGCGTTGCGTTAACTGACAATTGCACGGTCCTGCAACACTGTACCCAAAATAAATGTATGTCCTTTTTTTCCCATAAATCAAGCTTTCTTTTGGTGGTTTTTGATCACCTCTGTAAAAAATTTAATTTCTTCATAAATTTAGGCCTATATGTATTATGCTACATATTTTGGTAAAAAAAATCCCAATAATTGTATACTGATTGGTTTGCTCAAAAGTTACAGCATCTACAAACTATGGGATATTTTTTTTCTTTTTCTTTTTTGATTTTATTTTTACTAGTAATGGTGGCTGTGATATTGTGGCAAACAAATCGGACATCTAACTGACACTTCTGACACTTTTTTGGGGACCATGTGACAGGAATACAGTGATCAGTGCTAAAAACATGCAATGTCATTGTACTAATGACACTTGCAGGGAAGGGGTTATTGTCAGTAGCGATCAAAGGATTAAATGAGTACCTAGGGAGTGCTTACTAACTGTGGGGGAGTAGCTTTTACTACTGGAAGACATGGATCTGTGTTCCTGCTTCAAATAAACACAGGGTCCATGTCTTCTGTCCTGACAGAATTACAGTCTGTCTTGTTTACATAGGCAGACTGTCATTTTGTCAGAGTACCGAATGATTGGAGGGACCCGCTGTGTAAAATCACAGCAGGAGTGGGCTGCCAGTGGCGCGCTTACGTGATTCTGCACAGAGCGGCCGCTCTGTAGCAGTACATCTGCTATGGGGCAGTCATGAACCGGTTAAACTTATTATCCACATTTGCATTTTCTGATATTTTCCCTGTGCTTTGTGAAAAATTCACAAATCTTTTGGGAAAATGTTTGAGAATTGTGGGTGAATCTAAGCAAGAGAATGTCTTAACTTGTGGAGACTTGGTACAATCCTTGTGTGCTGTTAAAAGCGCAACTCCAAAACTTCTCTTTCCCCTCCCTCTTGTGGGAAGGGCTTTCATGTGGCTATGGTGTGTGGGGATCAGCAACATTTTCCATAAAACATTCTTTTACTATGCCAAGTAATCATCAATGGAATATAATGTTAAACATTTTTCCAGAATCAACTTTAGAAACTTGGCACCTACCCACATCAAACTTAAGGCAGTTTCAGTAGTGCAGTATGTATATAGTGCTTATATGCAGTTGATTGTTGGAGGCTCACATTCTTAATCAGATTTACTTGTGGTTGAGCACTATGACCTGCTCAGAGGGATGCTCCACTGTCCCACTGATGCGCATACTCACTGGCCTGGTATGCTGTTTACATTCAGAGAAGTTCCTTCTTCCCATCACTGACCTCAGAAGGTAGAGTCCAAAGTGACCCTACATTACCCCTTCTCCACAGGAACTTGCCCCTAAGTTCAGCCCATCTCTCTCTCAGAAACGTGTGCCTGTCCCTAAATGCTTCCCCCACACGGCAGGGATCCTAAAATAGCACAGCAAAAGCAATATATCCTCTCTTTTGCCTAAGATTGCTGTCCTAATCTAAGTGTCCAATCAGACTCTGGCTCCAATCAGAAAACAGAACAAAACTGCTGCTCTTGAACATGATTTCAATTAAGGAACTAAGAACAGGTGAGTACATTTAGTAGTAGAAAGTGAGAACTACACAAGAATTCCCCGTAGAGGGAAACAATGCAAAACTAATATCTGTTACACCCGAAGCCACCACCACTATTTTTAAACGTTTTCCCTATTTAACCACTTGACCACTGGGCACTTAAACACCCTTAATAACCAGACCAATTTTCAGCTTTCGGTGCTCTCACACTTTGAATGACAATTACTCATTCATACAACACTGTACCCATATGACATTTTTGTCCTTTTTTTCACACAAATAGAGCTTTCTTTTGGTGGTATTTAATCACCTCTGGGTTTTTTATTTTTTGCGCTATAAAAGAAAAATGACTGAAAATTCTGTAAAAAAAATGAATTTTTCTTTGTTTTTGTTATAAAATTTAGCAAATTTGTAATTTTTCTTGATAAATTTTGGCCAAAATTTATACTGCTACATATCTTTGGTGAAAATAAGTACAAATTGGGGTATATTATTTGGTCTTTGTGAAAGTTATAGTCCACAAGCTATGGTGCCAATATCTGAAAATTGATCACACCTGAAGTACTGACGGCCTATCTCATTTCTTGAGACCCTAACATGCCAGGAAAGTACAAATACCCCCCAAATGACCCCTTTTTGGAAAGAAGACATTCCAATGTATTTAGAAAGAGGCATGGTGAGTTTTTTGAAGTTGTAATTTTTTGCCACAATTCTTTGCAATATCAAGATTTTTTTTTTTTTTTTTTTTTTCACAAAATTGTCATATTAGCAGGTTATTTCTCACACACAGCATATGCATACCACAAATTACACCCCAAAACACATTCTGCTATTACTCCCGAGTACGGCGATACCACATGTGTGAGACTTTTACACAGTGTGGCCACATACAGAGGCCCAACATGCAGGGAGCCCCATCAGGTGTTCTGGAGCACCCAGGACAATTCTGACATTTCTCTCCTACATGTAAAAATCATCATTTATTTGCTAGAAAATTACATAGAACCCCAAAACATTATATATGTTTTTTTAGCAAAGACCCTAGAGAATACAATGGCGGTCGTTGCAACTTTTTATCTAGCACGGTACTTGCGCAGCAATTTTTCGAACGTGTTTTTTTTGGAAAAAAAATGTTTTGTGCTTTACAAAAAACAAAACTGTAAATTTAGCCCAATGTTTTAGCATAATGTGAAAGATGAAGTCACGCCAAGTAAATAGATACCCAACATGTCACGCTTCAAAATTGCACACACTCGTGAAATGGCGCCAAACTTCGCTACTTAAAAATCCCCATAGGCTTTAATTTTTTTTACTGGTTACATGTTTTGAGTTACAGAGGAGGTCTAGGTCCAAAATTATTGTTCTCGCTCTAACGTTCGCAGCGATACCTCACATGTGTGGTTTGAACACCGTTTTCATATGTGGGCGGGACTTACGTATGCGTTCGCTTCTGCGTGCGAGCACACGGGGACAAGTACGCTTTAAAAAAATATATATATATTTTATTGTTCATTTTACTTTATTTATTTTAGTTTGACCCTTTTTTTCCCCCCAAAAATGTTTTTTGATCACTTTTATTCCTATTACAAGGAATGTAAACATCCCTTGTAATAGGAATATGGCATTACAGGTCCTCTTTACAGTGAGATATTGGGGGTCAATAAGAAACCACATCTCACCTCTAGGCTGGAAAGCCTGGAATAAAAAAAAAAATGATCCTGGCTTTGATCGTAGCGAGTATCGCAGGGTATTGTTGGGTATTGCAGAGTATCGCAGGGTATCGCAGGGTATGGCAGAGTATCGCAGGGTATTGCAGAGTATCGCCGAGTATTGCAGAGTATCGCAGGGTATGGTAGAGTATCGCAGGGTATCGCAGGGTATGGCAGAGTATCGCAGGGTATGGCAGAGTATCGCAGGGTATGGCAGAGTATCGCAGGGTATGGCAGGGTATGGCAGGGTATGGCATGGTATGGCAGAGTATCGCAGGGTATTGCAGAGTATCGCCGGGTATGGTAGAGTATCGCAGAGTATTGCAGGGTATTGCAGAGTACCGCAGGGTATCGCAGGGTATTGCAGGGTATGCAGGGTATGGCAGAGTATCGCAGGGTATGGCAGAGTATCGCAGGGTATGGCAGGGTATCGCAGGGTATGGCAGAGCATCGCAGGGTATGGCAGAGCATCGCAGGGTATGGCAGAGCATCGCAGGGTATGGCAGGGCATCGCAGGGTATGGCAGAGTATCGCAGGGTATGGCAGAGTATCGCAGGGTATGGCAGAGTATGGCACAGTATTGCGGGGTATGGCACAGTATTGCGGGGTATGGCACAGTATTGGGGGTATGGCACAGTATTGGGGGGTATGGCACAGTATTGGGGGGTATGGCACAGTATTGGAGGGGATGGCAGAGCATCCATCCATCCATGTTCAGCCATCCCTCCATACCCTGCAATACCCAGCAATACACTGCAGGCTATTGCTGTGTATTGCAGGGTATGGAGGGATGGCTGAGCATGGATGGATGGATCGGTGGTGGCAGAGCAGGCTGTGGGCACTACAGATCCCGCCCACAGCACTGCTGCCACTGATCCCTCCCCCTTTCCTCTCATACTGTACCGATCGGTACAGAGAGAGGAGGAGAGAGGAACCGGCGTCATCAAATGACGCCGGTTTCCTTACATGTGATCACTCCGTCATTTGACGGAGCGATCATGTGGTAAACGGCCGCGATGAGCGGGCGTTTACCGTGATCCATGATCCGCTGGGTCCTCTGGACCCGGCGATCATGGATGCTCTCGAGTGCGCGCACCAGGGGGCGCGCAAGAGCAGAATTCTGTAAGGCCGTTAATTAACGGCCTCCCAGAGTTAAGCAACCGCCCTGTAGCCGTTTTTTCGGCTATGGGCCGGTTGTTAACTGGTTAAATGACTTGAAAGCTGCAGTTATCTGGCTGATCTTGAGATATCCATTTAGCATGGTTTCCTATGGAACACATTCTGTAGTGCAAATCTGCAAAATGCAAAAAGCACTAAAAATGCATACGTGTGAATCCAGCCTTACACTATATATATATATATATATATATATATATATATATATATATATATATATATATATATATATATATATATATATATATATATAAATATATATATATAAAGATGCAATATGACTCTATGATAGCATCAAACTGAAGATATTATTTTGTGGAAATCAGCCATTCTCTCAGTGTAGGCATTTCTACAAAAGTGAAAATGTAGCTGGTGTGCAGGGGATGACAAGTCTTTAAAACTGAATGATGGACTCCAGGCAAGTAGCCGAATACACAACAAAAACACATTCATGTGGACTGTACTTCCTGACAAAAAATTTGTAATTCTCTTAAAGAGGTTGGATACCCGCAGAAAAAAAAAAACCTGTAAGCAAAGGAAATTCCTGTAAGGAAATACGTACCTTAGAACGAAGCGTCGGCATTGCATCCCGGTCACCGCCAAGGGAGTTGACATTTTGCCCTCATGGGTTCATGGTTCTCATGGGTTCACGGCTCCAGCACTGTGAGTGGCAGGAGCCACGATGACGTCACTCCCGTACATGGGCGCAGAAGTCCTTTGTTACAGCAAAGTCCGGCAGCATCTGCCGGACCTTCAGAGCGCATGCGCCGCTGACGTCAGCGGCTGCATGCAAGGTGAATATCTCCTAAACCGTACAGGTTTAGGAGATATTAATTTTTACCTACAGATAAGCCTTATTATAAGCTTACCTGTAGGTAAAAATTTGCTAAAGGGGTATACAACCACTTTAAGTCAATATCATGATGCAGACACCATATTAGGTCTTTGATTTGGTTTGATCCAGTACATGCCCCAAACCACTGATTGCATAGTGAAGGAGTAGCAGAATACCAAAGAAGTCAGGCCTCTATTTAGAAAAATTACACTGACAACTTTATGCACTGCAGCAGAGCCTGATTAGCATTTAGTGCTGGATTTCCTGCTTCCAGTCTAACCACTGTGTGGTGGATTACACAAAGCTTTTATGAAGGTAATTTCAAGTAATTCAACTGTTTACATTTAACAATATATTCAACTATATTTTAATAATTACATACCTACAACAATTGCTTTAGCTTTAACATTAATTTTGCAACCTAGAAAAACGTGGTTATTACATGCATTACTGATACCAATACTGATGTATTTAATTTACAAATATGCTTAATTTGCAACATATTTAAATGATATAGTTTTAGGTAAATGCATTTTTTTTTTAGGCAGCATTGATGTAAAATATATATACTGTATCCACTGAGGTTTATGTGACTTGCACTGTGGGAGACCATTATAGTAGGTTAAAAAAGAGATAAACTTTAACTGAATAGTATTTTGTATGTTTAAGCACTGTGGGGCTGATTTACTAAAACTGCAGAGTGCAAAATCTGGTGCAGCTCTGCATAGAAACCCATCAGCTTCCAGGTTTTTATGTTTTTGCCAAAGCTTAATTGAACAAGCTGAAGTTAGAAGCTGGTTGGCTACCATGCACAGCTTCACTAGTTTTGCACTCGCACTCTCCAGTTTTAGTAAATCAACCCCTCTGCATCAAACATATTTAAAAATAAATGTTTTTGCCATTTTTTTTATATATTTTTTGCTGATCTCCTGCAGCCTCTTTAAAGTCATTTTATGCCTACACATATACACGGCAGGGCTGGCTGCATGACATTTTTCAGAGACAGAACATTGTTACCCTTTAACAGGAAAAGATGGAACATCAAGGCAGGAATACCATATAGAAAAAATATTGAAAGTGACTTTAGAAATTACATTAACATGTTAATATATGAGATTTTAATGACTTGGTTTACATATACATTAAAATGGCTCAATCAGTTAGTTTTCTTGTTATAGAGGAAAACCAATAACCAATAACATGGGCCAGGACATGGATCATGAAAACAGAAACATAATCATAATGTAATTGCATTTAATGAAGAAACCAAAAAAAAAAAAAAAAAACACACAAGTACATTAGGATTTGTGTTCTAAACATTGTTTCACATAGCAGTCTAAAAACGTTTTTAGTGATTGTTCACTATTCTTTTTAAATTTGCCTGGAGTTCTTTCTTAAGCAAGTTATGTCCTATTTTTTTTTCTTCTCTAAAGTCTGTGTCATTCATCTTAATGTCAGCAACATCTGCACAGGAATTGTTCTGTGGTTCACAGAACATAATCACCAATTAATGGAGTCTTCAAATCATGCTTTGGAAGAAGCTCTTCAAGGAGGTTCCTAATGCTTTCAGCAAACACTTGCATATTTGATAACAGTTATTTAAAGTCATGCAAGTCTATTCTTCCTGCACTACATTACTAATCTAAACCATTTTTGTAAGATGAGATCTCAATGATCCCCAGGAGGAGGTATCGGAATTTGAGTTCTTGTGCACTGATTTTAGAATCTTTATCTGTGGGAACAGGAAAGCCATTTCTCCTCTTTACATTCCCTCATAACACATACATGCACCTCAAGGGAAAGAAATTCAATTGCGAAAGCCAGATGTTCCTTCTTACTGTATCTTATAAAGGCTGGAGCACTGTGGAGAGAGTCTAGCAACTGTAAAACTTTAAGTAATGCATTTCGCTCATGCATTTGAACACAAAAGCATTTTAAATATGTTAAACTGAGGCAGCAAAGGTAGTTTACTTAACTCAAGGTGACATTCTGCTCTTCATGCAGAGCCCTGCTTTCTGCTGGTAGCAGCTACAAGATAGTTTTGATCATTATAATAAATATGGATTTGTTATTGTATGCTGTATAATGTTTTGAGCAGATGAGAATGCATACCCTGATTCTGAATCATTTGTAAAGGTGGAGAATATTGGTATGGTAGACCTCAACACAGGACAGGAAGCTTTACTTGCCTAATAATATGAGTAGGGAGCTAAGCAAGTTAGTTGCAAAGATTAAGTTAAGGGTTGTGTTAAAGTTAGGTTTAGGCTTAAACCAGAATATTGGTATTGTGTTGAAAAAATCAGTAGCCCGGTAGTCGTTAAAATAAAAAAACAGCATTTTTTCTACAATACTCATCTTCAGTCTGGCACTGTTCCCCGCAGAGAAAGAATCTGACAGAGAATACTAACAATAGGTGTGCCGCATCCCAATAAATCATAGAAAGAGAAAGGGAAAAACCCCTAAAGTGGGACTTTTAGAGCACTACTACAATGAGAAAAAGATAAATATAAAAGAAAATGTTATTCAAAAAAAAAATACATATCAAGAAATATTTACATATGGTATTTGTACATAAATATACATGAATATGGATACAATTAAAAGAACGTCAATGAGAAATTGTAAAGTCTCCCTGAACCAACGCATTTTAGAAAATCTTTCCTTCATCAGGGTTCCTACAGAGAAAACTACATCTGAAGATATACAGAATGCAAAATGGTTACTAATCAATATCACCACCACCAGATTATAAACATTACCACAGATATAATTCACCTACATTTTATACATTGACATGTTCCCCGCAGAAAGTCCTCACTAACTAGATGTCACCAGTGTTCTGGTTGAATGTCAAAAGTCACTTCAAACTGAAGATAGGCTCTAGAAAAATAGTCAGTTTTCTAATAAAATACCAAATTCCACTGCTCCTTACTCTCCCGAGCCTAGTTATACAGTCTTATGCAGACCTCAGATGCAGACATATATTGCAGCTGCAACCTTCCCTGATCTGCAGTAGGTTATATAACTATGCTCATTAGTGTGACAGAGAAATAGGGTACTTTATTGGGAAAGCACTTAAGGCTTAGGGGGTTAAGGTGAAGATTTAGAGGGTTAAAGTGGTAATAAACCCAAAACCAAAAAATGTAATATATTGCATCTTACCAATCATCACATGTATTGGCTGCATTCGTTTTTTTTTGGCCTTTTCCCTCTCCCACTGTTTATACCTGGTGATCTGGCCAGTAACACACCTCCTGTATTACAGTGCCTCCACTCTAGATGAAGGACACTATTGGACTGCAGCATTATCAGTAATGGGGGGTACTTTCTTGGGAAAGCACTTAAGGCTTAGAGGGTTAAGGTGAAGATTTAGAGGGTTAAAGTGGTAATAACGCACTAGCAGTTTATGCTATATAGTGAATGTAAGACGCACTAGCAGATTTAGATACATTAACAAATCGAAACTCCGGATATCACCTAGGCAGTTACAGCAGAACTTTATCCACCGCACCCCTGTGAAATGGGCACTCACCAGAAAACCTGGCTGCCTTTACAGCACACTCAGTGTAGATCCACCATCTGTTGTGGGGAAGGCTGTTCAGCAACTCGCACCATCCAGATGTAGCTGTAGTAAATAAAGCTCACCGGGAGCCAGATGAAGTCTCCATAGTGTAGTATTAATTTGAATTACAAGGTAAAAGCCAAAATAAAATGAATCATAAAAACATATGACAATGGGTAAATTGGATTTGTATCATCACAGTGTGGTACTGTGGATATGAGAAATGAGTAGACATATGCCACGTCCCGATGTATTATATTTGGAAAAGAGGTTTTGGACTTTATAGGCACAACATTAACTACATAGTTTGGTAAAAAATTATACAAATGTATTTATTTACAGATACATATGAAACAATTTTAAAAACATTGACTATCCACAATTGTGCCTTGAAGCATACAACACACCACCTATGTATCGTAGAAAATTAGAATACTTAGTAGTGAGAAACCCGAAGGTCACTCTCCAAGAATTGGATGTAGTATTGTAAATTCAGAGAGGCGTGGTCAGGCGCAGCTCTACATGTTACGTGTACTCAAAAACACTTCTTCGGGAGCTTAGGGCATATTATTATTGTAGTCAACAAAGTAAAAAAGGGACCAAAGTCCACAGCACAGCCTGAGATGCAGTGATATCTTATCAGATGGCTTTCCAACTAGTCTGTGAAATAACGATCACACAGGAAACTTATGGTGATTGAGGGTTAATTGCATAGCCAGCAGGGAAAAGAAACTGTTCAAAAAAAATAATAAAAAATTTGACAGCCAGTTTTTACCACACTTTGTGGCTGTGACACAGCGGAGCCCTGCAGGAGATGTTCATCGCTAATGATTTTATATGGAAACAAAAACGGATGAATAATGGAGGTGTGTGAATAGTGGGGGATCCCCTACATTTCCAGAATCATCATAAAAGCTTCCTTCTATGTTGAAGTTCAAAGGACTAGGCCTACCTACAGCTGAAGGCTCAGCTAAAGGAAACAGCTGCTTTGAAAACTATGGTGGTTATGGCTTCATCTGCTAAAATCTGATGAAGGTTTTTTTTTTTTTTTTTTTTGCATCATCCAAGGTCTAATTCATTTTTACTTTTTAATCCCTAAATTGTCTACTTACTACGCGGATACAGAAAATCTGTTAATACAACAGTATGAAAAATTATAAAAAGCAAGTTAGAAAGGTATATCTAAGTAAATTAAAAAGTGATAATACAGAGAAAAAAAAAAAATTTTGTCTATGCCAATAGGTCTGTATACAGAGTACACTATTTTCCCGCCTACATAAAAAAAGCATCTGACAAGTAGCCATTTATACTTGTAAATTTGGAAAAAAAAATAATGATTACAAAATCTACATCACTTATTCCACATAGTCCATTTTTCCAAGTGGTTGACTAAATGATTGTTTTAAATAATAACATTGTTCTTTCTCCTCTCAAACAAACCGCACTATAATGATTGTCATTGACCCTGTTTTTATGCTGAATATTTATGTCACCATCAAATAAAACTGTACTCCTCTCCACATCGATTTTCTATGTAGCAGATCTTTTACTATTTCAAATAATCTGATTAATGATGAAGTCACACAAACCTTAATGGGGATACTATTATAAGAGGCTAAAACCGCAGAAAAAACAATATTGACATGTGTACTGAGAGCGTGATGTGTCTTTGTTCTTTATTGGGTAGTGTACTTAATTCCCTGTCATTATTGCATCATGTCTATTTTTATTAGAACCTAATAATTTTGCAAGTGCTTTAAACCAGTAGTAGCCCTTCCTTTTTTTTTTTTACAGACTGCTTTTATTGTTGTGTATGCAACGAAATTGAAATATCTTTCACTTGAAATATTGACTTTAATATCTCATTTGAAAAATTCATGAAGCCTTTGATGTTAAATCCATACTCAATTTAGCCAAATGCCATTAGAATATGCAATATGCCTGAATACGGGGGGAGCATTATTGTCTGTGTTTCTGCAGAAGAATTACATTTTACGACTATAACGTCAAGATCTTTTAGGATTTTGTGCAGGAGGTAAAGAAAAGAGAAAGCAGCACATTAGGAGCAGAATGAAAAGTGGTATTGATTAGACTCACATTTACCCACTCAGTTTCATGCCTTAAATACATGGAAATAGGGCTTTGCCATTGCAAGCAACAATACCCTGTAATGAATGGAACAATCTTTAGAAAATTAGTATAGGCTCTTACGATCGTGCACAGATGTTGCTCATGGTAACTGCCATTAGTGTTCCTTTTCTCTCCCTTTACATTTACATAGATCTCTTTATTTCCTAATAGTGTCATAACAGAAAAATGACAAAAGGTGGTGATTTCATAAAACATGCAACTTTAAGATTGTTGGAGAGGTACATTGTAAAGTGAGACTTATATTATGAATACTTCAGAATTGCATTTCCTAAATGACTTGCGATAAAAGTGTTTCTGAAAAAGGCAGAGAGGGGAAAAAAACAGGCTTTCAGCAAATTAATTTTTTCTCCTTTCAAGAAAATGCAGACTGACAAATGTCTCGAAAAGCTTTGAGTGCTGAAAGAATGGTGTTTTGCCTTTAGTAATTTATGAGTACTTTCCACTCAGCTATCGATCAAGTTTAAAAAAGTAAATGCCATTAACATTTTAGGCAATAATGGCTCGACAGAATGTAGATTTTATCATTTTGTTCATAGATGTCACTGATTTTTTTTTTCTTTTTTTTTTTTAAAGGATGCACAGGGGACTCAATTAAATGTGTTTGTTTGCGATAATATAGCTTAACAGTATGAAGAAGAAACATGTTGTCCCTATACAATTACAATAACTTGCATAATTTTGTAGCTAAAAATTTGTATCCCTCACTGAACTGTGCTTGAAGGATCTAAACAAATTACATTTGTTAAAGATAAAACAGCAAAATGACAAAAGGTGATCATTTTTAAGAATCATGCAGATTTAAAGGAAAACTCCAGAAAAATTAAGACAACATAAAGAATTTCGTTTTTCATGATTGCTTTCTGCCAGATTGACCTTGGTTTCAAAAATGCCTTTGCCTGGCAGCACTTAATTACTTACAAGAGACTACTATCTCAACCAGAGATATTCCCTTGTAAATAATCATGTGTTGTGCAACCTTCCTCATTAAAAACTATACCCTATGGAATGTAACTCTTGGAGACTGCACGCAGGGGTCAGAAGGTATCAGAGGGCATAAATCATTTCTCAACTAAAATAGTTTTGGATAGAGTGGGGAAAAGTTAGAAACTTTGTGGGAGATTAACTCACGTTCTTTCCCACCTTTCCCACCAGTGAAACTGAAGGGAATTCTGAAATGTTGTTGCCAGACCAGTGAGTGAGGGGTGGTTTATGTGGCATTGACTCGTAACTTAGGGAAAATGTTCTCTCACTTCCTGTTTAGTTTTCAGGACAGCAATAGAGATTAAAGCTCCACAGTGAGGTCCAAGACAGTAATTAAGCATGACAGAGGTTTTAACTAGCGATGTACCGTTACCATTTTTTTTACAATGAGTGATTTTTTTTTGTTTTGTTTACACTTCAGCTGTCAGCAATGGTACAAAGCATTACAAAATTATTTACAAATTAAACACATTTTTTTTTTCAATGTGAAACATGTAAATATATGTTAAAGGTGTACAAATATTAATGAACAAAGCAAACATAAAAAAGTTATTTTTAAATTATTAATAGTTTTTAAAATAATGGTAGAAGTGAACAAGAAAATCAGCAGGAAAATCATAATTACATGGAGAAGGAGAATAAGGAGTTTATTAAATCTAATTAAAGTAAACTAATTAGGGGTTAAACAGAGGAACATTTAATAAAAACAAACCAAAAAAATGTTTTTTTTACTTGCCTGTTGCTTTAAACTGACTTCATCTGCAGATCTAAGTTCATCCATTTGATCTGTAGATGAATAAACAGAAAGATACAAAATTAAAGAAAGTTTCTTTTTATCTTTCTGTTTCAGTGGCTGAGCAATGTAGTTGATAAACATTGCCCAGCTGCAATTTTTATTTTGACAGCTCCAATTGCCGGGACTTCGTTTACACTTCAGCTGTCAACAGGGGAACCCCACTGACAGCTGAATGAGTCATCAGTTGTTAAGGACCTTAAAGAGTAGCCCCAGGCTCCTTCAGAAAAAATTTAAAGTCAGCAGCTCCAAATACTGTAGGTTCTGACTTTTAATATTAGGACACTTACCTGTCTAGGAATCCAGCGGTATCCTCATCCGAGCCAATTTTTTCAGTCAGCTATCGGGTGCTGACTGAAGGGAAACCATCCAGTTTCCACTAAGGGAAACCGGCAGTGAAGCATGCGCAAAGCATGCTGCGCACTGTGAATGGCCCAGCTGCAGGACAAGGAGGAGGATCTGAAGGTTCAGCTGAGTTTTAAAACAAGGTACTCGCTTCGCCCTTCCGCCCAAAAGGTCCCAGATGTGGCAGCAAAGGTGGGGATGAGGCAGACAAGCAAAGGTTTTCTTTTTTTTGTGGAGCTCTGCTTCAACTACCGATAATTGCCAGTGTTTTATTTTTTTTACATTTCAGCAGTCAGTGGGGAAAATCCGAGCCTGAAAGTATCGGTTTCAGGTTTATTCTAATCACAAGAAATGTAAACATCCTTTGTGATAGAAATAACGCACGACAGGTCCTCTTTATGAAAATATCCGGGGTCTATAAGACCCCATATCTCTCCTCTACCCTGGAAAGCATGAGATAAAAAAAAACTTTGATTTCTGTTTTCCAGAAAAAAAGGCCCATAGAGATGGCTGGGGACCATCCGGACCGGTACCATTACATGGTAGAGCCCCGGAATGGCGCTGGTGAGCAACAGGAGGGGAGACATCTCCTGCCGCTGCCTGTAAAAGCAATCCAGCAGCTAATCAGTGACTAGGATGGCTTTTAGAACACAGGGAATCGCCGGTTGAAAAAAAGATATCAGAATGATGCCTGTAGTTGCAAGCATCATCCTGGTATAACAGGGATGTGATGATTACACTCTCAACCTCACTGTGTGCAGAAATTTTCCAGATCAAATAATGAACATCTAAGCATAGGCCGTTTGAGAGTGACTGTCATAGAGGTAGGTTAATTGTGAGGTTTTACACACACAGTAGTTGTCACTATGTTTTTTATTGGAAATATTCTCTGTTCACAACACTCGCTGGTGCAAATGTTTGTGTCACTTGCTGCCATGCCCAGACAGGAATATAACAGAGTTTATTCTACAGCAGCTTCTTCAAAGAGGCTGAAGTTCCAAATTTCTAGTAATTTCTAGTGAAAGCATTTAGAAATTCAGCTTAAAGGGGTTCAATTTTTTTTTTTTTATTCAAATAACAAACATGTGTTTTGCACAGAGTGGCCCTGATCCTGCTGTTCTGGGGTCCCACGGCGGCTGCCTAGTATCAGCACCAATACCGGTATCGGTGAAACCCTAGTTATAACCCTCCCTTGCTCTATCCAAAATGAAAAAAAAAGTTTTTGCCTATAGTTCTACTTTAATGATGTTTAAATATTTAAATAAAAAGAACCAAAAACAATACAAGAAATATTTCCAGTAATAAAATTATAAATCAGACATAGGCAGCAGTAAAATAAAGGGGTTTAAGATTAAATGAGGTTTGCATACAAGGTAGCCATCACAGTATTTTAATGTAAACATGCACCATGCACAGCTTCCACTGTTACTGTTCTGTCCTTTAAAATATGTCGAAATCACCAACTGTCATACCTAGAGAACAATGTAATAGAGTTTACACTACATTAGCTTTTTCAAAGAGGCAAAGCTCTTAATTTCTAGTTGGAGCATTCAGAAATTCAGCTTATTTTTTTAGAAAAGAAAAATGGTTCCAGAAATATTTATGCAAAATATATTACAAAACAGACAACAGTGACAAACAAGGGTTTAAAAGTGAAAAAAAATTAAGTGAAGTCTGCTTGGTCTTTTTTGGTTCAGTGCAGTGCAGTGCTCTTGGTATCCTTAGTAGTTTTGATCATAAAATGAGTGCCCACAGCTAATGATGTAGCCATATTTTTTTGTCCCTGAAGAGGACAATCAGAGAGCTAACTTCACCCATACAATGGGTCCCCTTGGTATGTTGTAGGTATGCTGTCGAGTAGTTTATTATGCACAGTGGACTCACCCTTAACCACTTGCCGACCAGGCCATAGCCGAAAGACAGCTACAGCGTGGTCGGCTTATTCTGGGAGGACGTCCATGGACGTCCTCCCAGAATCTTGCTCCCACGATCCCCCTTGGATGCGCTCCCAGAAAAATCTGTGATCGCCGGGCCCGGCGCTTCATGGATCACGGTAAATGGCCGCTGGTAGCAGCCGTTTACCACGTGATCGCTCCGTCAAATGATGTAGCAATCACTTGTAAACAAACATGTCATGACGCCTGTTCCTCCCTCCCCTCTCTGTACCGATCTGTACAGGGAGAGGGGGTGAGATCATTTGCAGCAGTGCTGTGGGCTGGATCTGTAGTGCCCACAATGCTGCTCAGTGCCCATACTCTGCAATACAATCCAATACTCTGCAGTACTTTGCCCATACACTGCCAATAATCTGCAGTACTCTGCTAATACTCTGCAATACTCTGCCAATACTCTGCCAATACTCTGCAATTCATTTTAACAGAAACAAAGAATTGTATTTATTTTTAACAGAATTTTCAGTCTTTTTTGATTTATAGCGCAAAAAATAAAAAACCCAGTGGTCATTAAATACCACCAAAAGAAAGCTCTATTTGTGTGAAAAAAGGACAAACATTTTATATGGGTACAGTGTTGCATGACTGAGAAATTATCATTCAAAGCTGAAATTGGTCTGGTTAGGAAGGGGGTTTAAGTGCCCAGTGGTCAAGTGGTAAATGTCAACTATCCTCCTGGGTACATCTTTATTTACATAAGACAAAGTTTCACAATCCAACAACATTCATAGTATTTGTAAGAATGAAGTTATGATTTGTTAGATACCAAATATGATATTGATCTTATGTTTAGTTGACCGAACCTTGTAATTTAGGTGTGTTTGGTGTTTACCTGAGTGGTGTCTCCTTACACATTAGTGTAGCCACTTTTTTGGAAGGTAATTCTATCACCATAGGAGTTACAGAGTACATTTTCAAGTTTCAGATGTATGAGAGTTCATCACTAGAGTATTATCTGAGACAATAATTTACAACTTGTCTATTTATTACAGGGCCTCATTGGAAGTACTTTAACCACTTCAGTGCCATAATGTTTACCCCCTTCATAACAAGGCCATTTTTTGAAATACTACACTGCGATACTTTAGCTGACAATTTTGTGGTCGTGCACCGCTGTACCCAAATAGAGCTTTCTTTTGGTGGTATTTGATCACCTCAATTTTTTTATTTTTTGCGTTATAAACAAAAAAAGGCTGACAATTTTGAAAAAAAAAAAACAATATTTTTTATATTCTGCTACAAAACAGACCCAATAAAAAAAGTAAAAAATTTTATTTCTTCATCAATTTAGCCCAATGTATATTCTGCTACATATGTTTGGTAAAAAATCCCATTAAGCATATTGATTGGTTTGCGCAAAAGTTATAGAGCCTACAAATTATGGGATATTTTTTATTTTTTTTATTTAATTTTTTTACTAGTAAAGTAATGGCGGCGATAAGCAACTTAGAGTAGGACTGCGATATTGCGGTGGACAAATCAGACACCTAACTGACACTTTTGACACTTTTTGGGGACCAGTGACACGAATACAGTCCACTATTGTCAAGATATATCATTTTCTTGAACTTCTAGGAATTGCTACTGGCCTAATAAAGGTATCCACCACAACTCTCTTAAAGGTTTCTTAATTATAGGCAAAGTGTCATGGTTAGGGATCAGCCTTTAAGACAGTAGCTATAGCATTAGACAGACTCCCACCAACCAGCAGACCGGTATACAAGCAGGTCACGCTGGGGGATGATGCAGAGGTACGGAGTCTAAGTACTAACCGGTATTCATCAGAGCTCCTGATGGTGGAGATGGGTTTTGCTGAATGTTAGTACCAGGTCGCAATCCTCGGATCACCCCATTAGGTGGTGGGCAATCTGGGGTCCAGTAGCAGATATAGCAGGTAGAGATCAAGCAGAAGTGTATTCTATAAACAAGACAAAGCTTGGTAATGAGTAGTAGCGAATATATGGACGGCAACTGGAGTGACAAGAGCGAGATATTGGCTGGAGAGAGCACAATAATCTGGCCAACAGGAAGTGCACAAGCATGGCTTGAATAGGAATTGCATGGGATCAGCAAGGGGTTCAAGGTTCAAGAGAAACAAGAAATAGGCAAGGTTGTCTAAGTAATTAGGCAGGGAGCTGTCCAGCATCACAGCAAGAAAAGTTACTGCCAGACGCAACAGAGGTCCAGTTCAGATCCAGGCCCTGACACAAAGATTGTAGTGGAGTAACAGGATTGACAATACTTGGCTATACTCATGTTAGGCCTCAAAAAATAATTCTGCATTAATCAGGCATTGGTCTTATTGATTTGAAAATGACCTGCTAGGATTTTTTTATGCACCACCTTCAACAAATTTCACCTGAATTTTTGGGGTACGATGAGCTGCCTTTTGACCATTTCTGCCTCACTACCTTTGGGAAGATCCTCCCAGTAAAGCTTTCTGTTTTCTCAGTATACCTGTTGTTCCTCTCCCTCCACTGCAGAGCTGGAAGCTAGACTTTTGAGCTCCAGACTTCAGTCAATTTGCAGTGCTGGCTCAAATGTGGCAGTAAACATCTGAGAACTATCCCATATTGAACTAGGATAGCAGCGGATGCTCTGCAGAGACTGTATTCACTCAGTCATAGCAAGGAAAGGGATTATGGGTTTGATCATGTTGCTCTGTGACCAGAGACTGCTTCTAGGCAGCCTTTGCACCACTATGTGTGACTGCTCAGATTCCAAAAATGCATTTTCTGCATTAGATATGCATGTATTTGGTGACTGTGCATGCAGAGTGGTTACTTTGTCTCCAGATCCACCTCCCCTAACAGTGCACCTCCAACTCACTTACCTTTCTTTGGCCATTCCCAAATTACCCAGATGTCATAACCACATATTTGCACAGTACCATAGTATGTCCAGAGGATCTAGATGATGAATCATTAGTGTCATTAAAAGGTGTATAGTATGAATTCAAAGTTCCCACATCAGCACCAGTGTGGAAATGTAATCCAAGACTTCGACCTTTCTCATTCCACTCCCCACCCTCGAATCAATAAAAACTTTAGTGAGCATAAATAATTTATCTCTGATGATGTCCTTTTAATCCACAAGCTCACGGTGACATCTCCACGGCCCAACCATTCAAACGGCCCGATAGTGTGAACCCAGAAAAAGACTGAGAGTGGTGACAGCTCAGAGCTAGAGGGCTCCATTTAAAAGGTAGGTCTTCTATAAAATGTTAGTATGCAGTGCATGCTTGCACATTATGGAATAAACCTGCAGGGGGAGGGGGGGGGGAATTAAACAAAAACATTTTTTTATTTACTACCACTGTAAATCATGTACAAATTCTCAGCAATCAACAACCTCCAGATATGAAAATACACTCTCAGTCTCAATCGTGTGGAAATTTTCCAGTTCATGGGACAACAAACTAAGCACCAGCAGACTGACAGTGATTGTCTCTAAGGCAGGTTAACTGAGTAGTTAACCTTTTACACATACACTCACACACACAATAGCCACCACCACATGTTTTAATGGAAACACACACTCCTCACAGCATTTTCTATTACAGTTATGACCATTCAAAACATGTATTTAACTTTTGCGTAAACCAATCAATATCTGCTTATTGCAATTTTTTACCAAAAATATGTAGAAGAATACATATCGGCCTAAACCGATGAAGACATTTTTGGATATTTATTATAGCAAAAAGTAAAAAATATATTTTTTTTTCAAAATTGGCGGTCTTTTTTTTGTTCATAGCGCAAATAATATGCCTTAAGGTAAAAAACCTTCTGCGCTCTGTGCTGCAGGATCGTCCAAGCCCCCCCCCCCATTATGCCGCGTACACACGTGCAGACTTTTGCCGGCGGACCTAGTCCAGCGGACAATCCGCCGGACTTTCCAGCTGGGTCCGCCGGACTTTCTGAGCATGTGGACTTGCCCACACACGCGCGGACTTGCCCACACACGCACGGACTTCTCCGGCGGATAATCCGCCGGCCAAAGTCCGCGGGACTTTTGAAAATGAACTTGCCCACACACGGAGCAGTCCGTTCATTTAGCCGCGCTAGCTCCGTAACCTGGCATGGATTTAAAGGGACTCCCTACGCCGAAAAACGGCATGGGGGTTCCCCCCAAATCCATGTCAGACCCTTATCCGAGCACGCAGCCTGGCCGGCCAGGAAAGGGGTGGGGACGAACGAGCGCCCCCCCTCCTGAGCCGTACCAGGCCGCGTGCCCTCAACATGGGGGGTGCCCCATGAGCGGCCCCCCCACCCCAAAGCACCTTGTCCCCATGTTGATGAGGACAAGGGCCTCTTCCCGACAACCCTGGCCGTTGGTTGTCGGGGTCTGCGGGCGGGGGCTTATCGGAATCTGGGAGCCCCCTTTTATAAGGGGGCCCTCAGATCCCGGCCCCCCACCCTATGTGAATGAGTATGGGGTACGATGTACCCCTACCCATTCACCTAAGGTGTAAAATGTAAAGTACAAAAACACCCACACTTTTGAAAAAATATTTTATTGCACTGCTCCGGGGGTCTTCTTCCGTCTTGGGGATCTTCTCGCCGGACTCCTCCGCCATTTACCAAGCTCTTTTACTGAGCGGAGAAGTCCGGCTACCTTCTTCGTCGTCGCCGCTGTCGTCTGGGATGCCAGAGCCACGCTGCGCTGGGACTTATATAGGGACATGGGGACAGGGTCACATGCTCATGTCACATGGTGACCCCGCCCCCTTGCGATGTCACAGTCCAGCATCCTCCGGGACTGTGATATCACAAGGGGGCGGGGTCCCTATGTGACATGAGCATGTGACCCTGTCCCCATGTCCCTATATAAGTCCCAGCGCAGCGTGGCTCTGGCATTCCGGGCAGAGACAGCGACGGGTCAACATTGGAAGAAGAAGAACAAGAAACAAGAACAAGAAGAAGAAGGCGGCGCCGGCGGTGCAGAAGACGACGACCGCCGCAAGAACAGAAGAGACCCCGGAAGACCACCGAAGGCGGATCGAGACCCCCAGATGACGGCAGCGACGACGAAGAAGGTAGCCGGACTTCTCCGCTCGGTAAAAGAGCTTGGTAAATGGCGGAGGAGTCCGGCGAGAAGATCCCCAAGACGGAAGAAGACCCCCGGAGCAGTGCAATAGAATATTTTTTCAAAAGTGTGGGTGTTTTGTACTTTACATTTTACACCTTAGGTGAATGGGTAGGGGTACATCGTGCCCCCATGTTGAGGGCACGCGGCCTGGTACGGCTCAGGAGGGGGGGGGGGGGGGCGCTCGTTCGTCCCCACCCCTTTCCTGGCCGGCCAGGCTGCGTGCTCGGATAAGGGTCTGACATGGATTTGGGGGGAACCCCCACGCCGTTTTTCGGCGTAGGGAGTCCCTTTAAATCCATGCCAGGTCACGGAGCTAGCGCGGCGGCATTTACTGCCTACGCTAGCTACGTAACCTGAAGTCACGTGCTAAATGAACGGACTTGCCGATGAGCGGACTATCCTACTAACGGCGGGATTGTCCGCCGGACTGCCAAGTCCAGCGGATAATTTTAAAACCAAACTTAAAACTTTGGTCCGCCGGTCTTTGGCGCTAAAAAGTCCGCCGGCGCCCACACACGAGGGGATTATCCGCTGGACTTCAGTCCAGAGGATAATCCCGCGGGATAGTCCCTTCGTGTGTACGTGGCATTAGTCTTACCTGAGCCTGATCTGATCCAGCAATGTACAGGAGAGCCGCTGGTCTTGCCACTGTGTCCCTCCTAATTGGGCAGTTTGATAGCAGTGGCTATTGGCTCCCGCTGCTTTCACACAAATGCTGTTATGAGGAAGTGGGGGGTGGGGCCAAGTCAACAGGTCTGTGTCAAAAGACGCAGACTGGGCAGCTTGGAAGCGAGCATGCATGCATGCCCCCAGAAAAGGTGGCTTTCCCTGGGGGCACTCGCTTAAGAGGAGGGGCCTAAAGCACCAGCGGGGGTCCCCAGAAAAGGAGGCTGCTCTGTGCAAAACCATTTCACAGAGCATGTAAGTATACCATGTTTGTTATTTTAGTTAAAATAAAAACCCAATGGTTTAATATCATATTAGGCTACTATACATACACTGCTTATGTATGAAAACATCTGAAAAATAAGCATCTTTTGACTAACACCACTTAACCCACAGGGATAACCCTTGGATACTGGTGTGATCTAAAAACTGAAGGCTGGTTTTGATTTATAGAGATTTCTCTGATTAATGCTATGATTTGAAATAGGTCCTATAGTACAAAGGGGATATTCTTTCTATAATGTTACTAACATAGTATTTAATGCTTATGCATGATTATGCTTAGAGAATGAAGCACATGGCACTATCCTATTCATGCATGCGCTCACAGGTTTCTTCTTTATTTTGGGGCTGGTTAACTGGACTTATGAATAATTGTTACTTCCTGATATATACACACGCCACCATTTTTCTAGGTAAATATATTTCTAAAGGTGCTATTGACATGACATTTTCACCACATGTCGGTAACAACCCATGCAATCCATACATACAAAGAAACCAAAACAGATAAGTTCAGAAATTAAGTTATGTGTAATAAAATGGAATTGCACAGGGAAAATGTATTGAACACATGACAAAAGGGAGGTGCAAAGAGGCATGGAAAGCCGAGACACCAACTGAAATCTATCAGTAATTAGAAAGCAATCCTGCCCCCTTGTCAGTGCAAATTAATATCAGCTGGTTCAGTCTCAACTGATGGCCTATAAAATGGAAGTGGTGCTCCTTGCAAAATTTCTGACAGAGGAGTGAAAAGAATTATCAGAAGAGTTGTCCAAGAGCCAAGGAGCACATGTGGAGAGCCTCAAAAAGACCTGGAATTAGCACATACAATTTTTTTCAAAGAAAACAATAAGTAATGCACTCAACTGCAATGGCCTGTATGTACGCTCACCACGCAAGACTCCATTGCTGAAAAAAAGCATCTTGAAGCAGGCTTGAAGTTTGCTGAACAACATTTAGACAATCCTGTGAAATACTGGGAGAATATAGTCTGGTCAGATGAGACCAAAATTGAACTCTTTGTATGCCATAATACACACTATGTTTGGAGGTCAAATGGCACTGCACATCACCCCAAAAACACCCCCATACCAACAGTGAAGTTTGGAGGTGGGAACATCATGGTGTGGGACTGTTTTTCAGCATACAGTACTGACAAACTTCATTACATTGAAGTAAGGATGAATGGAAAAATGTACCAAGACATTATTGATAAAAATCTACTCCCATCTAATAGGATGATGAAGATGAAACGAGGGTGGACATTTCACCAAGACAATGATCCCAAACACAAAGCCAAGGAAACTCTCAATTGGTTTCAAAGAAAGAAAATAAAGCTGCTAGAATGGCCCAGCCAATCACCTGACTTGAATCCAATAGAAAATCTTTGGAAAGATCAGAGTTCATAGAAGAGGCCCACAGAACCTTCAAGATTTGAAGACTGTTTGTGTGGAAGAATGGGCCAAAATCACACCTTAGCAATGCATGCGACTAGTTACTCCATACAGGAGACGTCGTGAAGCTGTCATTACCAACAAAGGATTTTGTACAAAGCATTAAATAAATTTCAGTTAGCATGTTCAATACTTTCTCCCTGTGTCATTCTATTTTATTACACATAACTTCATTTCTAAACATATTTGTCTTGGTTTCTTTGTTTGTATGGATTGCATGGGTTGTTAGCGACATGTGGTGAAAATGTAATGTCAATTGCACCTTAAGAAATATATTTACCTAGAAAAATGGTGATGTGCTATATTATTATTATTATAATACTTATTTTACCCGCTATAAGTGCAATGTATGAAAATATTTGTATATTCATAAATACCTAGCATTAAGACATCCAGCAATCTATTTTGTTTTAACTTACTATGGTGATTTTATGGATTTTGTGTGAATAAACATATTTTTTATGGGAGTTCTATCTAAGTTTTAATTAGAAGGTATATAGACATTGAGCAACTACTGTAGTTATATATTGATCCATAGTAATCAATAAAGCAAGGTTTTGTTTATAGTGGTATCTAGTGGTATATTTTTATACACGACTGTAGCCACATTTGAAAAGGTAACTTCATAGTTGTAGGCCTTATAGACTGTGAATGCAAGTTGAGATTTTTAGATGCATGAGATTTTAGATTTAGGTTAATATACCAGACCTACATGTGTGTGATGTGTATTCCTTAACCGCCTCAGCCCCGGAAGATTTTACCCCTTTCCTGACCAGAGCACTTTTTGTGATTAGGCACTGCATCGTTTTAACTGACAATTGCACAAACAAAATTGACGTCCTTTTTTTCCCACAAATAGAGCTTTCTTTTGGTGGTATTTGATCACCTCTGCAGTTTTTATTTTTTGCGCTATAAACCAAAAAAGTGTGACACTTTTGAAAAAAACACACTATTTTTTACTTTTTGCTATAATAAATATCCCCCAAAAATATATTAAAAAAATTTTTTTTTCCTTAGTTTTTCCTTAAAATCGCAATAAGCATATATTGATTGGTTTGCGCAAAAGTTATGGCGCCTACAAAATAGGGGATAGTTTTATGGCATTTTTATTTTTAATTTTTTTTCTTAGTATTGGCAGCGATCTGAGATTTTTATCCGGACTGCAACATTTTGGCAGATACTTTTGACACTATTTTGGGACCATTGTCATTTATACAGCGATCAGTGCTATAAAAATGCACTAATTACTGTGTAAATGACACTGGCAGTGAAGTGGTTAACCAATAGGGGGCGATGAAGGGGTTAAGTGTGTCCTAGGCAGTGATTCTAACTGTGGGGGGATGGGCTTCAAGTCACATGACAGTGATCACCGTACCCGATGACAGCGGTGATCTCTGTCATGACACAAGCCAGAACGGGGAAATGCCTTGTTTACATAGGCACTTCCCCATTCTGAGGCTCCCTGACACAATTGCCGGGAGACCGGCGTACATCGAGTCTGCTGGTCCGGCAGGCACGGTCACGCTGTACGCGGCGGGCACACGTGTGCGTCTCCAGCGGCGCGCGCACACCTGCTATCCCCGGCTCTTAAAGGGGACGTACAGGTACGCCCATTAGCCCACTGATGCCATTGTGTCAATGTACATCGGCGTGCAGCGGTCGGCAAGTGGTTAAACTGCACACCAGACTATTTATGAATTGGCCATTTGCAGCCTGTGCTCATTATACGTCCTTTGAGCATGCAGGCTTATGCTGTGCTGCATTCCTTTCAAAGTGGATTGTGCTTTGTCAAATGTGCCACCTTACATGGTTGCTTAACATGGGCATGAGATTTAAATCTGAACATTTTTGTTACCGACTTGCAAATTTTTGGAAAAATGAGGATGACATGGTGTTCAATAGGGATGAGCCGAACACCCCGGGGTTCGGTTCGCACCAGATCTTCGAACGGACCGAAAGTTCGCGCAAATTTTCGAACCCCATTCGTTACAATGGACGCGAACGTTCAAAATCAAAATTGCTAATTACAACGGCCAATATGCATGTTAATGTCATAAAACAGGTTTGGGGACCCGGGTCCTGCATGTGCTAATGCAACCCCTCACAGATACTGTACTTGGAGCACAGGTTTGCGAAGCATTTTTAAAAAAAATTGTAATTACACGCCCATGTTAAACAGGGGCTGAAAAATTGTGTTGAGGAGGAGGAAGAGGATAGTCAGTGAACATGGACAGTCACTCAGCATGGGCAGTCTTGAAGGGATGTGACATTATAAATTATTCCTTTATATCCGCTTCAGGTGCCTGGTAGCTGGTGGTGATCCAAGACTCATTTTTATGAAGGTCAGTCGGTGGACAGGCGCACCCTATGATCGGTGACAAATCCTCCAGCAGCACTGAATGTGCGTTCGGAAAGAACGCTGGATGCAGGACAGGCCAGTAGCTCAATTGCATACTGTGCAAGCTCTGGCCAGTGATCCATCCTAGTGATCCATCCTCAAGACCCAGTAAGCCAGAGGATTTTCGGTGGGAAAGGTGTCCAAGTCTGACCTTGCCCCTAGTATTCCTGCACCATGTATATCAGACGCTGGCGATGGTTGCTGGAACCGATCATACCTTGGGGCTGCGGACTAAAAAATTGTCTGAACGCATCGGTCAGACGTCCACCTTCCCCACCGCTCCTTCTGCTACTGACCGAAGCCTCAGCAACTCGTTGTCCAGGACCAGGAGTTTGTAACCTCCCAGTTTCTGGGAACGCGTTGCACAGACCTTTCTGCAAGGCCTCCCTGAGATGTCTCATCCTCTGCTCCCTCTGCGATGGCAAGATAAGGTCCGCAACCTTACCCTTGTACCGTGGATCAAGGAGAGTGGCCAGCCAGTAATGGTCCCTCTCCTTGATCCGAAGAATACGAGGATCCTTCCGCAGGCTTTGCAGGATCAGGGAGGCCATGCAACGTAGGTTAGCTGAGGCATTCGGTCCGGAGTCTTCTGGGTCACTGAGGACGACATGATCGCCAGCCACCTCTTTCCAGCCACGTACAAGTCCACTGGTTTGTTGGGACTGTACATCATCCCTAAAAGACTGCTGCTGCTGATGCTGAGTGCCAGGCTCCACCTCCATGCTCACACAATCCTCCTCCTCCTCCTCATCCTCTTCCTGTGTGATGGGTGGGACAGAAGGAACACTGTCTGGATAAATGGGGCCTTGAGAGGCAAGGAAGTCCTCCTCTTCCTGCCTCTGTTCTGCCTCAAGTGCCCTGTCCATTATCCCACGCAGAGTATGCTCCAACAGGTGGACAAGAGGTACAGTGTCACTGATGCATGCACTGTCACTGCTCACCATCCTCATGGCCTCCTCAAATGATGAGAGGACAGTGCATGCATCCCTGATCATGCTCCACTGGCGTGGGGAAAAAAAGCCAAGCTCCCCTGACCCTGTCCTGGTGCCGTAGTCGCAAAGGTACTCATTGATGGCCCTCTGCTGCGTGTGCAGTCGCTGCAGCATGGCCAACGTTGAGTTCCACCTGGTGGGCATGTCACATATTAGGCGGTTCTTGGGCAGGTTCAGCTCCTTTTGCAGCTCAGCCAGCCGAGCACTGGCATTATACAATCGGCGGAAATGCACACAGACTTTCCTGGCCTGCCTCAGGACATCCTGTAAGCCTGGGTACCTGCCCAAGAACCGCTGCACCACCAGGTTGAGGACGTGAGCCATACAGGACACATGGGTGAGCTGCCCCTGTCGCAGGGCGGAGAGGAGGTTGGTGTCATTGTCAGAAACCACCATTCCTGGCTTAAGCTGGCGTGGCGTCAACCACCTCTCGGCCTGCCCCTGCAGAGCTGCCAGAACCTCTGCCCCAGTGTGGCTCCTGTCCCCCAAACACACCAGCGCAAGCACGGCATGGCATCTTTTTGCCTGCATACTCGCGTAGCCCCTTGTACGACTACGGAGCACCGCTGGTTCCGAGGACAGAGCACTCGAAGAGGCCATGGAGGAAGAAGAAGAGGAGGGGGTGGAGGAGAGAGGTGTGTCACAACCAGTAGTAGCATTTTGGAGGGGTGGTGGCGGAACAACCTCCAACACTACTGCACCTTGTCCTGCATCCCTCCCAGCTGCCAATAGAGTGACCCAATGGGCCGTGAAAGACAGATAACGTCCCTGTCCATGCCTGCTGGACCATGAGTCAGCGGTAATATGCACCTTACCGCTGACCGCCCTGTCCAGCGAGGCATGGACATTGCCTTCCACATGCCGGTAGAGAGACGGAATCGCCTTCCGTGAGAAAAAGTGGCGTTTGGGAACCTGCCACTGAAGAACCGCACATTGAACAAACTCACGGAAGGGGGCAGAGTCTACCAACTGAAAAGGCAGCAGTTGAAGTGCTAGCAATTTAGCCAAGCTAGCATTCAACCGCTGGGCATGTGGATGGCTGGGAGTATACTTCTTTCGACGGTCCAGCAGCTGGGGCAGGGAAATTTGCCTGCTACAATCGGATGTCGGTGTACTGCAAGTACTTGGTTGTGACACACCTAATTCTACACCTTCAGTCCTCTCAGAGCAGCTTTCAGAGAGGACTGAAGATATAGTGGGGATGGAGATCCCAGCTGATGAGGAGCAAGGAGAGGTCCGCTTTGTTCTTTGGTGTGGGTCTTTAATGTGCGCTTGCCAACGAGCTGCATGGCAGGTCGACATATGTCTGGTCATGCTTGTGGTGCCCAAGCGGCTGATGTTTTGGCCACGCGAGATACGCTTGAGACAAATATTGCAAATAGCAGTGGTGCGATCTGATGCACTCGTCTCAAAAAAGGCCCAGACCAAAGAACTTTTGTGATAACGTGCAGAGGCAGCGCCCTGCACAGGCGGAGCTCTGCGGTGTGATTCAGTTGGTGTGCTGGCCTCTAGCTGGCCTCCGGAGGGCATCCTGCCTCGTTGGACATGTGCCGCCGCATCCTCCTCCTCCTCCTCTCTCCCTTCAGGCACCCACGTGGAGTCAGTGACCTCATCATCCCCTCCCTCTTCACCACTAGAGGAAACCTGGCAGTAAGCTGCAGCTGGTGGAACATGACTGCCAGATTGCTGTCCTTCAGCATCCCCTCTCTCTGCGCGCACACTACTGCCTTCCTCAAGCTGGGTATCATCATCCGAGCCTTCAAATCGTTGGGCATCCTCCTGGAGCATGTACCCAACACTGTGCTCAAACAGTTCGGGGGACTCCTCAGGAGGACATGGTGGGTCTAGGGAAGGGGTGCCTGATGATGCCATTGAGTACGCGTTGGCAGCTGCTCTGCCAGTACCCTGAGCCTGGGTGAGAGAGGATGAGGAGGGCTTGGTCATCCATTTTACCAAGCCTTCGGCATGATGCGGCTCAACATGTCCAGCTGCCGAAAACAAAGACAGGCGTGTCCCATGGCCACCTACTGATGACGATGCACGACCACGTCCATGACCAGCACTGTTGTCTCTAGAAACAGAGCCTGCTTGCCCTGTGTTCTTGCCTCGGGACGGTCTGCCTCTCCTTGGTGGTCTTCCAGCCATTGTAGTGGGTAGTGTATATTGTGCTGGAGTCACACAGCACACACACTAACTCCTGCAGATGGATGCCTTAGATGACAGCAACAGGGCCCTATGGCAGATAGAGGCTGCCTTAGATGACAAGAACTGGGCTGACACACACACACACTAGCTCCTATGTGTGCTGACACACACACACACACTAGCTCCTATGTGTGCTGACAACACACTATAGCTCCTATGTGTGCTGACAAAAAAATATAGCTCCTATGTGTGCTGACAACACACTATAGCTCCTATGTGTGCTGACACAAACACACTATAGCTCCTATGTGTGCTGACAACACACTATAGCTCCTATGTGTGCTGACACAAACACACTATAGCTCCTATGTGTGCTGACAACACACTATAGCTCCTATGTGTGCTGACAACACACTATAGCTCCTATGTGTGCTGACAAAAAAATATAGCTCCCATGTGTGCTCACAACACACTATAGCTCCTATGTGTGCTGACACAAACACACTATAGCTCCTATGTGTGCTGACAACACACTATAGCTCCTATGTGTGCTGACAAAAAAATTTTGCTCCTATGTGTGCTCACAACACACTATAGGTCCTATGTGTGCTGACACAAACACACTATAGGTCCTATGTGTGCTGACACAAACACACTATAGCTCCTATGTGTGCTGACAACACACTATATCTCCTATGTGTGCTGACAAAAAAATATAGCTCCTATGTGTGCTCACAACACACTATAGCTCCTATGTGTGCTGACAACACACTATAGCTCCTATGTGTGCTGACAAAAAAATTAGCTCCTATGTGTGCTCACAACACACTATAGGTCCTATGTGTGCTGACACAAACACACTATAGGTCCTATGTGTGCTAACACAAACACACTATAGCTCCTATGTGTGCTGACACAAACACACTATAGCTCCTATGTGTGCTGACAAAAAAAATTAGCTCCTATGTGTGCTCACAACACACTATAGGTCCTATGTGTGCTGACACAAACACACTATAGGTCCTATGTGTGCTGACACAAACACAATATAGCTCCTATGTGTGCTGACAAAAAAATGTAGCTCCTATGTGTGCTCACAACACACTATAGGTCCTATGTGTGCTGACACAAACACACTATAGGTCCTATGTGTGCTGACACAAACACACTATAGCTCCTATGTGTGCTGACAACACACTATATCTCCTATGTGTGCTGACAAAAATTTTTAGCTCCTATGTGTGCTCACAACACACTATAGGTCCTATGTGTGCTGACAAAAAAATGTAGCTCCTATGTGTGCTCACAACACACTATAGGTCCTATGTGTGCTGACACAAACACACTATAGGTCCTATGTGTGCTGACACAAACACACTATAGCTCCTATGTGTGCTGACAACACACTATATCTCCTATGTGTGCTGACAAAAAAAATGTAGCTCCTATGTGTGCTCACAACACACTATAGGTCCTATGTGTGCTGACACAAACACACTATAGGTCCTATGTGTGCTGACACAAACACACTATAGCTCCTATGTGTGCTGACAACACACTATATCTCCTATGTGTGCTGACACAAACACAATTTAGCTCCTATGTGTGCTGACAACACACTATATCTCCTATGTGTGCTGACAAAAAAATGTAGCTCCTATGTGTGCTCACAACACACTATAGGTCCTATGTGTGCTGACACAAACACACTATAGGTCCTATGTGTGCTGACACAAACACACTATAGCTCCTATGTGTGCTGACAACACACTATAGCTCCTGTGTGTGCTGACAAAAAAAATATCTCCTATGTGTGCTGACAACAAAAAAATGTAGCTCCTATGTGTGCTGACACAAACACACTATAGGTCCTATGTGTGCTGACACAAACACACTATAGCTCCTATGTGTGTTGACAACACACTATATCTCCTATGTGTGCTGACAAAAACATTTAGCTCCCATGTGTGCTCACAACACACATAGGTCCTATGCGTGCTGATAAAAAAATGTAGCTCCTATGTGTGCTCACAACACACTATAGGTCCTATGTGTGCTGACACAAACACACTATAGGTCCTATGTGTTCTGACACAAACACACTATAGCTCCTATGTGTGCTGACAACACACTATATCTCCTATGTGTGCTGACAAAAAATGTAGCTCCTATGTGTGCTCACAACACACTATAGGTCCTATGTGTGCTGACACAAACACACTATAGGTCCTATGTGTGCTGACAAAATTTTTTAGCTCCTATGTGTGCTCACAACACACTATAGGTCCTATGTGTGCTGACACAAACACACTATAGGTCCTATGTGTGCTGACACAAACACACTATAGGTCCTATGTGTGCTGACAAAAAAATATAGGTCCGATGTGTGCTCACAACACACTATAGGTCCTATGTGTGCTGACACAAACACACTATAGGTCCTATGTGTGCTGACACAAACACACTATAGGTCCTATGTGTGCTGACAAAAAAATATAGGTCCTATGTGTGCTGACAACACACACACTAGCTCCTATGTGTGCTGACACAAACACAATATGGCTCCTATAAATCCCTGCCTGGGATGGGACAGAAGGTTGGGACAGAAAGTTGGGGTGCAATGCTGTTCTAACAGCACTGCGATTGGTGCTACTGCAATGCTGTACTAACAGAACGTACACACCAGACTAATCCCCAGCAGCAGATGTCACACTCAGCAGTGCAATCAGCAGCAATGATCAGTATTGAATGAATCAGCAGCAATGGTTTAGCAAAGAAGAAATCAATCAGCAGACTGCCTATTCACTCTTCTAAAAGCCGGAACACATGTGCCCTGGGCCGACGGCGTGGCGGCCTTTTATAGAGTGGGGCGTGTACTAAAGCCCCTGAGCTTTAATTGGCTACAGGCGTCCTGCCTGTAGCCAATTATTGCTCTCCTCGATGCCGGTGCAGTGATTGGCCAAGCATGCGGGGTCACAGTACATGCTTGGCCAATCATCAGCCAGCAATGCACTGCGCCGGCTGCAATGCATTGCAGGCCGCTCGCATCACACGAATGTGATTCGAACGGCCCAAATAGTTCTGGGCTCGCCGAGCGGGCGAACGCCCGGTGCTCGATTCGAACGTGGGTTCGAATCGAGCACCGGGCCCATCCCTAGTGTTCAATACTAATTCCTATTTTCTTCACACGGTTTTGTCAAACCTCACCATGATCACAGAACGAACAAATATGGCACCATCCTTTTGGAAAGAAATGCAGATGAAGGCACTGAAAGAGTGAGTACTGTGATCACATTAAAAGGTAATACATATCCGTAACTGTTACAATGACACATATTCTATCTAATGCTAGATCCACATTAAATACTTGCCTTCTATAGGAAAAATTACCAATTGACCTCCGGAAGATTTACCCCCCCATTCATGACCAGGCCATATTTTGCTAAACGGCACTGCGTTACTTTAACTGACAATTGTGCTGTTGTGTGACACTGTACCCAAATAATATTTGTGTCCTTTTTTACCACAAATAAAGCTTTGTTTTGGTGGCATTTGATCACCACTGCATTTTTTAATGGTTGCACTATAAATAAAAAAAAGACTGACCATTTTGAAAAAAATAACAAAAATTTTTACTTTCTGCTATAAAATATATCCAATAAAAAAAATGTAAAAAAATCTAATTTCTTGATAAATTTACGCCAAAATGTATTTTGCTACATATTTTTGGTAAAGAAAATCCCAATAAGCGTGAATTGATTGGTTTGCACAAAAGTTATAGCGTCTACAAACTATAGGACTATATACTGGAATTAGCGCCGACCATACACATATATGCAGCCTCTGCTTGAAAGGGTTAAACCGGGGTAATGACTGCAGCTGCAGGCATCACCCCGGTACCGTTTTTTAGAGCGGGTGGCTGGCTATTTAGGGATAACAACCGATGCGGCTAAAAGCTGCTTGGCTGTTATCCTAAAGGAGCAGGAGGGGACGTCCCCCCTCCTGCCACCTTTTGCCGCTCTTCCCTGGGCCTCCCGTCCCACCGGGAGACCCGATCTACGATCCGGCACTTTCGGTGGCTAGGCTGAGACTGAAACAAAGCTGGAAATGGCTTTGTCCCAGTCTCCTATGTAAAAACATGGCAGCGACATCACAACTTCACTTTGGGTTTTCTCGGCTGCCAATGGCCAATTACAGTATTCAGAATCGCTGTTTTTAGCCATCTGAATACTTTGAAGTGCAAAGGAGGGATTTGGGGTCTTTCAGACCCCCGACCCCCCCATAAAGAGTACCTGTCACCAACTATTACTGTCACAAGGGATGTTTACATTCCTTGTGACAGCAATAAAAATTATCATTTTTTTTTAAAGTGACAATGTAAAAATAATAAAATAAAATAAATAAGAACTTTTTTTTTTTTTAAAGCGCCCCCATCCCTGCGAGCTCGTGCAGCAAATAAACCGCATGCGTAAGTAGTGCCAGCATATGTAAATGTAAAAGTGTTCAAATCACACATGTGAGGTATCACCGTGATCGTTAGGGCAAGAGCAATAATTCTTTTGAAAGACCTCTTCTGTAACTCTAATCTGGTAACCGTAAAAAATTTTTTAAAGTGTCGTCTATGGAGATTTTTAGGTACCGTAGTTTGTTGCCGTTCCACGAGTGTGCACAATTTCAAAGCTTGACATGTTAGTTATCAATTTATTCGGCATAACATCATCTTTCACATTATACAAAAAGTTGTGCTAACTTTACTGTTTAGGCTTTTTTAATTCATGAGTGTCTTTTTTCCCCAAAAAAGTGCGTTTGAAAGACAGCTGCGTAAATACCGTGTGACATAAAATATTGTAATGATCACCATTTTATTCTCTAGGGTCTCTGCTAAAATAAATATATATAATGTTTGAGGGTTTATACTTTTCTAGCAAAAATTACGTATTTTAACTTGTAACAAATGTTAGAAATAGGCTTAGGCATGAAAGGGTTATACAGTCGGCAAGTGGTTAACCTAGTGAAATTAGTATAGGGTCTTTTATTTTTATTTTTATCCTCTTCACATCCATTAATTGTATATTTCGTACTAATAATAACATAAATTTGATGATGAACTAAAGAAGGGCTCCTACAAAAAGGGACTTTTTTTTATAGGTTATCAAAAATTCAAGCTATAGTTCTGCTAAGGCACCATTATAACCTAAATGACACATCCCTTTATATGTTACTGCTGGATCAGTATTGTGACTCCAGCTGAGGCTTTGTTGATATTCTAATAAAGTGCACAGCTTTATATAACCCGCTGATATATATGCTACACAAATACATGCAATAATGAATGCAAAACAGACTTCAGGGGTTTTCATTTGATGAAATCATAATCTTAAATGTGATATAATAATTCTGGGCATGTACATACAGATATGCATACAAATTGTGGAGTAACAAATGAGGCATGCCCATACGATGTTAAACAAATACAACATATTGTACTATAGAAAATCATTTATAGCATATTACATTCTATTACTAAGATTCCCTGCTTCTCTATCACACAAATGGATTCAGTGACAAGTTCACTGGCGTGGAACAACCAGTTAAAACAGGATGATCTGTTCAGCCCAAGTTATTAAAAAAATGGCTTCACTTCTTTTTTTTTATGTCACTGTAGTTTCAGCTATTCATTTGTTCAATAAACAGTTTGGTAGAGCCTAGGAAATAATGAATATTGATTAGTGGATCAATCACTTATTAAGAAACAGACTAAGGGAAATTATTTATCCAATCAATTCTAATTTTTGATTTATTTATTTTTTTCCAATTTAATTTCCCTCTCCCTCAGGCTCATGACTTTTGAAGAAAGAGGAGAGGGACTAGGTGGCATAAGAAAACCTTGTCACTGCAGGCATGGCGGCTCTTAAAGCTGTGCTAATTTATTAGTGTACAGTGAATCATTTAATGAAAGCACCTTTGTCCAGTCTCTATGGAGTTACAAATCAATATGTTATGTTAGGCAACATACATCTACTCTTGCTGAAACATGGGCAAATGTGTGTTGTTTGCTGTAAGTTTTAAGTAGAATTGATAAAGTCAAGACAAAATAAGTTTATGATCCAGTTAGAATACTTGTAGATCAGATGCAAGCAGTATGCGTAGAGCCATGATTACAGTTCAATGTATCTTATAGAAGAGACAAGTAACAAGACAAGAAAGTGTTTAAAATCTGTAATTGATAAATTTCTCATTGGTACATTGGTACATTCAAATGAGGGGAGAACATACTGTACATATCCATGAAGACAGGCTACTTAGAGGGAACTGCATGTAGGACTCTAGAACCTTAAAGTGATTGTAAGGTCAAAAAAAAGTTTTTCCCTTAAAAATAACAAACATGTTATACTTACCCACTCTGTGTAGTGGATTTGACAGAGCAGCCTGGATCTTCCTTATCTTGGGTCCCTTTTTGGCTCTCCTGGCCTCTCCCTCCTGTTGAGTGCCCCCACAGCAAGCAGCTTGCTATAGGGGCAACCAAGCTGAGTCACATTGAGACACAGAGCCCCAGTTTAAGCCCCTCCCCTCTCTCTCCTGATTGGCTACCTGACTTTGATTGACAGCAGCAGGAGCCAATGGCGCTGCTTATGTGTATCAGCCAGGAGGAGAGTTCCAGATGCCTGAGGGACTTGTGGACATGGCTAGTTAGAGATGAGGCTTAGGTAAGTATAAGGGGGGCTGAGGGGGGCTGCTGCACACAGAAGGCTTTTTATCTTAATGCATAGAATGCATTAAGATAAAAAAAACTTCTGACTTTACAACCCCTTTAATGACTAAGCTACCATGTTTCTCAAAGCTATAATAAACTCAAAAACAAGAATCTATTAAATTGCAGCTTACCAATTCTTAGATGTGATGGCTGCATTCATTTTCTTTTTTAGGCATTTAAACCACTCAAGTGTTGCTTTAGCAGTATGTTTGGGGTCATTGTCGTGCTGGAAGGTGAACCTCCGTCCTAGCCTCAAATCACACACAGAGTGGTACAGGTTTTGCTCAAGAATATCCCTGTATTTAGCACCATCCATCTTTCCCTCAACTTTGACCAGTTTCCCAGTCCCGACTGCTGAAAAACATCCCCACAGCATGATGCTGCAACCCCCATGTTTCACTGTGGGGATGGTGTTCTTTGTGTGATGTGATGTGTTGGGTTTGCGCCAGACATAGGGTTTTCTTTGATGGCCAAAAAGTTCAATTTTAGTCTCATCAGACCAGAGCACCTTCCACTATACATTTTGGGAGTCTCCCACATGCCTTTTTGCAAACTCATTTTGTGCCATTTTGTTTTTTGCTGAAAGTAATGGCTTTCTGGCCACTCTCTGGCCCAACTCTATGGAGCGTACGGCTGTCCTATGTACAGATACTCCAGTCTCTGCTGTGGAACTCTGAAGCTCCTCCAGCTTTCAGAGTTCCTTGGTCTTCATGGCAGTGTTTGGTTAGTGGTTTCTCTTGCTTAGGTGTTGTAGCCTCTGGGGCCTCTCAAAAAGGTGTGTATATGTAATGACAGATGTGACACTTATGCCGCATACACACGGTCGGAATTCTCGTTGGAAAAAGCTCTGATGGTTTTCCCGTCGGAATTCCGACGGAAGTTCGCTCAAACTGTCTTGCCTACACACGGTCACACCAAATTCTGACGGTCAATAACACCGCGACATACAACACGTTCAACGGCACTATAAAAGAGAAGTTTAATGCTTCCAAGCATGCGTCGAATTGTTTCAGAGCATGCGTCGGAATTTTGCGTGTCGGAATTGCATGCACACGATCGAAAAATCCGATAGAAAGGTTTTCCGTCGGAAAAATTAAGAACAGGTTCTCAATCCAAAGTCCGTCAGAAATGCTGACAGAAAAAGGCCGATGGGCATACACACGGTCGGAAAATCCGATGAAAAGCTCCCATCGGACTGTTTCCATCGGAAATTCCAACTGTGTGTACGCGGCATTAGATTGCACACAGGTGGACATCATTTCACAAATTTTGTGACTTCTGAAGGTAATTGGTTGCACCTGAGCTTTTTATGGGCTTCATAACAAAGAGTAAATACATACGCACATGCCAATTATCATTTTTTTATTTGTGAAAAATAGTTTTATGTATATACTTTTCTAATTTTACTTAACCAACTTAGACTTGTGCTGATCAGGGGCAGACTGACAACTCATGGGACCCCCGGGCAATAGGAGATTATGGGGCCCCCAGGCAATCAGAGATTATGGGGCCACACAGTATACACACACACAGTATACACTGACATGTTTCTATTGGCTGAGAAGGTACTGGAGAGGTAGGGTAGCTATAATCTCTGGATTTTTAGACCAAAAAGATGTCAGTAAGGGACAATTCAGAGACAGATGTAAAAAAAAACACAGATTTTTACATACTGTCCCTGGTTTTACTGAGGCTGGCAACCCTGATGGGGCCCCCTAGTGGCCCGGGGCCCTTGGGCAGTGACCGAGTGGCCGAATGGTCAGTCCGCCCCTGGTGCTGATCCATCACATATAAAGGCTGTAATGTAACAAAATAGGTAAAAATTTAAATAGTGCTACTATAGGATAAGAGATTATTTACAGTACCATCGTCCTAAAACTTTGAAAAAAAGGGGATGGCAGAAAAAATGAGGCAACTGTGGACTTTCATGGTACGGATAAGGACTCACATAACATTATATAGAAAAATATAGTTATATATTATAATATAATATCTTATATTTTTCTATATAACGTTATGTGAGTCCTTATCTGTACCATGAAACTCCACAGTTGCCTCAATTTTTCTGCCATCCCCTTTTTTTCAAAATAGGTAAAAAGCCAAGGGGGTGAATACTTTTGCGAGGCACTGTACATTAGCAACATGCATAGAGGTAGTTTCATAGTTTCATAGTTAGTAAGGTTGAATAAAGACACCAGTCCATCCAGTTCAACCTGAGCGAGTGTCTACAACTGTCCCTATCTCTGTACATTGCACACCCACATCGGTCCCTACCCTCAAGGAGCCCACAATCCAAGGTCTCCATTCATATACTAGGGCCAATTTTTGGACAGAAGCCAATTAACCTACCTGCATGTCTTTGGATTGTGGGAGGAAACCGGAGTACCCGGAGGAAACCCACTCAGGCACAGGGAGAACATGCAAACTCCAGGCAGGAAGTGTCGTGGTTGGGATTCGAACCAGCGTCCCTTCTTACTGCTAGGTGAGAGTGCTAACCACTACACCACTGTGCCGCCCTTAGGTACCATTAATAATTAATGGCAAAGCAGAACATCTGAAAAAGTGCTGTGTTTTTTTGTTCATTTTAGGAAAGCGCACATGTTTGAGTGTGTTTCTACAATGCACAAATGCAAACCTAATCTTACATAAGTTTTACCATGTTGATGTAACATAGAAAGTTGTTTTCAATCTTTTACTGTAAATCAGCAGTTCCTTATTCAGACACTTCATGTTAATGGGTGACAGCTGTTCCCCATTTGTGCTCCTGCATTGTCACCTTGTCACATGTGCATCTGGTGAAAACTACAAGAAACCATGTCAACACACGTTGAGCTAGTAAAAAATAAAAATGAAGGCTTTCTTTAATGGGTACATAATTGGGTTTGCCTACACCGCTGCTCTTATAATTCATGAACATAACTGCAATATAATCAAAAATATGAAAAGAAAAGCTGCTGTTAAGATTGGAACACCAACAAAAGTAAATAAATAAAACAAGAAGGTGTTATCTGTAGTATCCAGAGTTCATGTTTAACATGTCCCAAATGATCTTGCCCCAGAGATACAGCAAAAAGTTGGAAGAAATCCTCCAAAGTGAGAGGAATTGCCCTAATTGCCCCTTAAACAGATATCCCAACTGGAATATTTTCACTATACCTTATGTTCTGGTGACAGTTTTGGATTCCCCCACACTTTCTGCTTCTATGAAAATGATCACCGATATAGTAGGGGTGACTCTTCATGGCAGAGTTATGGACAACAATAAATACTTGACACAGTGCTTAATCCTTCTTCAGTCTTTTCAAAGCTGAACATTATCAGCTGGTCTGGGCAACCGTCTCACCCCTCTTAGAAACAATGAAGGCCAAATACATATAGCACTATATTTTATTTCTTTAAAAAGCAAACTTTCATAAAGTTTTCTGCTTGCCCTTGGCATTATTGGCATCCTCTTTTCTGCCACATGTCCATGAGCTAGAATCATCTTCCTACTAATTCATGCTGGCTCTACCTGAATATACTTAGTGAACAAAACATTGTGTCGGTAGACACCTTCATAGCTTATACAGTATATGGCATGGGTGAAACAAGAGAAGGAAGACATCAAACTAATGGAAAAGTAGGGGAATACAGTAGGTATTTTTTCATGATATTAAGTCCTCTTTCAATAGGTAGAAGATTAAATGGTAGAGTTTTTTTTATCTGTATGGAAATTGTGTTGAATTGGGGGGATTCCCAGCTCAGAAGACCTTACTAGATGGTTGTTTTGCTCTGCCCAGATAAAATGACAAATTCATGTTGAAATGATAATTAAATGAACCATCTTTTTATTACACATACAATGGCTAGAACAGTAGCCAACCATGAACTGAGAGCTTTCTGTATAATTCTGAGTTCTGTCCATTTTGTTTAATAGCTCCAGACACCCAAACATATGTTGTAAGATTTCTTCAAAGCAACAAGGGGCAAACCGATGCTTATTAAGGCTTTGCACAGATAAAGAGTGTCATGCTTTGAACCAGGTGCTGATATAAGGTAACTACTGTATATGTGGCTATAGGTTGTTTGTTTGTGGCTTCTATAGCAAAATAAAAAAAGCGTTGAAAACCTTTATCATAAGTAATTCATGTGTGTAATAACTTGGGCCAGCAAAACAAAACAAAACAAAAAATGTGTATTCATTTTTTAACCACTATTTCCCATAGAGTATACATACTGTATATGATCCAGCCAGGCTAAACAAATAGTTCCGCATCTCTTCTACTAGTAAAAATTGTAAGGTTCTTGGATTGGATTTTTAAGGCACTATACAAATACCAATCTAAACAGCTATAAAACAATACAATTACATATTTTATTCATACATAATTAAATAACCACAGTCATGATTGACTAAATAAAAACAAGAAATATGATGACGATGTATTCAACAAAATTAAACCACCATAAAGAATCACATACAGGCATACACATCTGTCAGATGCCATCACATGGTAAATAAACTTTGACACGTTTTGATTCTCAATTTATAAAGATCTTCATCAGGGGGTCAATAGGGTGGCAAACTCTGAAATATAGATACATCATATATATACATCAGTAATCATGAAAACAACAATAATATTAATACCAAATACTACATATTATGAGGACACTCACAATCATTATAAAAGTTGCTAGAGTCGGTGAGCTCCCCAGTGTGGGTCTCGCGGTGTATGCTCAAGGAAGTACAAAGGACACCGTGTAGGTATCCCAGCTAGATAAAGACCAAACAATATCAACCTAAGACTTCCAAAAATAGCATTATCTCTACAAAGTCTAATTTTAGCATATGGGCTATATACTATTTGGGTACTTACAGATGGTTAAAAGGTGGAGAGGAATGTATTCCAGAAAAGGCTTACATAAGGGTTCTAGTAATATATGAAAAAAAGAAAAGAGCTGTTGGCTCTTTCAAAAGGTTATACAGTACATAAGTGTATTGCCCAATGACACTTTAATGCTACAAAAAAGAAAAACCGAAAGAACAAAAAAGCAAACATTTGTGAAGAGAGTTGCTTACCAGGATCTAATGTTTGAGAGATATGAGGAGAGCGACAATCCATACACCCAGACTGCACTAGAGCCATTTGGCAATATACACCATCCCATATAAAGGGACAGGCTATTAGGCATGTCAATCAAGTTGTGGCACTTTGACATTAAAAAAGGGGAGGCCCATTTCCCCCCTGAAAAGTATAGAGTATACTGTATTTAAATAATATGCTTGAATCACAAGTCATTGAAACCTCCAGACACCAAATCTAAGTTAAAAAATCTAAGTGTTAAAGAGTAACTTTTGTTGAGAAAAAAAAAAAAAAAACATTCCCCTCTGGGTGATCTATGTACATTGCAAGGATTTTGACAAACTTTGTTGCAGATTCCTACGTTTTGTTATTCTGAAGAAATCCCTGTGTGTTTGTCTGTGTCCATGTGCATAAGTGAGTCTAATGCTGCACTTGCAACGCTCTAGTGAGGAAAGCTGCTGGGCCTGCATCCATTTAGATGTAATTTCCTATTGGGAGTATGTCACCAAAAATTACATTTTTATTGCAGGGGATGCCTGAAATCTGACTTGTATCTTAGTGCACACTTCTGGAAAGATCAGTAAGCCAATCACGCAAGCAGGAAATTACAAATCTTGGGGGTGTTCTGTACACATTCTGTGTAGAGAACACCTCCAGGTAGCCATATTGCATTGCATTTCATAGAAAATTACAGAGCTGCAGATTGAAAAGAAAAGGTAATTTTTAATAGCATTCAATTACAATATGACTTGTATACGCTATATTTTTTATTCGCTATTTTTTTTCCACAAAAGTGGAGTTACCCTTTAAGTGAAGGAAGTGAAGTGCAGGAATGTGAACCTGTATTTACTTTAGACATCATATTGCTGTCAAGGAAAATTAAATTTTTTTAAATTCTACTGGACATTATTGTCTTTTTTATTCACTTTACTTCAACTCACTTTACTTATTAGTAAATCGGGCGAATTGCCTGCTGCTGCCAAACTCCTATTTTTGATAAAAGTTTTGTTACTATGCATAAAATATAAATATATGAAAAGCACATTCCATGTATCAATCCAAGTAGCCTATGACATTATTTGTGACCCTCCAGCAGGCCCAACTAAGCTTTAAGAAATAATAACTGCAAAGTATAAATACAAAATCAGTTAACAGATTTAAAACACAATGCTCTGTTAAGTAAGTCATTTTTCAAAGAACTAATTTCGTTCTGCACACAAACTGACTGTTATATTGCAGTTGTGTTTACTAATGGCTTACAAGTTTTCATTTCTATGGGATCTAATTAAAGCATTATTCACCACATATTAAATAAACTATATCACAAAGCTGTGATATAACATAAGGTAAATGTATTGTGTTTTGGGATTTTGCCTCAAGATTTTCAGAAGCTGGATGATAACATGGGATTGAATTTATCTTATTTTGTTTTAAGGAACAACTTAAAAGTCTAAATAATCTTTACTTCTAACAATAAGTAAAATCAGACTACCATGAATTATCTATCATGTGCAATATTAATCATCTTTTTTTAACAATCAGGTTTTTTTTATTGAAGGATAATGCACATAACAAGGAAAAGGCGGCTAAATCAGCCGAGATGACATGACAAAGCAAAACAATCATTCATATATTCATTGAGTAACAGTTCATATTACCAGACAAAGCGAATGACAAAGCAGTGGAGATAAACATAACCGGTGTACTTTCAGGGATAGGGTAGTCAATAAAGGCCCAGGAAATAAGTACACAACTCCAGTATTGGGGGGGATAAGTGTATATATGGGGAGAGGGAATAAACAAGAGCTTAAACCGGGATGAAGTACCACTAATGGCAGTTAGGATTCTCACATCTATAGCGAACTCCACCCCTGCCACACCTTTTCGAACTTCCAGGGGCCTCCGCGAATGATATAGGTTAACTTGTATAGCGGTAATTCAGCGTCAGTCATGGATAGCCAGGAGGACACAGTGGGGACAGCAGGGGAGGACCATTTACAAATGATTACTTTTTAGCGTAATACAGCAAATACAAAATCAGCAATTTGCTGTGATGAGACCTCTCGTCGTCGTCATGGATTTCCAGGAGAGCCAGCTCTGGTGTCATGGGGAGCGAAAAGTCCAGTTTAATGTTGATCATATCAAACACCTCCCTCCAGAAGGCCTGTATCTTGGGGCAGTCCCATAGCATATGAAGGAAAGTACCTATCTGGACCAAACATCGTGGGCAATGGGGGTCTCTGGTTGGATATATTTTGTGGAGCCTGGCTGGCGTGTAATATACCCTATGTAAGAGCTTCACTTGGTCAGCTTGTCCCTTGATGAGACGACCAACCTAGGGCACTGCTCTAAAGAGTCCATCCAGTCCTCTCTGTCCAGGGAGGGAATATCAGCCTTCCATAGGTCCCATAGCCTATCAATAATATTAATCATCTTTGAACCTAACTTGAATTTTATTTTTATTTTTTCTAAGTATATGCTAGAAGAGTTGCTATTCCAAGCAAAACTAGCATCACTAAAATTGAAATTTATATATTAGAGTAAACAATATATTTACATCAAGAATCACATAAGAAGCAGAGCAATCCTTTGCCTTCAGAACAGCTTCAGTGTTCTGAGTAATGCTGCCATCCACATGTTGAACTGTACAGTGCCTTGAAAAAGTATTCATACAACTTGACATTTTCCACATTTTGTCATGTTACAATCAAAAACGTAAATGTATTTTATTCAGATTATGTGATAGACCAACACAAAGTGGCACATAATTGTGAAGTGGAAGGAAAATGATAAATGTTTTGTCAAAATTGTTTCCAAATAAATAACTGAAAAGTGTGGTGTGCATTTGTATCCAGCCTCCTTTAATCTGATACCACCTAACTAAAATCTAGTGGAACCAATTGCCTTCAGAAGTCCTCTAATTAGTAAATAGAGTCCACCTGTGTGTAATTTAATCTCAGTATAAATACAGCTGTTCTGTGAAGCCCTCAGAGGTTTGTTAGAGAACCTTAGAGAACAAACAGCATCATTAAGACCAAGGAACACACCAGACAGATCAGGGATAAAGTTGTGAAGAAGTTTAAAGCAGGGTTAGGTTATAAAAAAATATCCCAAGCTTTGAACATCTCACGGTGCACTATTCAATCCATCATTTAAAAATGTTACACACAGCAATTTTTTTTTCCTTGTCAAATTTGTTTATTGAATTTTAACAATTAGTATACATAAGTACATATGGTGGCAGCAAAAGAAAAGATCACATATAACGTAATAATATTGAGTTAAAGTTCCAACATAAACTAAAAGTAGTTTAACTAAAACAATTTTTTAGCATGGATCTAACTACTAAGCTTACATCATATATTGTATAGAAAGGATAAAACCAACTTAGACCAGGTTAATATAAGATGACCGCAAATTAAAAAAAAAAGGTCTTAATTATTATTAAGAGTATAGTTAAAAAAAGAAGAAGAAATAATTTATGAACTATGTACTAGCATTTTTTTTTTTTATAGTATAAGCACTACATATATTTTGCTATTAAATAACATTTCTAATCATGTAAAGTTAATAACAAGAGTCCCCCTTAACATCTGAATCCACAGAGTTCCCTTTCACTGTAAGCGGGGACTCTGCAGACTCTGATGTAAGGGAGACTACTGGGGACTCTAACATAAGGGTTGCTCTGGGATCTCTGATTTAAGGGGGAACACTGAGAACTCTGATGTATGGAAAGGACTCTGATGTAAGGGGGAAAACTGTGGCCTCTGGTGTAAAGGGGAACTCTGGTGTAAGGGGTGCTCTGAGAACCCTGATTTACCTTAGTGTACTCACTCAGAGGTAGGAGAGAGAAGGGGGGAGATTTCAATCACAGACAGAGATGGATGGTGAGCTCACTCACCCCTTGGCAGTCAGCACCTTTCATCCAGATTTATCTGAGGCTGCTGGAATTCAAATTTCTGGCCCCCACGTTCCTTTTCTGAGGCACAGCTCCAGGGATTGGAGTGTGGACAGACACAGAGGGGTGAGAGGAAGAGGTGCAGATCAAGCCCTCTCTCCTCTCCCGTCTGTGTGTGTTTGGGGGGGTTGTTTGCTGGCTTTGGGCAGTGTGAAAAAGAGTGTAAAACAAGACTCTCAGCTTAGACAACTGCAGCCAGCAGCTCTGCTGGTAAGCCATAGTCCAGTCTGACTCATGTGTCTGGGTTTCAGGCAGTCTAAAACCTGGACGATTCCAAACCCAAACTGTCTGGGTGAATCCCAGACAGGTGGCAACCCTAGGTGACGACACAGTTGTAGTAGGAAACCCCAAGCTCAGACACCATGAGCTCTTGTATGGTCTCCAGGGACACCTCTGGTTGTTACAGTTGCTAGGGGCAATGGCACACATTTCTCAGTGGTCACCCCTGACATATCTGGATGCATTCCCACATTTTCACCATCAGCATTTTTAACCTCATTAGTAAGCAACACATTATATACATTTTTACCACTTGTCTAACTGCTACACAGTACACTGCCTGAAGACGAGTCCTTATCAGTAGGGTTGAGCGAACCCGAACTGTAAAGTTCGGGTCCGTACCGGACTTTTGGGTGTCCGGGGCCCGGACCCGAACCCAAACTATTGGCTGTAAGTTCGGGTTCGGGTCCGGTGTTCGGCGATGTATTGGCGCCTTTTTAAGAGCTGCAGGGCAGCCAATCGACGCTAGTTTCACTAGTGTGCCCTTAGAAGCCATCACAGCCATGCCTACTAATGGCATGGCTGTGATTGGGCAGTGCAGCATGTAACCCTGCCTCTATATATAGTCCAGACACACAGCACACAGCATCATTCTGCTATAGACAGGTTCCTGTGCTGCTAAGAGAGAGGATTTTAGGAGTTAGTGTGATAAAGTCAGTCAGTCAGTCAGTCCACATTCCTTTAATTTTCTTCAAATTAGTTAAATCAGTGAGCGATCTAGATACCTAGAGTAGAGTAGGGAGTTTTTTTATTAAGGAAAAGAAAGAGGCAGAGAGAATTATTGAAGAGATTCCTAAATCAATTGTACCCTGGCTGGGGTGCAGTGCACAGTCTTTTAAAAGTGCCATGAGGCCAGTGCCAGACAAAATATAAAAGTTTTACCTGCAAGCTCAGTGCACCATTACTGCACTGCATATAGTAAGAGATACACCATAGTCTGTGTGTATTCTGCTATTGGAAAAACATTGCAAATAAATTAAATTTTGCTGTGTTTTCTTTTTCCCCAATAGCATTTTCTGCGTGTTCATACACGCTTTAGATAATGTCCGTGTATTCTGATATTGGAAAAACATTGCAAAAATTTTAATTTTGCTGTGTTTTTTTTTTTCCCAATAGCATTTTCTGCGTGTTAATACATACACGCTTTAGACACTATCCGTGTATTCTGATATTGGAAAAACATTGCAAAAAAATAAAATTTTGGGGTGTTTTTTTTTCTTCCCAATAGCATTTTCTGCGTTTTCATAAACGCTTTACACACTATCCGTGTATTCTGATATTGGAAAAACATTGCAAAAAAATAAAATTTTGGGGTGTTTTTTTTTCTTCCCAATAGCATTTTCTGCGTTTTCATAAACGCTTTACACACTATCCGTGTATTCTGATATTGGAAAAACATTGCAAAAAATTTTAATTTTGCAGTGTTTTTTTTCTTCCCAATAGTATTTTCTGCGTTTTCATAAACGCTTTAGACACTATCCGTGTATTCTGATATTGGAAAAACATTGCAAAAAAATTTAATTTTGCAGTGTTTTTTTTCATCCCAATAGCATTTTCTGCGTTTTCATAAACGCTTTAGACACTATCCGTGTATTCTGATATTGGAAAAACATTGCAAAAAAATTTAATTTTGCAGTGTTTTTTTTCTTCCCAATAGCATTTTCTGCGTTTTCATAAACGCTTTAGACACTATCCGTGTATTCTGATATTGGAAAAACATTGCAAAAAAATTTAATTTTGCTGTGTTTTTTTTCTTCCCAATAGCATTTTTTGCGTTTTCATAAACGCTTTAGACACTATCCGTGTATTCTGATATTGGAAAAACATTGCAAAAAAATTTTTAATTTTGCGGTGTTTTTTTTTTTTCCCAATAGCATTTTCTGCGTTTTCATAAACGCTTTAGACACTATCCGTGTATTCTGATATTGGAAAAACATTGCAAAAATTTTTAATTTTGCAGTGTTTTTTTTTCTTCCCAATAGCATTTTCTGCGTTTTCATAAACGCTTTAGACACTATCCGTGTATTCTGATATTGGAAAAACATTGCAAAAAAAATTAATTTTGCAGTGTTTTTTTTTTTCCCAATAGCATTTTCTGCGTTTTCATAAACGCTTTAGACACTATCCGTGTATTCTGATATTGGAAAAACATTGCAAAAAATTTTAATTTTGCAGTGTTTTTTTTTTCCCAATAGCTTTTTCTGCGTTTTCATAAACGCTTTAGACACTATCCGTGTATTCTGATATTGGAAAAACATTGCAAAAATTTTTTATTTTGCAGTGTTTTTTTTTCCCCAATAGCTTTTTCTGTGTTTTCATAAACGCTTTAGACACTATCCGTGTATTCTGATATTGGAAAAACATTGCAAAAATTTTTTATTTTGCAGTGTTTTTTTTCTTCCCAATAGCATTTTCTGCATTTTCATAAATGCTTTAGACACTATCCGTGTATTCTGATATTGGAAAAACATTGCAAAAAAATTAAATTTTGCAGTTTTTTTCCCCAATAGCATTTTCTGTGTTTTCATAAACGCTTTAGACACTATCCGTGTATTCTGATATTGGGAAAACATTGCAAAAAAATTTAATTTTGCAGTGTTTTTTTTCTTCCCAATAGCATTTTCTGCGTTTTCATAAACGCTTTAGACACTATCCGTGTATTCTGATATTGGAAAAACATTGCGAAAAAATTTAATTTTGCAGTGTTTTTTTTCTTCCCAATAGCATTTTCTGCGTGTTCATAAACGCTTTAGACACTATCCGTGTATTCTGATATTGGAAAAACATTGCGAAAAAATTTAACTTTGTTGTGTTTTTTTTGTTCCCAAGAGCATTTTCTGCGTTTTCATAAACGCTTTAGACACTATCCGTGTATTCTGATATTGGAAAAACATTGCAAAACATTTTAATTTTGCAGTGTTTTTTTTCTTCCCAATAGCATTTTCTGCGTGTTCATAAACGCTTTAGACACTATCCGTGTATTCTGATATAGGAAAAACATTGCGAAAAAATTTAATTTTGCAGTGTTTTTTTTCTTCCCAATAGCATTTTCTGCGTATTCATAAACGCTTTAGACACTATCCGTTTATTCTGATATTGGAAAAACATTGCGAAAAAATTTAACTTTGTTGTGTTTTTTTTTTTCCCAAGAGCATTTTCTGCGTTTTCATAAACGCTTTAGACACTATCCGTGTATTCTGATATTGGAAAAACATTGCAAAAAAATTTAATTTTGCAGTGTTTTTTTTTCTTCTCAATAGCATTTTCTGCGTTTTCATAAACGCTTTGGACACTATTCGTGTATTCTGATATTGGAAAAACATTGCAAAAAAATTTAATTTTGCAGTGTTTTTTTTCTTCCCAATAGCATTTTCTGCGTGTTCATAAACGCTTTAGACACTATCCGTGTATTCTGATATTGGAAAAACATTGGGAAAAAATTTAATTTTGTAGTGTTTTTTTTCTTCCCAATAGCATTTTCTGCGTGTTCATAAACGCTTTAGACACTATCCGTGTATTCTGATATTGGAAAAACATTGCGAAAAAATTTAACTTTGCAGTGTTTTTTTTCTTCCCAAGAGCATTTTCTGCGTTTTCATAAACACTTTAGACACTATCCGTGTATTCTGATATTGGAAAAACATTGCAAAAAAATGTAATTTTGCAGTGTTTTTTTTCTTCCCAATAGCATTTTCTGCGTTTTCATAAACGCTTTAGACACTATCCGTGTATTCTGATATTGGAAAAACATTGCAAAATTTTTTTATTTTGCAGTGTTTTTTTTTTTTCCCAATAGCTTTTTCTGTGTTTTCATAAACGCTTTAGACACTATCCGTGTATTCTGATATTGGAAAAACATTGCAAATTTTTTTTATTTTGCAGTGTTTTTTTTCTTCCCAATAGCATTTTCTGTGTTTTCATAAACGCTTTAGACACTATCCGTGTATTCTGATATTGGAAAAACATTGCAAAAAAATTTAATTTTGCAGTTTTTTTCCCCAATAGCATTTTCTGCGTTTTCATAAACGCTTTAGACACTATCCGTGTATTCTGATATTGGAAAAACATTGTAAAAAAATTTAATTTTGCAGTGTTTTTTTTTTTCCCAATAGCATTTTCTGTGTTTTCATAAACGCTTTAGACACTATCCGTGTATTCTGATATTGGGAAAACATTGCAAAAAAATTTAATTTTGCAGTGTTTTTTTCTTCCCAATAGCATTTTCTGCGTTTTCATAAACGCTTTAGACACTATCCGTGTATTCTGATATTGGAAAAACATTGCGAAAAAAAATTAATTTTGCAGTGTTTTTTTTCTTCCCAATAGCATTTTCTGCGTGTTCATAAACGCTTTAGACACTATCCGTGTATTCTGATATTGGAAAAACATTGCAAAAAAATTTAATTTTGCAGTGTTTTTTTTCTTCCCAATAGCATTTTCTGCGTGTTCATAAACGCTTTAGACACTATCCGTGTATTCTGATATTGGAAAAACATTGCAAAAAATTGTAATTTTGCAGTGTTTTTTTTCTTCCCAATAGCATTTTCTGCGTGTTCATAAACGCTTTAGACACTATCCGTTTATTCTGATATTGGAAAAACATTGCGAAAAAATTTTACTTTGTTGTGTTTTTTTTGTTCCCAAGAGCATTTTCTGCGTTTTCATAAACGCTTTAGACACTATCCGTGTATTCTGATATTGGAAAAACATTGCAAAAAAATTTAATTTTGCAGTGTTTTTTTTCTTCTCAATAGCATTTTCTGCGTTTTCATAAACGCTTTAGACACTATTCGTGTATTCTGATATTGGAAAAACATTGCAAAAAAATTTAATTTTGCAGTGTTTTTTTTCTTCCCAATAGCATTTTCTGCGTGTTCATAAACGCTTTAGACACTATCCGTTTATTCTGATATTGGAAAAACATTGCGAAAAAATTTTACTTTGTTGTGTTTTTTTTGTTCCCAAGAGCATTTTCTGCGTTTTCATAAACGCTTTAGACACTATCCGTGTATTCTGATATTGGAAAAACATTGCAAAAAAATTTAATTTTGCAGTGTTTTTTTTCTTCTCAATAGCATTTTCTGCGTTTTCATAAACGCTTTGGACACTATTTGTGTATTCTGATATTGGAAAAACATTGCAAAAAAATTTAATTTTGCAGTGTTTTTTTTCTTCCCAATAGCATTTTCTGCGTGTTCATAAACGCTTTAGACACTATCCGTGTATTCTGATATTGGAAAAACATTGGGAAAAAATTTAATTTTGCAGTGTTTTTTTTCTTCCCAATAGCATTTTCTGCGTGTTCATAAACGCTTTAGACACTATCCGTGTATTCTGATATTGGAAAAACATTGCGAAAAAATTTAACTTTGCAGTGTTTTTTTTCTTCCCAAGAGCATTTTCTGCGTTTTCATAAACGCTTTAGACACTATCCGTGTATTCTGATATTGGAAAAACATTGCAAAAAATTTTAATTTTGCAGTGTTTTTTTTCTTCCCAATAACATTTTCTGCGTTTTCATAAACGCTTTAGACACTGTACGTGTATTCTGCTATTGACAAAAACACCCATTTAGGGCGAGATCATAAATTTTGAAAATATGAGGAGATCATCAAAAAGGGGACGTTGCCCGGGTCGTGGTGCTGCTGGTGGCGCTCCTGTTGCAGGGAGAGGACGTGGTCGATCTGTGCCAGCTACACGCACTAGTGAAACACCTTCCTCAGGTGCGAGTAGGCGACAGAGCCTGCAGCGGTATTTTGGCGTGCCTAATGAGGCTGTACGAATGTTGAGGCCAGGACAAGTACAGGCGATAGTAGATTGGGTTGCTGACAGTGCCTCCGGTTCCTTCACATTGTCTCCCACCCAGTCTCCTGATGAAAGTTCAGATTTGGCACCTGCAGCCGATGTCTATCAGTCTTTCACCTCACCCCCTTGCAAATCAGCCAATCAGTCTGAGCCCCAAATCATGCAGCAGTCTCTTCTGCTTTTTGATGACTCTGTTAGCAGGGTTTCCCAGGGCCATCCACCTAGCCCTGCCCCAGAAGTGGAAGAGATTGTGTGCACTGATGCCCAACCACTTATGTTTCATGATGAGTACATGGGAGGACCATCGCAGCACGTCTCGGATGATGACGAAACACAGGTGCCAACTGCTGCTGCTTTCGCCATTGTGCAGACCGACAAGGAGGGCAGGGGTGAAGACTGGATGGAAGATGATGTGGACGATGAGGTCCTTGACCCCACATGGAATCAACGTCATGCAGGTGACCAGTGTAGTTCAGAGGAAGAGGCGGTGGTCGCACAGAGCCACCAGCACAGCAGAAGAGGGAGCAGGGTGCAAAAGCGGAGCGTCCGTCCCCTAGACAGTACGTCTGCTACTGCCCAATGCAGCAAGGGACCAAGCACACCAAAGCCAGGTCCAAGGAGTTCCCTAGCGTGGCAGTTCTTCAGACAATGTGCTGATGACAAGACACGAGTGGTTTGCACGCTGTGCAATCAGAGCTTGAAGCGAGGCATAAACGTTCTCAACCTGAGCACAACCTGCATGACCAGGCATCTAAGTGCAAAGCACGAGATGCAGTGGAGTAGACACCGCAAAAACCAAGAAAGGTCTCTGGCTCCTCCTGCTTCCTCTTCTGCTGCAGTCTCGGCCTCTTCATCCACCTCTGTAGTGACAGTGACACCTGCCAACCCGCAAACAGAGGATCTGCCAGCAACACTACCACCTGGGTCACCAACCATCTCCACAATGTCCCATGGAAGCGTTCAGCTCTCTATTTCCCAAACACTGGAGCGGAAGAGGAAGTACCCCCCTAGCCACCCGCGATCCCTGGCCTTGAATGCCAGCATTTCAACATTCCTCGCGTTTGAAATGCTGTCATTCCGTCTGGTGGAGACACAGAGTTTTAAAAGTCATGTCATTGGCTGTCCCACAGTACGTCGTGCCCAGCCACCACTACTTTTCCAGACGAGCTATCCCTTCCCTGCACAACCAAGTGGGGGACAAAATCAGGTGTGCACTGCGCAACGCCATCTGTCCACCTAACTATGGATGCGTGGACCAGTAAGCACGGTCAGGGACGTTATATCTCCCTAACAGCACACTGGGTAAATGTAGTGGCGGCTGGGCCTGAGGCGGATAGCACTTTGGCGCATGTCCTTCCACCACCGAGGATTGCAGGGCACTTCAGTTTGCCTCCTGTTGCTAACTCCTCCTACTCCGCCTACTCATCCTCTACCGCCTCCTCATCCGGTCAGCGTAACACCTTCACCACCAACTTCAGCACAGCCAGGGCTAAACGACAGCAGGCAGTTTTAAAACTTTTGTTAAAACCTGTTTGGGGGAAAAACCCCACACCGCGCAGGAGTTGTGGAGGGACATGGAACAACAGACCGATGAGTGGTTGGTGGCAGTAAGCCTCAAGCCCAGCCTGGGGGTGTGCGATAATGGGCGAAATCTCGTAGAAGCTCTGGGCCTTGCCAGTTTGACGCACATCCCTTGCCTGGCGCTTGTGCTGAACTTGGTGGTCCAGAGGTTCCTTAAGAATTACCCCGATATGCCAGAGCTGCTGCAGAAAGTGCGGGCCGTCTGTGCGCACTTTTGGCGTTCTCACCCTGCTGCTGCTCGCCTGCCAGCGCTGCAGCGTAACTTCGGCCTTCCCGCTCACCGTCTCATATGTGACGTGCCCACAAGGTGGAACTCCACCTTGCACATGCTTGCCAGACTGTGCGAGCAGCAGCAGGCGATAGTGAAGTTTCAGCTGCAGCACGCACGCGTGAGTCGCTCTGCAGAACAGCACCACTTTACCGCCAATAACTGGGCCTCCATGCGAGACCTGTGTGCCTTGTTGCGCTGTTTCGAGTACTCCACCAACATGGCCAGTGCCGATGACGCCGTTTTCAGCGTTACTATCCCAGTTCTATGCCTCCTTGAAAAAACTCTTCAGGTGATGATGGAAGAGGATGTGGCACAGGATGAGGAGGAGGAGGAGGAAGAGGGTTCATTTCCAAGGCTTTCAGGGCAGTCATTTACAAGTGGCTACGAGGGTGGGTTCCTGCACCAACAAGCGCCAGGTACACAATTGTCTGGCATCAACGGCACAGTTCTGGAGGATGATGGTGCGTGGCTGGGGGGATACAGAGGACACAGACGATACACCTCCCACAGAGGACAGCTTTTCCTTGCCTCTGGGCAGCCTGGCACACATGAGTGATTACATGCTGCAGTGTCTCCGCAACGATCGCCGAGTTGCCCACATTTTAACTGGTGCTGATTATTGGGTGGCCACCCTGCTGGATCCCCGTTACAAGGACAACGTGCCGTCCTTAATTACCTCACTGGAGCGTGATCATAAGATGCGCGAGTACAAGAGCACGCTAGTAGACGCGCTGCTGGTGGCATTCCCACTTGGAAGCGGGGGTACGGTAGAAGCACAAGGCGAAGGCAGAGGAGGAGGAAGAGGTCGCCAACGCAGCCGGGGCACTGCCAGCACCTCGCAAGGCAGGGTTAGCATAGCCGGAATGTGGAAAAGCGTTGTCAGCACGCCACAACAACCAGTGCCACCAGCTGAGATGGAACGTCTTAGCAGGAGGCAGCATTTCACCAACATGGTGGAGCAGTATGTGTGCACACGCCTACACGTACTGCATGACGGGTCTGCCCCTTCAACTTCTGGGTCTCCAAATTGGGCACATGGCCTGAGCTTGCCCTTTACGCCTTGGAGGTGCTGGCCTGTCCTGCCGCCAGTGTATTATCTGAACTCTGAACGTGTATTTAGCACGGCAGGGGGCGTTATCACAGACAAGCGCAGCCGCCTGTCCAGAGCCAATGTGGACAAGCTCACATTCATTAAAATTAACCAGGCATGGATCCCACAGGACTTGGCCATACCTTGTGCAGAATAGACACATATACCGGTGTTCTGATGAAAACTATCTTGCTATCGGATAGTGTCCGGCCACTTACTGCGCAGGTGCAGTGCTTGCGCAGTACGGAGGACAAGAAGATTCACAAAATCTCCAAAGATGAACGTCGCCTGCGCAGTGAGTGCAGGTTCAAGCCCGACCATCCAAGTGGACATACGGTAGCACATAGTAACAGGGCCCCTCACAGGCTCGCTTGGCTAGGCTTCAACCTCGGATGATGTGGCTTGAACCTGGAGTCACCGCGCATCGTCTTCGGAGAGTTTCGAAATCCCCTTGTCCTACGTACTGAGCAAGCGCAGTACAGGGCGGACACTATGCGGCGGGGGACAGAATTCGACACATCATTCACCACTAGCCTTACCCAGCCATTGTTGTATTTTTGAACCAGTGTTGGCTACCTCGTCCTCCTCCACCGGCGCTTCCACCTACACCGCCACATCCACCGCCACCTCAACCTCCTACTCCATTTGAATTTCGTCCTCCTAGGTCAAGATTATAATTTTTTCATTTTTTTAAATTTCCAAGTATTGAATAATTTTTTCCAGAAAGTGCGTATTCTGGGGTATTCCCACCATATGTGCGGCATCGTGCCGTTGAGTTTCTGAGGTTCTTAACGACTTCCTGTACCTCTTCTGCTGAGAAGGGGGCCTCCAGCATTTTATTTTAATTTTTTATTTTTTTATGTTATTTTAAGTTATTTCCCTATCCACATTTGTTTGCAGATCACTTGCCATGCTCTTAACAACATTGTGTTGCCATTTGCAGCCCTCTAGCCCTTTCCATGACTTTTTTACAGCCATTTTAGTGTTCAAAAGTCCGGGTCCTCATTGACTTCAATGGGGTTCGGAGTTTGGGGTCAAGTTCGGGTCAAGTTTGGTCCCGAACCCGGACTTTTTTCCGAAGCTCGGCCGAACCCGCCGAACCCGAACATCCAGGTGTCCGCTCAACTCTACTTATCAGTTCTCAATCTTGCTGTGGGTTCAGCATTAACCTGTGCTTCCCCCCTGCAAAGCAGGAAGTCTTTCTTGGTAGCCTGTCCTCTCACGTCCTTGCCACTACTTCACCAGCATTAAACACAAACTCAGTCTCTCTCACACATGACATGAGAACAGTCTTACCATTCCAGTTGGCAGGTGATGAACACTTCAATTGAGAGCGTAGTTCACATGTGCTTTCACATGGATACGGAACAACATTGCAGCCTTTTTGCATTTTGACTGCCCAATCTCTGCAGTCAGGCACACAACACTTTTTAACACAGTTCCTTTTAACACAGGAAAATTTGGCATACTGTCTCTTTAAGACTTGCAAGCAGCACATTTTAACAAACAGACTCCACTGTGTTCACATTAGCTGCTCCTCCTTACAGCATTGCTGCAAAACACACAGTTTCTTGCTACTCACTGTTTTGGTTTGCGAGGATATGGAACTCTTCCAACTCTGCCCGAATCCTCCACCATATGTAAGATTGGGGTGATCAGACTCAAGCGGTAGGTGCGTTTTCAATAAGTTCGCCAGTCCAAAACTATATTTTTTAAGGGCATGGTAGCCCACTTTTATTTAACAGAATGGAAAAGTTCACAAAGACATCAGTAGCCCACGCAGGGGGTTCCACCATTACTGTATCTTGCACAATAAAAAATACTTCAACCTCCAGGATTACCTACTTGCCACATGGCTGCTTCAGACCTCCAGCCTAGGCCTTATGTCTGCTCCTCAGACAAAAAGAGTTTCTTAGAGTCAAGCTCTCTCCTAGCTTACACACGATCAGCTCCTTGCTGCTCTGTCACAGACTACATCTGCCTCCTACAGACATGCATGCTCTGGCTGCCCCATGCAGCCTCTAACTCCTGCAGAGGAATGGGAGTCCACCTGACTCCCATGCACAGATTTCCTGTCTGTTGGGTGGGGCCCTGAGCCATAGTCAGGTCACGACTAAATAGCACACAGCTGTGCAAACAGCCCTTGTGCTATGTAATCTGCCCCCCTTTAAACTGTAAAAAAAAAATTAAACCTACCACTTTCTGTATGCCCTCTCTAAACAGACCATGATAACCAGGGCAGCTCTGCCCTGATCACAGTTGTCAAAGTGCCTCCCTCTGTGATAGGCTGCCTGCTCTCTGCTCTCCTCTCTCCCCCCTCACTCCCTCCTTCCTCCCTGTCAGCACCTTCTCTGTCTGTTTCTGGCCCCGCCACCTTGCCACCATTATTTTAATATTAAAATATAAAATTTGGCACTGCCAGCCTCTCAATTAGAGGCTGGCATAGCACACTGTGCATGTTTTATTTGAAAACGAGCGCTGTAAATACTGAATATCAGCTGTCTTCAGGCCGCTCACCTGACTTGCGGCCGCTTTCCAGCTTCGATGGGTGTCTTCTGCGTAGGAGACGAGCGGCCACGTGATCTCCCTCTGACATCAAAGGGAGATCACAGCCACTGGAAAGCCTCCGCCAGTGATGAGACCGGCCTGAAAACAGCTGATATTCAGTATTTACACTGCTCGTTTTTAAATAAAACATACACAGTGTGCTATGCCAGCCTCTAATAGAGGGGCTGGCATAGACTTGTATATATGCCTTAGCAAACAATTTAATTGAGTTCAGAAGGAGTCCAAGCTTTATGTCAACAGGGGGCCAAAGTCAGTGCAGTTTCTACTGCAACTTGACCCGGGTGAGGAATGAGGGTTTTCCTGCTTTCTCTAAGAAAGATTTTCTGCTTTTTGACTTTGAAAACCTTGAGTGGTGGCTCAGAGTTTCTACTAGCCACAGCTAATGTGAAGGACACTTAACTAGTCCACAAAGACTGGGATCACTTACAGTTGCTGAACAGGGCGGTCTACCGAAGGATCCCCTTGGGTGAGCTGGTAGAAAGATATACATTTTTCATGTGTGTTGCATGATAAACATGGACATTTGGCACCTTGCGGAATGTTCACATTAGTTGAAGATTGTTTCTACTGGCCGTGTATGTGGACCGAAGTCAAGAGCTATTGTCATTCCTGTCTCCTCTGCATCCAGAGAAAGACTCTGCCCTCCAGAACTGCTCCAATGGACAATAACCAAGGCACCGTGGATTTGATGTGCTTTGATTTCTTGAACCTGGATCCTGACTTGAGTGGCACAGGGAGAGTAAGAGAGAAAGGGAACCAACGCTCCAGGCTAATCCACCGAGATAATGACTTGGTTTCCAGGTAAGGAGTCCCAGGTGCTGGCCAATGCACAAGCAAGTAAGGTAGGATGAAAAGAAACTCCGGAAAGCCGCACTCCGGATAGAATCTATTGTATCTTGTGCCTTTTATTTTAAAATAAAAATCACATCACACGAACCACAACAAAGGTGATATAGAACAAAAAACATGACGCGTTTCGCACTGGAATCAGTGCTTACTCATAGCTAGAAGAGAAGGGAGAGTATTGATAGTGCCTGATAATTTCACTCGTTATGCCCAAGATTTCCAAATGAGAGATCAACAAGCTGCCACAGTTGCCATCGGGAACATTTTGGTACTTTGGAACTTCTGGTGGCAACACATGTTGAAAACCTTGGATTATACACTGACAATATAATTTTTTCTTAGGGTATTTAGACTCTTTGCTTTATACTGATTTCATTGTGGTTATTCAGGTCTGATCATTAACTCAAAATCGCACATTTGGCTGTTTATTTTTTTCCCCTAATAATAGCAATCAAGCCTCACATTCATTATGCAGAACCGAGCAATCAAACACTGCCGATTGCTCGTTTCTCAGGGCTCCCTGAGCAGAGAGCTAGTGACTGTCAGTCACCGCTCTCTGCTCTGCCCCTCCTCGCTCACTGGAGTGCTGGGCTGTGGAGGGGGTGGCTCTGTGACATCAGCTGACAGCTGAAAATGGGTCACGGGAGTGCAGAACAAACTGCACTCCTATGATCCACAGGAGAAGTAAAGCCAAACAAGCTTTGGCTGTACTTCTCCTTTAAAACTAAGATTGGCATATGGCCCATGCTCCCAATCGGTGTCATGGGATGGATTATTCTTGCTTTCATTTTTGTTTGCACATGATCGAGTGATGGAAACAAGCAGAGCTGTACCACATTTGCTAAGCTCTAAGGAAAATGAGTGCAACTGCACTTGCAAAGTGCACAGTCTATTTGCACAACAGGTGAGTCACTGTGGAGAAAAACGAGCTGGCAATTAGCCGACAGCTGAGCAGCCAGCTTTGAGAAGGAAGACCTGAGCGCAGCCCTGACAGTACCCCCTCCTTAATGACCCCTCCCCCTCGGAGGACCACCAGGCTTGAGGGGAAAATGTCTATGGAAATCACAGTGGAGGACAGGGGCATGTACGTACGAGGATGAGACCCAAGAGCGTTCCTCTGGATCGTACCCTTTCCAATGCCCCAGGTACTGTATCCGCCCATGGAACCTACGGGAGTCACAATGGACTGTACCTCATACTCCTCATCGTTCTCAACCTGTACAGGGGAAAGACGAGGCACTGAGGTGGTAAAGCGGTTGCAGACCAAAGGTTTTAATAGGGAGACATGAAATACATGAGATACTCATATTAGAAGGAGGGTCTAATGCGCAATCCTGCAAAGAATACGGAAAGGCCCAATAAAACGAAGTGCGAAGTTCAGAGAGTGAACACGAAGTCAGAGGTTGACAGCCAGATCCTATCCCCAACCTGGTAGGAAGGTGCAGGCAGGCGTCTGCGATCAGCATGGAGTCTATAACTATCATTAGCATGTTGCAAAGCCTCCTGGACTTGTGCCCAAGTGGAACGAAGACCACAGAGATGCTCCTCTAACGCAGGATTACTCTGCAGAATAAATGAGTCAGGCAACCTGGAAGGTTGGAAACCATAGTTCACCATAAACGGGGACAATCGAGAAGCAGAATTCAAGCCACTATTGTGAGCAAACTGTGCCCACTGTAAAGCCCCATACACACGGTCGGATTTTTGCATGGATTCGGTCCGATTGGACAATGTTGTTGAAAAATCAGACCGTGTGTATGCACCATCGGACAGTGTACGTCGTATTGTCCGACGGACAAAGTCCTATCTCCTGCTGGATAGATTTTCCTACAACACGGTCCGATCACACCAAATCCGATCGTGTGTATGGTAGTCCGACCGGACAAAGTGCTACGCATGCTCAGATCACATTACAAGACCAAAGCTATTGGCTACTAGCCTCTACGTAGTCCCGTCGTAGGCAACAAACGTCACCACGTTCAGAATGATCGGATTTTCCGACAACTTTGTCCGACCGTGTGTACGCAAAACCAACATCAGACAAAGTATGACGGACATGGTCTGACGGACCTGGTCCTCGGATAATCCGCGCGTGTGTATGGGGCTTAAGAGGTCTGACCAGTTGTTATGATGGTCAGAAATATAGCAATGTAGGAATTGCTCCAAGGACTGATTGGCTCGTTCTGAGTAGGGATGAGCCGAACACCCCCGGGTTCGGTTCGCACCAGAACCTTCGAACGGACCGAAAGTTCGCGCGAATTTTCGAACCCTATACGTTATAATGGACGCGAACGTTCGAAATCAAAAGTGCTAATTACAACGGCCAATATGCATGTTAATGTCATAAAACAGGTTTGGGGACCCGGGTCCTGCCCCAGGGGACATATATCAATGCAAAAAGAACTTTTAAAAACTAACGTTTTTTCGGGAGCAGTCATTTTAATGATGCATAAAGTGAAAAAAAAAAAGTGAAATTTTCCTTTAAATATGGTACCTGGGGGGTGTCTAAAGTATGCCTGTGAAGTGGCATGTGTTTCCCGTGTTTAGAACTGTCCTTGCACAAAATGACATTTGTAAAGGAAAAAAAGAAGCCATTTAAAACCACTTGCGGCTTTAGGTTTGTTCTTAAGTAGAATCTGAACAGGTACATTATGAAGTGTAGCTCCATCCCAAAAAAATCTATTTTAAGCTTTTTGGAGAACATAGGGAGGGGTTATCACCCCTGTAACATTTGCTGTCTTTGCACATCTGTTCAGAACATGTCACCTCACTTTCCGTCCCAATGACAAATGTTTTTGGAAAAGTGGGGTTTTAATTGAAACAAGGATTGGTGATAAAGTATCAGTAGAGAGGAGATACCTTTTTCCCAAATTAAATCTAACAGGATAGAATTTCCCTTCCTAGGGGTAGATTTCCTCTCACTTCCTGTTTTCTCTTTCCATTTGCAAGTAGTCGTTTGTAAGTTGGATGTTTGAAAGTAGGGGCCTGGCGTATATACGCAGAAATTTGCCCTATTAGATGTTGGTGTAGCCACAAGACTGGTGGGCACAGGACGGGGAACAGGAGGTGGATCCCCTATGCCAATGGGGCGATAGCACGGGTTGTATTGGAGGACCGGTTCTAATGTTGCTACTGGTTTTCACCAGAGCCCGCCGCAAGGCGGGATGGACTTGCAGCGGCGGTAGCAACCAGGTCGTGTCCTCCAATAGCAACTCGACCCCACTGACAGCTGAGACAAGCGCGGTACACAAGGATTAGGCAAAAGGAAGGTCAGACGTAGCAAAGGGGTCAAGGCAGGTGGCAAAGGTTCGTAGTCGGGGGCAACAGCAAAGGTCTGGATACACAGAGGGAGCAAAACACACTAACGCTTTCACTGGGCACAAAGGCAACACAAGATCCGGCGAGGACAGGAAGGGGAAGTGGGTTTTTATTGATTTTGGGGGAAAACAGTAATTGGGCCAGGCACCAATTGATTGTGCGCTGGCCCTTTAAGTGAGGGAACACTCGCGCGCGCGCGCCTGGGGAGCGGGAGCGCGCGCACGCCGGAAGGAGCGGGGGACAGGTGAGAGGAGTGGGATGCGATCCCCGGGCAGACCGAGGATCGCATCCCAGCAACGCTGCAGCGCCTGAGGTCAGGGGAACTGACCGAGGCGCTGCAGGAGGGAGAACGCCGTGAGCGCTCCGGGGTGGAGGAGATACCCGGAGCGCTCGGCGTTACAGTACCCCCCCCCCTTGGGTCTCCCCCTCCTCTTGGGCCTCGTCCTCCTCCTGGAACCCAAGAACCTGCGGATGAGATCTTTGTCAATGATGTTACCTTCCGGTTCCCAAGACCTCTCCTCAGGCCCACAGTTCTCCCAGTCAACAAGATAGAAACGTTTACCTCGGACGGTTCTAGAGGCAAGGATCTCTTTAACGGAGAAGATGTCGGAGGAGCCGGTGACCGGAGCAGGAGCGGGGACCTTGGGGGAAAAGCGATTAAGAACAAAGGGTTTGAGGAGAGAAACATGGAAGGAGTTGGGAATGCGGAGGGAAGGAGGAAGATGCAGTTTGTAGGACACAGAATTGATCTGAGCCTTGATCTTGAATGGGCCGAGGTAGCGGGGACCCAACTTGTAACTGGGGATGCGGAACCTAATGTACTTGGAGGAGAGCCACACCCTATCGCCAGGGGAGAATACCGGAGGAGGTCTTCTTTTGCTGTCAGCATGTTTCTTCATGCGAGAAGAGGCCAGGGCAAGCGACCTTTGGGTCTCTTTCCAGATGGATGACAGCTCCTGGGTGACTTCGTCTACAGCGGGGACTCCGGAAGAAGTGGGGATGGGTAGGGGGGGAAGAGGATGACGGCCGTAAACCACAAAGAAGGGTGACAGAGAGGAAGACTCAGACTCTTTCAAATTATAAGAAAATTCGGCCCAGGGTAGGAGGTCAGCCCAGTCGTCTTGACGGGCCGAGACAAAGTGTCGCAGGTAGGCCCCCAGGATCTGGTTGACTCTCTCCACTTGTCCATTGGACTGAGGGTGGTAGGCAGAGGAGAAGTCTAGTTTGACTTTCAATTGACTGCAGAGAGCTCTCCAGAACTTAGACACAAACTGGACGCCTCTGTCCGAGACGATGTGGGATGGAAGTCCATGAAGGCGAAAAATCTGAAGGAAGAAATGTTTGGCAAGTATAGGAGCAGAAGGAAGCCCTGGAAGCGGGACAAAATGTGCCATTTTGGAGAAACGATCCACGACCACCCATATGGTAGTGTGGCCGTGGGAAGGAGGGAGGTCCGTGATGAAATCCATAGCTATGTGGGCCCAGGGTCGTTCAGGCACAGGCAGAGGGTGAAGAAGACCTGCAGGCCTTTGGTGAGGAGTCTTGTTTCGAGCACATGTGGTACAGGCCTGTACGAAGTCCGTCACATCCTTTTTTAAGGAAGGCCACCAGTAATACCTGGAAATCAGTTGGGAGGATTTCTTGATTCCAGGATGACCAGCCAGATGGGAGGAGTGACCCCATTTGAGGACCTGAAGTCGGAGACGTGGAGGGACCAGGGTTTTCCCCGGAGGAACTTGCAGCAAGGAGGCCGGGGCAGAAGAGATCAGACACTCAGGAGGTACAATATGTTGTACAGGAGAGTCGGACTCAGAGGAATCGGTGGAACGAGAGAGGGCGTCAGCCCTGACATTCTTGTCTGCAGGACGGAAGTGAATCTCGAAGTTGAAGCGGGCAAAAAACAACGACCACCTGGCTTGGCGTGGGTTTAATCGCTGGGCGGACTGGAGGTAAGAGAGATTTTTGTGATCAGTGAAGATCGTGATGAGATGAGCGGACCCCTCAAGGAGATGTCTCCACTCTTCAAGTGCTAGCTTAATGGCCAGTAATTCACGGTCTCCAATGGAATAGTTCTTTTCAGGGGGGGAAAAGGTCTTGGAGAAAAAACCACAGGTGACGTTCTTGCCCTTGGAGTCCTTCTGGAGAAGCACGGCTCCAGCTCCCACAGAGGAGGCATCGACTTCCATGAAGAACGGTTTGAGGGGGTCAGGCCTGGACAGAACTGGTGCAGAGGCAAAGACAGATTTGAGGCGGTTAAATGCCTCATTAGCTTGAGGAGGCCAGGACCTCGGATCCGCACTTTTTCTGGTTAGTGCCACAATAGGCGCGACAATGGTGGAGAAGTGGGAAATGAACTGGCGGTAATAGTTGGCGAATCCGAGGAAACGCTGGATGGCCCGCAGCCCAGTAGGACGTGGCCAGTTCAGGACAGCAGAGAGTTTCGCAGGGTCCATTTGGAGACCTTGTCCAGAGACCAAGTACCCCAGGAAGGGAAGACTGCAGCGTTCAAAGAGACATTTCTCTAGTTTGGCGTACAGACGGTTATCACGGAGTCGCTGGAGCACTTGGCGGACATGAAGACGGTGCTCCTCCAAGCTAGAGGAGAAAATCAGGATATCATCCAGATAGACAACAACACAAGTGTACAGCAGATCTCTGAAAATCTCATTCACAAAGTCTTGGAAGACCGCAGGGGCATTGCATAACCCAAAGGGCATGACTAGGTATTCAAAGTGTCCGTCACGGGTGTTAAAGGCGGTTTTCCATTCATCGCCTTTACGGATACGGATGAGATTATATGCGCCCCGGAGGTCCAGTTTGGTGAAAAGACTTGCTCCGCGCAAACGGTCAAACAGTTCAGAGATGAGAGGCAGTGGGTAGCGATTTTTTACCGTGATTTTATTAAGACTACGATAGTCAATGCAGGGACGTAGGGACCCGTCCTTTTTGGCAACAAAGAAGAATCCTGCTCCAGCAGGGGAAGAGGACTTGCGGATGAAGCCTCTCTTGAGGTTCTCCTGGATGTAGTCTGTCATGGCTTGTGTCTCCGGAACGGAGAGAGGGTAGATCCTGCCACGGGACGGGGTGGTACCAGGGAGGAGATCAATAGGGCAATCAAAGGGTCTGTGTGGTGGCAAAACCTCCGCTTGCTTTTTGCAAAACACGTCGGAAAAGTCCTGGTAAGGCTTGGGAAGATTAGGCAGAGCAGGAGCGTTGGAAAGTTGTTTAATGGGTACCGCCTTGAGGCAATGCCTGTGACAGGAAGGACCCCAACTCTTGATGTCCCCCGAGGACCAGTCGAGGGTAGGAGAATGTAACTGGAGCCAGGGTAGGCCCAAAAGGATCTCTGAGGTACAGTTGGGTAACACCAAGAAGCTAATCTTTTCATGATGGAGAACTCCAATCTTCATGAGAAGAGGTTCAGTGCGATATCGCACTATACAGTTCAGATTTTGACCATTTACAGAGGTGATGAAAAAGGGCTTGACGAGACGAGTAACTGGAACATTAAATTTGTTGATGAGTGAAGCTTCAATGAAGTTTCCTGCCGAACCAGAGTCCAGAAAGGCCACCGTGGAGAAAGAGGATCCCTTGGTCAGAGAAATCCGCACAGGAATGGTCAGACGGGGAGAGGAAGAATCCACACCTAGCAGCGCCTCTCCTACGTTAGCTAGGTGCGAGCGTTTCCCTGACGCTGAGGGCGGATAGAGCAGTCCTTTAGGAAATGGTCGGGACTGGCGCAATACAGGCACAGATTATGATCTCGGCGCCGAGTCCTCTCTTGTGTGGTCAAGCGTGACCGATCCACTTGCATAGCCTCCTCAGCAGGAGGAGCAGGAACGGGTTGCAGAGGATTCTGGAAGAGAGGTGCCAGGCGCGGAAACCGCCTGACGCGACCAAAGTCCCTTTCCTGTCGTAGCTCTAGGCGCCTTTCGGTATAACGCATGTCAATGCGGGTGGCTAGCTGGATGAGTTCAGACAGGGTAGCAGGAATCTCACGCGACGCCAGCACATCTTTGACATGACTGGATAGACCTTTTTTGAAGGTTGCGCAGAGGGCCTCATTGTTCCAGGAGAGTTCAGATGCCAGGGTGCGGAACTGAATGGCGTAATCGCCCACTGAAGAATTCCCCTGGACGAGGTTCAGGAGAGCCGTCTCGGCAGAGGAGGCCCGGGCTGGTTCTTCGAAGACACTGCGGACCTCAGAGAAGAAGGCTGGAATAGAAGCTGTGGCAGGATCGCCACGGTCCCAAAGTGGTGTAGCCCAGGCTAGGGCCTTATCAGATAGTAAGCTGACCACGAACGCCACCTTTGACCGTTCTGTGGGGAACTGGTCCGACAACATCTCCAGATGGAGGGAACACTGGGATAAGAACCCTCGGCACAGCTTGGGATCCCCATTGAATTTGTCAGGAAGGGACAGGCGGATCCTAGCAGCAGCAACTCGTGGCGGAGGAGATGTAGGAGCTGGCGGTGGAGACGGTAGAAGCTGCTGTAGCATAGCAGTCAACTGCGCCAATTGCTGTCCTTGTTGGGCGACCACCGTGGTCAGATCCGAGAGGCTAGGCAGCGGGACCTCAGCGGGATCCATGGCCGGATCTACTGTCACGTACCGGGTACGACGGGGAACAGGAGGTGGATCCCCTATGCCAATGGGGCGATAGCACGGGTTGTATTGGAGGACCGGTTCTAATGTTGCTACTGGTTTTCACCAGAGCCCGCCGCAAGGCGGGATGGACTTGCAGCGGCGGTAGCAACCAGGTCGTGTCCTCCAATAGCAACTCGACCCCACTGACAGCTGAGACAAGCGCGGTACACAAGGATTAGGCAAAAGGAAGGTCAGACGTAGCAAAGGGGTCAAGGCAGGTGGCAAAGGTTCGTAGTCGGGGGCAACAGCAAAGGTCTGGATACACAGAGGGAGCAAAACACACTAACGCTTTCACTGGGCACAAAGGCAACACAAGATCCGGCGAGGACAGGAAGGGGAAGTGGGTTTTTATTGATTTTGGGGGAAAACAGTAATTGGGCCAGGCACCAATTGATTGTGCGCTGGCCCTTTAAGTGAGGGAACACTCGCGCGCGCGCGCGCCTGGGGAGCGGGAGCGCGCGCACGCCGGAAGGAGCGGGGGACAGGTGAGAGGAGTGGGATGCGATCCCCGGGCAGACCGAGGATCGCATCCCAGCAACGCTGCAGCGCCTGAGGTCAGGGGAACTGACCGAGGCGCTGCAGGAGGGAGAACGCCGTGAGCGCTCCGGGGTGGAGGACGCCGTGAGCGCTCCGGGGTGGAGGAGATACCCGGAGCGCTCGGCGTTACAGTTTTTTTTTTTTATAAAAATTGTATGTACACGCCCCTGTTAAACAGGGGCTGAAAAATTGTGCCTTAGGCACTGGTGTGGTGGCATGGATCATTGAGGAGGAGGAAGAGGATAGTCAGTGAACATAAGAGGACAGTCACTCAGCATCAGCATAGGCAGTCTTGAAGGGATGTGACATTATAAATTATTCCGTTATATCCGCTTCAGGTGCCTGGTAGCTGGCGGTGATCCAAGACTGATTCATTTTGATGAAGGTCAGTCGATCAACCGAGGCGGTGGACAGGCGCACCCTATGATCGGTGACAAATCCTCCAGCAGCACTGAATGTGCGTTCGGAAAGAACGCTGGAGGCAGGACAGGCCAGTAGCTCAATTGCATACTGTGCAAGCTCTGGCCAGTGATCCATCCTCAGGACCCAGTAAGCCAGAGGATTTTCGGTGGGAAAGGTGTCCAAGTCTGACCTTGCCCCAAGGTATTCCTGCACCATATATATCAGACGCTGGCGATGGTTGCTGGAACCGATCATACCTTGGGGCTGCGGACTAAAAAATTGTCTGAACGCATCGGTCAGACGTCCACCTTCCCCACCGCTCCTTCTGCTACTGACCGAAGCCTCAGCAACTCGTCGCCCAGGACCAGGAGTTTGTAACCTCCCAGTTTCTGGGAACGCGTTGCACAGACCTTTCTGCAAGGCCTCCCTGAGATGTCTCATCCTCTGCTCCCTCTGCGACGGCAAGATAAGGTCCGCAACCTTACCCTTGTACCGTGGATCAAGGAGAGTGGCCAGCCAGTAATGGTCCCTCTCCTTGATCCGAAGAACACGAGGATCCTTCCGCAGGCTTTGCAGGATCAGGGAGGCCATGCAGCGTAGGTTAGCTGAGGCATTCGGTCCGGAGTCTTCTGGGTCACTGAGGATGACATGATCGCCAGCCACCTCCTCCCAGCCACGTACAAGTCCACTGGTTTGTTGGGACTGTACATCATCCCTAAAAGACTGCTGCTGCTGATGCTGAGTGCCAGGCTCCACCTCCATGCTCACACAATCCTCCTCCTCCTCCTCCTCCTCATCCTCTTCCTGTGTGATGGGTGGGACAGAAGGAACACTGTCCGGATAAAGGGGGCCTTGAGAGGCAAGGAAGTCCTCCTCTTCCTGCCTCTGTTCTGCCTCAAGTGCCCTGTCCATTATCCCACGCAGCGTATGCTCCAACAGGTGGACAAGAGGTACAGTGTCACTGATGCATGGACTGTCACTGCTCACCATCCTCGTGGCCTCCTCAAATGGTGAGAGGACAGTGCATGCATCCCTGATCATGCTCCACTGACGTGGGGGAAAAAAAAAAAACCAAGCTCCCCTGACCCTGTCCTGGTGCCGTAGTCGCAAAGGTACTCATTGATGGCCCTCTGCTGCGTGTGCAGTCGCTGCAGCATGGCCAACGTTGAGTTCCACCTGGTGGGCATGTCACATATTAGGCGGTTCTTGGGCAGGTTCAGCTCCTTTTGCAGCTCAGCCAGCCGAGCACTGGCATTATACGATCGGCGGAAATGCACACAGACTTTCCTGGCCTGCCTCAGGACATCCTGTAAGCCTGGGAACCTGCCCAAGAACCGCTGCACCACCAGGTTGAGAACGTGAGCCATGCAGGGCACAAGGGTGAGCTGCCCCTGTCGCAGGGCGGAGAGGAGGTTGGTGCCATTGTCAGAAACGACCATTCCTGGCTTAAGCTGACGTGGCGTCAACCACCTCTCGGCCTGCCCCTGCAGAGCTGCCAGAACCTCTGGCCCAGTGTGGCTCCTGTCCCCCAAACACACCAGCGCAAGCACGGCATGGCATCTTTTTGCCTGCGTACTTGCGTAGCCCCTTGTACGCCTATGGAGCACCGCTGGTTCCAAGGACAGAGCACTGGAGGAAGAAGAAGAGGAGGGGGTGGAGGAGAGAGGTGTGTCACAACCAGTAGCAGTAGTAGCGTTTTGGAGGCGTGGTGGCGGAACAACCTCCAACACTACTGCACCTTGTCCTGCATCCCTCCCAGCTGCCAATAGAGTGACCCAATGGGCCGTGAAAGAAAGGTACCGTCCCTGTCCATGCCTGCTGGAACATGAGTCAGCGGTAATATGCACCTTACCGCTGACCGCCCTGTCCAGCGAGGCATGGACATTGCCTTCCACATGCCGGTAGAGAGACGGAATCGCCTTCCGTGAGAAAAAGTGGCGTTTGGGAACCTGCCACTGAGGAACCGCACATTGAACAAACTCACGGAAGGGGGCCGAGTCTACCAACTGAAAAGGCAGCAGTTGAAGTGCTAGCAATTTAGCCAAGCTAGCATTCAACCGCTGGGCATGTGGATGGCTGGGAGTGTACTTCTTTCTACGGTCCAGCAGCTGGGGCAGGGAAATTTGCCTGCTGCAATCGGACGTCGGTGTACTGCAAGTACTTGGTTGTGACACACCTAATTCTACACCTTCAGTCCTCTCAGAGCAGCTTTCAGAGAGGACTGAAGGTGTAGTGGGGATGGAGATCCCAGCTGATGAGGAGCAAGGAGAGGTCCGCTTAGTTCTTTGGTGTGGGTCTTTTATGTGTGCCTGCCAACGAGCTGCATGGCAGGTCGACATATGTCTGGTCATGCTTGTGGTGCCCAAGCGGCTGATGTTTTGGCCACGCGAGATACGCTTGAGACAAATATTGCAAATAGCAGTGGTGCGATCTGATGCACTCGTCTCAAAAAAGGCCCACACCAAAGAACTTTTCTGATAACGTGCAGAGGCAGCGCCCTGCACAGGCGGAGCTCTGCGGTGTTGTACAGTTGCTGTGCTGGCCTCTACCTGGCCTCCAGGGGGCATCCTGCCTCGTTGGACATGTGACGCCGCATCCTCCTCCTCCTCATCCTCCTCCTCATCCTCTCTCCCTTCAGGCACCCACGTGGAGTCAGTGACCTCATCATCCCCTCCCTCTTCACCACTAGAGCAAACCTGGCAGTAAGCTGCAGCTGGTGGAACAGTACTGCCAGATTCCTCAAGCTGGGTATCATCATCCGAGCCTTCGAATCGTTGGGCATCCTCCTGGAGCATGTACCCAACACTGTGCTCAAAGAGTTCGGGGGACTCCTCAGGAGGACATGGTGGGTCTAGGGAAGGGGTGGCTGATGATGCCATTGAGTACGCGTTGGCAGCTGCTCTGCCAGTACCCTGAGCCTGGGTGAGAGAGGATGAGGAGGATGAGGAGGGCTTGGTCATCCATTCTACCAAGCCTTCAGCATGATGCGGCTCCACATGTCCAGCTGCCGAAAACAAAGACGCGCGTGTCCCATGGCCACGTGCTGATGACGATGCACGACCACGTCCACGGCCACGGCCACGTCCACTAGAAACAGAGCCTGCCTGCCCTGTGTTCTTGGCTCTGCACGCTCTGCCTCCCCTTGGCGGTCTTCCAGCCATTGTAGTTGGTTGTCCTGTGGGTGCTGCTGAGAAGAATATATAGGAGCTCTGTGTGATGCCACTAACACACTAGAAGTCCTATGGGTGCTTCTGCAAAGAAAATATAGGAGCTCTGTGTGATGCCACTGACACACTAGAAGTCCTGTGGGTGCTGCTGAGAAGAAAATATAGGAGCTCTGTGTGATGCCACTAACACACTAGAAGTCCTATGGGTGCTTCTGCAAAGAAAATAGAGGATCTCTGTGTGATGGGACTAACACACTTCAAGTCCTATAGGTGCTTCTGGGAACAAAATATAGGATCTCTGTGTGATGGGACTAACACACTTCAAGTCCTATAGGTGCTTCTGGGAACAAAATATAGGTCTGTGTGATGGGACTAACACACTTCAAGTCCTATAGGTGCTTCTGGGAACAAAATATAGGATCTCTGTGTGATGGGACTAACACACTTCAAGTCCTATGGGTGCTTCTGGGTAGAAAATATAGGTCTGTGTGATGGGACTAACACACTTCAAGTCCTATAGGTGCTTCTGGGAACAAAATATAGGATCTCTGTGTGATGGGACTAACACACTTCAAGTCCTATAGGTGCTTCTGGGAACAAAATATAGGATCTCTGTGTGATGGGACTAACACACTTCAAGTCCTATGGGTGCTTCTGGGAAGAAAATATAGGTCTGTGTGATGGGACTAACACACTTCAAGTCCTATAGGTGCTTCTGGGAACAAAATATAGGATCTCTGTGTGATGGGACTAACACACTTCAAGTCCTATGGGTGCTTCTGGGAAGAAAATATAGGTCTGTGTGATGGGACTAACACACTTCAAGTCTATAGGTGCTTCTTGGAACAAAATATAGGATCTCTGTGTGATGGGACTAACACACTTCAAGTCCTATGGGTGCTTCTGGGAAGAAAATATAGGTCTGTGTGATGGGACTAACACACTTCAAGTCCTATAGGTGCTTCTGGGAACAAAATATAGGATCTCTGTGTGATGGGACTAACACACTTCAAGTCCTATAGGTGCTTCTGGGAACAAAATATAGGTCTGTGTGATGGGACTAACACACTTCAAGTCCTATAGGTGCTTCTGGGAACAAAATATAGGATCTCTGTGTGATGGGACTAACACACTTCAAGTCCTATAGGTGCTTCTGGGAACAAAATATAGGTCTGTGTGATGGGACTAACACACTTCAAGTCCTATAGGTGCTTCTGGGAACAAAATATAGGATCTCTGTGTGATGGGACTAACACACTTCAAGTCCTATAGGTGCTTCTGGGAACAAAATATAGGATCTCTGTGTGATGGGACTAACACACTTCAAGTCCTATAGGTGCTTCTGGGAACAAAATATAGGATCTCTGTGTGATGGGACTAACACACTTCAAGTCCTATAGGTGCTTCTGGGAACAAAATATAGGATCTCTGTGTGATGGGACTAACACACTTCAAGTCCTATAGGTGCTTCTGGGAACAAAATATAGCTCTGTGTGATGGGACTAACACACTTCAAGTCCTATAGGTGCTTCTGGGAACAAAATATAGGATCTCTGTGTGATGGGACTAACACACTTCAAGTCCTATAGGTGCTTCTGGGAACAAAATATAGGATCTCTGTGTGATGGGACTAACACACTTCAAGTCCTATAGGTGCTTCTGGGAACAAAATATAGGATCTCTGTGTGATGGGACTAACACACTTCAAGTCCTATAGGTGCTTCTGGGAAGAAAATATAGGTCTGTGTGATGGGACTAACACACTTCAAGTCCTATAGGTGCTTCTGGGAACAAAATATAGGATCTCTGTGTGATGGGACTAACACACTACAAGTCCTATGGGTGCTTCTGGGAACAAAATATAGGATCTCTGTGTGATGGGACTAACACACTTCAAGTCCTATAGGTGCTTCTGGGAACAAAATATAGGATCTCTGTGTGATGGGACTAACACACTACAAGTCCTATGGGTGCTTCTGGGAAGAAAATATAGCTCTGTGTGATGGGACTAACACACTTCAAGTCCTATAGGTGCTTCTGGGAAGAAAATATAGCTCTGTGTGATGGGACTAACACACTTCAAGTCCTATAGGTGCTTCTGGGAACAAAATATATGATCTCTGTGTGATGGGACTAACACACTACAAGTCCTATAGGTGCTTCTGGGAAGAAAATATAGCTCTGTGTGATGGGACTAACACACTTCAAGTCCTATAGGTGCTTCTGGGAAGAAAATATAGCTCTGTGTGATGGGACTAACACACTTCAAGTCCTATAGGTGCTTCTGGGAACAAAATATATGATCTCTGTGTGATGGGACTAACACACTACAAGTCCTATAGGTGCTTCTGGGAAGAAAATATAGCTCTGTGTGATGGGACTAACACACTTCAAGTCCTATAGGTGCTTCTGGGAACAAAATATATGATCTCTGTGTGATGGGACTTACACACTACAAGTCCTATAGGTGCTTCTGGGAAGAAAATATAGCTCTGTGTGATGGGACTAACACACTTCAAGTCCTATAGGTGCTTCTGGGAACAAAATATAGCTCTGTGTGATGGGACTAACACACTACAAGTCCTATTGGTGCTTCTGGGAACAAAATATATGATCTCTGTGTGATGGGACTAACACACTTCAAGTCCTATAGGTGCTTCTGGGAACAAAATATATGATCTCTGTGTGATGGGACTAACACACTTCAAGTCCTATAGGTGCTTCTGGGAAGAAAATATAGCTCTGTGTGATGGGACTAACACACTTCAAGTCCTATAGGTGCTTCTGGGAACAAAATATATGATCTCTGTGTGATGGGACTAACACACTACAAGTCCTATAGGTGCTTCTGTGAAGAAAATATAGCTCTGTGTGATGGGACTAACACACTTCAAGTCCTATAGGTGCTTCTGGGAAGAAAATATAGCTCTGTGTGATGGGACTAACACACTTCAAGTCCTATAGGTGCTTCTGGGAACAAAATATATGATCTCTGTGTGATGGGACTAACACACTACAAGTCCTATAGGTGCTTCTGGGAAGAAAATATAGCTCTGTGTGATGGGACTAACACACTTCAAGTCCTATAGGTGCTTCTGGGAACAAAATATATGATCTCTGTGTGATGGGACTTACACACTACAAGTCCTATAGGTGCTTCTGGGAAGAAAATATAGCTCTGTGTGATGGGACTAACACACTTCAAGTCCTATAGGTGCTTCTGGGAACAAAATATAGCTCTGTGTGATGGGACTAACACACTACAAGTCCTATTGGTGCTTCTGGGAACAAAATATATGATCTCTGTGTGATGGGACTAACACACTTCAAGTCCTATAGGTGCTTCTGGGAACAAAATATATGATCTCTGTGTGATGGGACTAACACACTTCAAGTCCTATAGGTGCTTCTGGGAAGAAAATATAGCTCTGTGTGATGGGACTAACACACTTCAAGTCCTATAGGTGCTTCTGGGAACAAAATATATGATCTCTGTGTGATGGGACTAACACACTACAAGTCCTATAGGTGCTTCTGGGAAGAAAATATAGCTCTGTGTGATGGGACTAACACACACTTCAAGTCCTATAGGTGCTTCTGGGAACAAAATATAGGAGCTCTGTTTGCTGCCACTGCCTGCCTGCCTGCCACGAACACACTACAAGTCCTATAGGTGCTTCTGGGAACAAAATATAGGAGCTCTGTTTTCTGCCACTGCCTGCCTGCCACGAACACACTACAAGTCCTATAGGTGCTTCTGGGAACAAAATATAGGAGCTCTGTTTGCTGCCACTGCCTGCCAGTGCCTGCCTGCCACAAACACACTACAAGCCCCTCTTTCTAAATGAATCTTTCTAAATGAATCTTTCTAACTAAATCTCTCTAACTAAATCTTTCTAACTGAATCTAGCAGAGTGACACAGAATGATCCTGCTCTCTCTAACGCCGGAACGCATGTGACCGGCGCCGACGGCGTGGCGGCCTTTTATAAGAGGGGGCGTGTACTAAAGCCCCTGAGCTGTAATTGGCTACAGGCGTCCTGCCTGTAGCCAATTATGGCTCTTGAAGTTTCCGGCGCTGTGATTGGCCAAGCATGCGGGGTCACAGTGCATGCTTGGCCAATCATCAGCCAGCAATGCACTGCGCCGGCCGCGCCGGCCGCAATGCATTGCGGGGCCGCTCGCATCACACGAACGTGATGCGAGCGGCCAAAATAGTTCTGTGCTCGCCGAGCGATCAAACACCCGGTGCTCGATGCGAACATGGGTTCGCATCGAGCACCGGGCCCATCCCTAGTTCTGAGGCCCCATTAGACTGCGGGTGATACGCAGAGGAGAAAGCAAGCTGAATTCCCAACTGTGCACAAAAGGCTCGCCAGAACCCGGGATACAAACTGACTAACCCTGTCCAAAACAATCACCTTGGGTAGCCTATGTAAGAGAAAGATCTCCCGAGCAAAAAGATGAGGATTGTGGATGAAACCTTCAGAAAGTGCGCCTGCAACATACTCTTCCATGGCCCTATCCTCCAAGACCAACAAAGGGTAAACCCGGCCACGATGGGTTATGGCACCAGGTTGAAGGTCAATTGCGCAATCATACGACCAGGGTGGAGGCAAACTACCGGCTTGATCTTTGTCAAAGACATCGCTAAAATCGCGGTACTCCTCTGGCAGGGAGAAGAGTGAAGAAGTGCACAGGACTTTGGCTACCTTCTGGAAGCATGACTTACTGCATTGTGGGGACCAGGAGAGAACCTCAGCACAAAGCCAATCAAAAGGAGTTGGCCAATGTAACCAAGGATAACCAATAACCAGTGGAAACTTAAGTGAGGAAATAACTTGGAATTGGATTATCTCATGGTGAAGAGCCCCTACGGCCATGGACAATGGAACAGTCTCATGAGTCACATGGGCAGGTTGTAGAGGTCTCCTGTCAAGAGCCTCAATGGCAAGTGGAGTGTCACGCAGCTGCAGCGGAATTGAGTGCTTCGATACAAAGGCAGCATCAATGAACAGGCCTGCAGCCCCAGAGTCAATTAGAGCCTGTATCTCGACGGACGACTCAGCCCAAGAAAGGTTAATGGAAACCAGGGGTTTATCCTGCTGTATAACTGGGAACGAAACAACACCACCTAAGGTCTGTCCTTGACAGGACCTCAAAGTTCGGGCATTCCCTGGATGGGTAGGACAAGACTTCAAAAAGTGTGCTACCTGGCCACAATAAAGGCACATTTTTTCCTCCTCCTAAGGGTTCTCTCATCCGCAGAGAGACGTGTGAAGCCGGAGTGCATGGGTTCATCTTCACAGACAGGACCTCAAGGTTCGGGCATTCCCTGGATGGGTAGGACAAGACTTCAAAAAGTGAGCTTCCTGGCCACAATAAAGGCATAATCTCTCCCTCCTCCTAAGGGCTCTCATCCGCAGAGAGATGCGTGAAGCCGGAGTGCATGGGTTCATCTTCACAGACCAACTCAGTACCAAGAGGCATGGGAGGTGAAGGAGGCATGGGTGGGACTGCAAAATTCAGAGACAAATGTACAGGAGGCTTCCGCAAACGCTCCTTAAAAGGAAGTCTTTCTCTGAGTTTGGAGTCAATGAGGATGGAAAACGTTATCACCTTCTCCAACTCAGTGGGCATATCTCGGGCTGCCATCTCATCCTTGTTGGTATCCGAGAGACCATGAGAAAAAGCAGCCATGAGGGCCTCATTGTTCCAAGCAAGCAACCTCTGCTGCCAGAGTATGGAATTCAATGGCGTAATCGGCAACTGTTCTCCTACCCCTTTGATGGGCATGAGGCACTTGGCAGCAGAAGAAGAGCATGCTGAGAACATCATATACCCTTTTAAAAGAAGCCACAAACTCTGGAGAAGCCAAGACAACAGGTTTTTGCATCTCCCATAGAGGGTTTGCCCAGGCCAAGGCTCTCTCAGAAAGCAAAGATATCACAAAACCTACTTTGCTTCTGTCCGTGGGAAATGCCTGAGGCAGCATCTCAAAGTATATCTTAACCTGGTTGAGAAACCCTCTGCATTTGACTGGATCACCCCCAATTCACTGGGGAAGCGGAGTGGAACCAGACATACCTCTTATAAAGGTAATACTCAAGGCGGGTGCCTGCACAAAGACTGGAGTAGCAGCAGGGATGGCCTGCAGCACAGGTTGTACCGGAGCAGCCACAGTGGGAGATTCCAGGTGAGCCGTGCAACTCAGCAGCATTTGTAAGGCCGTGGCAAACTGATCCATGTGGTGATCCTGCTCATCCAATATGAAAAAAATATTACCAACAAGTGGATTGACTGCATCTTCTGAATTCATGGCCTTCGCCTACTGTCAGAACCATGAATCAGACTGAGACAGAAGTACAGTTAAATCACACTTGTTTAATAATAATAATAATAATAATAATAATAAGGTAAACAGAGTAAACATAGTCAAAACATTGCCAGAGTTCAGGAACTGGAACGGATAGTCAGACAAGTCAAAACGTCAGGGAACCAGAGATCAGCGTAGTAGAACAGCAAGCAGGATCTTGAGCCAGAAGGAATGTCAGCCAAGCAAATCTTTAACAAGAACACAGGAGAGCATCTCTAGACATGTGAACAAGGCGAAGGCAGAGATCATCTGGGCTGGACGGCTTAAGTAGGCAGGATTGACCAGCAGGATATCATCAACAGGTGAGTCACTGTGGGGAAAAAAAGGAGCTGTCAATTAGCCGACAGCTGAGCGGCCAGCTTTGAGAAGCAAGGGCTGAGCCCAGCCCTGACAGATGTGAATAGTGATCTCTTGAATAGACCACAGATAGGAAACAAAGACCTTACAGGGATTCATCCATTTCCTTCTCTATCCATAATGGAAGAAAATGTGCTGGCATTATATTTACTTCTAGCTTGGGCCACTTTAAATATGCCAGCTATAAAGAGGTTAGGATGTTAAGGTGTCTCATTTGACATCAAATGCTATCATAATGGCATCAAATTATTAGATGCCCAGTTGACAGTTGAAGCCACTACGCTAACGCTTCCTATGTGTTTATTGTTTGTCCCTATACCTTCAGTTTCTTACCATCATGAAAAACTTTTGCATATCTTATTTGGTGTGGTTCAGTTGCTTATCACCTTACATTGGGGCTCACAATACAATAAATGGGACACATGGGGGTTTATTTACTAAGAGCAAATGAAAAGCACTTGGAAGAGCAGTCATTGTAGATCTGAGGGGGGACATGCAAGGAAAATAAAAAACAGCATTTTTGCTTGTATAAGATTGGGTGATAAAATCAGCAGAGCTTCCCCTCATTTCAGATCTTTACCTTTACAGGTTTACAGCAACTGCACTTCCAAGTGCACTTTCAGGTGCAGAGTGGATTTGCCTTTAGTAAATCAACCCCATAGTCTACTCTCTAACTAATGCACTGATCTATGTAGCTTTATCATTGTTATCCCTATACTACCCACCCCTAGTACTCAAATTCATATGAATAATCACATTTTGGATTATTCTTAGGTTTGATCCATGTTGTATTGTTTTTAATTGTAGACTTACTAAAGTGCAGTTTTAATCTTCCTTCCTCCATCCTAATTGCATATGTTACCCATTTTGTATTTCATTTTCTGTGCGCATATTTCAATAAAAATGTTTGTAGACAGATTTGGGAAAATGCAAAAATACATCATATTTAGATGAAAAAATACCAGATCCAGTTGTACACTTAAGCTGGCTTAAGTACTAGTAAAGTAATTTGTTTTATGAACATTTGTTCATTTTCATTATTAGTGGGGTCAAATCTAAATTCATTATCCACCGCAATCACAAAAAAATTTGAAGGAGCAAAATCTCATTTTTGTTTTTGAATGAATGAAGATGTGAATTTCCGACAACCAAACCGTTGGATTTATTTCCGATGGATGTTGGCTGAAACTTGTATTGCATACACACGGTCGCACAAATGTTGTCGGAAATTCCGAACGTCAACAATGTGGTGACGTACAACACGTACGACGGGACTAGAAAAAGGAAGTCCAATACCCAGTGCGGCTCTTCTGCTTGATTCCGAGCATGCGTTGAATTTTGTGCGTCGGAATTGTGTACACACGATCGGAATTTACGACAGCGGATTTTGTTGTCGGAAAATTTGAAAACCAGCTCTCAAATTTTGTTGGTCGGAAATTCCGACAAAAAATGTCCAATGAAGCCTACACACTGTCGGAATTTCCGACTGCAAGCTCACAACGAACATTTGTTGTCGGAAATTCTGATCATGTGTACGCGGCATTACAGTGAATGTGGTTTTCCTTTGGGAAAGTCTATTCACTTCAAAAACAAATGTTAAAAACAAATGTTTTTTGAAGTTATCTAATGTATTGATAGGAAATGTCATACAAATTTTCATACAAATGTTTGAACGAAAATGTGTTCAAAAATCTGTTAGTGTATGGCCAGCTTTAGATCAAATAAAATAAAATGGAAAAACCATTTATACATCTATGGCAAGCATTTCTATTCCATGAGCTATCCGAATGACATAAAACAGAAATTTGAATGTGCTTAGTATACCACGAAATTGCAGAACTACTGTATATCTGGATACTGAAATTTTAACTATAAAGCGAAAACAGTGCGCAAAAACACAAGAAAAACAGTCTGTGACTGAATATACCTGTGCACAACAAAATACAGTATATTTCTGCTGTAGTTACATCAATAAAAATAAACAAAAAAAATCAATGATTGCACAAATGTAAAGTTATATATAAGTCCCCATGCACACGAGACGCAGATGCAAACTCTGCTGAACGCGTGTTTTAAAAAGCAGAAACCTGCGTTTAAAAACGCGCGTTTTGCTGTGTTTTCATGACGCGTTTAGACGCGTTTGTGTCTATAAGCATTTGTAAAGATAACATCATATAGACCCTCCCCAAGCTCAGCAAGCATGTATTATTAACTATTTCTGCCATTTTGATCAGAGTGAGCAGCAGAGAGAGCAGTTGTACACTTGCATTTGCCTCTTTCTGTGTTTTTTTTTTTTTTAAATGGATCCCATATTGAATATATGTCAGGAAATGCTCCTGATGTTGCTCTTATTGAGGGAGCAATGTCGTCGCAAATTTGCATGAGAGGTCCAAAATCAGAGCTTGGCGATATTGGACCCATCCGTTGATGGCACAGTGAATGTCCGTTGGATATTTCACAAACATGTATGCATTTCACAAACATGTATACATCAGTGAGTATATATGCTCTATGAACTATCTAAACTAATTACGACATTTTAAACAATTTTTTCTAGTATTTTTTATGGTTTACCATCATATTTCTCAGTTTTCTGGTCAAAAAAATTGGGTTCCTTTAAAAAGGCTTATAAACGCAAACGCGGCTAAACGCAGGTGCCTGCGTTTAGACGCGTTTAGACGCGTTTAGACGCGTTTTGCGTCTGAAACGTGGAAAAGCAAAGTGTCTGAACGCATTTTTTTGCTTCTGGAAAAACGAGGTTAAACGCAACTGCATAAAAACGGGAAAAAACTAGACTGTGTGCATGGACACATAGGATAACATTGCTTGCGTTCAGGTGCAGTTGAAAAAAGTGTCCAACTGCCTCTGAACGCGCGTTTAACTGCGTCTCGTGTGCATGGGGCCTTAAAGTTAACAAATACAATTGTTCATAAAATGTATGTAAAACATAAAGTCCACACCCAGTGTCCACAAATAGCCCAAAGGGCTGCTAATGCATTTATTGAAATCAAGCATTCAGTGCTCCTAACCTTCCAAACCACCAAAAGTGCCAGCTTCTTACTGGAAATATATGAAATCTGCGTTATAGAGATCAAAAAGGGTTCAACCCCACCAGGCACACTGTATGCTTCCACATATTTCTCCTTCTGGAATACAGCCAATATCCTAGCTCCCAAATATCACATATTAAAAATATTAAATACCACACCATTGTACACCATCAGGCAAACTATAAAGATACTAGCTGCAAGTCCTGCTCCTATGTGCATTTCGCCTGCAGTAGGACATCTTCAGGAAGTATCAAAAAAAAAATGTTATTGCTGTAAACACAGCAGAAATATATTTTGTTGTGCACAAGTTTATTGAGTCACAGACTGGTTTTTACATGTTTTTGCCCAACAAAAGTACCCAACAAAGAGAGAAACAGAATACCCTTCAAAAAGGAACAAGGGTTTATTGTTGGTACTACAGGTAAAGTGAACTCCACAATGTGATTGTATAAAAATTATATCTTTATTACAATAACAGCAATATAATAAATACGTGAATGTGTTAAAAACATGAGGGCAGCTAATACAGTATAAAATTAACACAGTAATTGTGATGGAACATGACCTTAAACATAAACTACAGATACATCCGATGCATTTTGAGACTAGGGATTTTATGTTCTTCTTTAGGAATGCTCATGTATAGACACAAGGATTATTGACTGTGTTGGATATGGGCATGTACTTAGCCTCAAATTATAAAAACAAAGCGGAGGTACATGACTGCCTCCCAGAAGGACCACAAGGAGTGAGGTGTGCCCATCCAGCCAGGCCAGCAGGCTGCTGGGGCTACTGTAAGCTGCAGATCACTGGCCCTAAGTAACACCAAAGGACTGACAACCAAGTCCAGTGTGGAAGTGGTCGGGGGATAGGCTGGAGTATAGGTAAGCAAACCTGGCATATACTGGAATGGCTGATGGCCAAATGTGCACAGCGGCAGCATACTGGCAGTGGATCAGTAGATAGTGACAAACCACCGACCGGACACATAAGGTGTACCCAACAAACAGCATGTACATACAGGAGTAGAATAGGTTTAAATATTGTACTTTTACAATCTACTAATACTTTCATTACTGGTGAAAAAAAGTATGGTATCTTCCTCACCTTGTCGGAAAATGATCTACTCCAGCACATTTTCTACATCCCATAAGAATTAAAGTTTTAAGATTCACAGTTCCTATAACAACATAATGGTTTATCACTAACACAGGGCACTGAGCAGGGTGCCCTTCTCAAGGTAGAATGAAAAATCTTCTACTTTGAGAAAGGGATCCTCTGTGGCACAACAATGGTATTCAGTTTGATGATCTTAATCTATAACGAATCTAATTCCTTGGTCTTAAGAAAATAGTGCTAGTGAAGATTATTTTCCATATGGATAATGATTCCAATCATTATGTTCAGTTCTGGATTTCTATCACTGGTGCCTCTAGGCACAAAGCTCTTCCTCCAAGGGACAGTACTAAAAAAGATGTATTATGGCGGTGTCCTTAAGTTGAGATACTTAAAAATTCTGCCATTAATCAGAGCAGGACCTGCAGTCAGCGTCACATATGCTGAGCATTATATAACTACCTGCACTTATTTCAGAGCTGTGATCACAGCATATGGCAGAGGGAAGGCTTCTTCCAGCACCAGCTTCTTTGTGGCTCTGAGATGTCATCAAATTCTGAGAGCCACAAAGGAAACAGATTTTAAAAGAGCTGAAAATGTGTGTTACATTAGACTGGTTCACCCTGTTTGCTATTCAATGAGCCACCATGTTTTTTTAACTGGCTTGGAATATTGGAAGAAAATGTAAATAACCTTATACAATGACTATTTTTACTGATAATGCAAAAACATTTATGGGCAGTATCTATACAGAAAAATATTCTTTTTTTTTTACCTTTGAACCTTTAGGCATGATTCTACTGTGCCTAATGGTAAATCTGCCACTGTATATGTCACTAGAAAAACCATCAGAATGAATGTGGTTCTTGGTCCAATAGGTGTGTGTGACTGATAAAACTTTAAACACCCCATTCCTACCTTTCTCTTTTATAGGATTATGTTTATTACTAAAATAAAAGTGTTCTTCAAAAATGTTGTGTGTGCTTTGTATTCCCTTTTTAATTAGTCGTATTATTATTTTGGTTTCATTTTAAGCTTGGTCATTTTGTGTTACTTTGCAAAATGTTCTTATAGAAGATGCTGTATTCACTTTACTAGAAGGTTTACTTCTACTTTCAAAGTCTTTTTATATGTTAAATCTGCTTTAAATCCAGCATAGTATAGATGTAATTTAGCTTCCTTTCATCTTCACATACACCCTGATCTTGGCAATTATCTATATCCTTTTCTGCTCACGACACAAAACTCTGCCTACAGACCATTACCAAACTTTGCAGTTAATAGGTTTTTTACTCATGCTATATAATAGTTAGGGGGGGAAATCACATTTTGCTTTCCTAGGTTAATCACTTTGTTTCCCCCTGTGTTTTTGCATTAATCATAACTAGTAAAAACATGAGCATTATTATTTATCCAAATTATTTTGATTATATGTACAGTACATTAGTTAGCAACTGTAAAAAAATGTCTGCCATCATTTTTAATAAGTACATTCCAAATTTCCTCCTAACAAGCTTCAGCCGCTAAATCATCTGCCTGTTATAAAAAGGAAATCTGGGAGGGCTATAGTAATAAGTCAAAAGTAGAAAAGAGCTTTCTAGAATCAGGCAATAAACTCTTGGTAGAGTGCATGAAAAACATGCATAAAATCAGCCCACTTGAATTATACCTAAAGTAGATATAATGAATGCACCAATTATATTTTTTTCAGAAACCAAATTAATACGGATTTATCACTCCTTCAATTTTGAGCTTTTTCTCCATAGAGAAAATTCACCCAGCTGAAACGGATCTCTTATAGTACACTATGATGTGCATAAAATAGGCCATAATAAAAATAATAATAATAAAAATAATAATAATATAAAAACCCTCCCAGACAGAGAGGGAATAGTCAGTGTAAGGGCATGTGAAGAACAGCCAATATCCAGCAACAGCAGCAAAACTGTTTCAATTTTCTGGATTGTTAATTTAAATTCACATGCACTTGCCATTTAAAATTAAAGTTTTTTTTTCCTTCATTTTATTGCTCTAGCCTAAATTAAAAAGAAGACTAGGCAAATGTAAAATCTTGAGTAGAATAAATATATATATATATATATATATATATATATATATATATATATATATATATATATATATATATATATATAACAAAACTGTAATTAGTATATCCTTATTTGAAATGCCCAGTAACTCTTCTACAACCGTTCATAGCAATGGCAGTGAAGTGAATGTACATTTTTTTCTGTTTGAATGGGTCAGAAAACAAACGTTATTGAAGCAGAGTTCCACCCTACAAAAAGGGTAGCTGCTGCCTTTTAGTAAACAGACACTAACCTGTCCCACAGTCCACCGACACGTCCGCCTGAAGCCATTGCAAGTTTGGGTGCCCCGGCTGTGGCTTCACAGCCAGACATGCACTGCGCATACGCAAGCCAGGCTGCATGTTGTAAATGTCCGGGCAATCTTCTGGGACCTGTGACGTGTCCCAGAACCTTGCAGGGAGAGAGGAGAGGTGAACTTCTGCTCAGCGCCGTGGCGCCAGGAGAGGAAGTGGGAGCTGAGTACCTGTGCAAATTAGGTACCCACCCCCCCCCCCCCAAAAAAAATGACATGCCAAATGTGGCCTGTCAGGGGGTCACAAGTACTTAAAGCAGAAGTTCCATTTTTGTGTGGAACTCCGCTTAATTAATCTATTTCCTGTAATGGTTCAATGTGTTTCATTGATTTAAAATGGTAAATGCCACATATGGCCACTAGATGGCATGAAGTATCATAGGAAATTCCTATAACACTTACGGCCATCTAGTGGCCAAAAGTAGTATTTTCTGTTTTAAATCAATGAAAAACATTCCACCAGGACAGGAAATAGCCAAGTGACATTGTTTTTTTGGGGGTTGTTTTTGCCCTATTCGTACTGAATAAATGTACATGCACTTTCACCAAGTGAATTGCTGTGCACTTTTTTTTTTTTATAAATTTAGCCCTAGGAGAGTAGATGTTCATGCAGCACTCTATAAAAGTGAAGTGAGAACTTTGGAGTTAATTTACTAAAGCACTTGCTCCAGAGCTTAGTAAATGAGAGGAAGCTCTGATGACTTCCATCATCCAATCATGTGCAAGCAAAATCTATGTTTTTCTTTTTTTTTTCCCTTGCATGTGATTGGGTATTCTTTGCAAACTGAAGCTTTACCTCATTTACTAAGCTCTGGAACAACTGCACTTGCAAAGTACAACAGCACTTTGCAAAGTGCACAGTCTATTTGCCTTTAGTAAACACCCGCTATGTGTGTTTTTGAGTGTAACATTCATGCCCTGATCACCATAATAAACTAAAAAGTTACACACCACCATATAAGAGTTTTAACCCCTTTTTATGCCACTAATGTAAGGCTTAAGTCAGCCACAGCATGGGCCTTTAAAGAGGATGTAAACCCTGATGGGTTTACTTCCTCTTTGTTTCCCTGCAAAAGGTAAAGCATAATGGACTACTATGCATCGCATAGTAGTCCATTATGTGTCACTTACCTGACACAGGAGCCAGCAAAGTCCCCGCTGTCCCCTTGTGTATGGAGCCTCCATCTTCTTGGTGGGTCTCGCTGCTCCGGCGCTGTCATTTGACAGAGCCATGATGACGTCACTCCCGCGCATGCGAGCGGGAGCCGCCACTCGCCACATATCGCCGTTAACAGCGACGCGCTCAGTGCGCTTGCGCGCCACTGTCTACGGCTCATGCGCCGTAGACAGTGGTGCCTGTCTTTTGGCAAATATTTCCTAAACCGTGTATCTTCAGGAGATATTTCTTGGACCTACAGGTAAGCCTTAATCTAGGCTTACCTGTAGGTCAAAGTGGTTTGTAAGGGTTTACAACCACTTTAAACACACTCTCAGGCTGCTATTGCAGCTTGAATAGTGTTTCCACTTCTTCAGCTGACTGTAGGCTTTTTTCTGGAAGTAATTCACGTGGCTGTAAAACCACCAATCAGTACCGTATACACTGGGATGTATCAAAATCCCCCCTCCACCACCACCGCCATTTATCCCCAGCATAGATGCACCTCCTGCAGGCCCAGGATCTTCATGGATGGAGTTGGCAGGTGACGTGGAGGGAGATCAGTGACTATAAATTTCTTGATTGTCTCTTTGGTGCATGTGATGAGCGTTCTCCAGTGCAAAATGTTAGGGATGAGCCGAACACCCCCGGGTTCGGTTCGCACCAGAACCTTCGAACGGACCGAAAGTTTGCGCGAATTTTCGAACCCTATTCGTTATAATGGACGCGAACGTTCAAAATCAAAATTGCTAATTACAACGGCCAATATGCATGTTAATGTCATAAAACAGGTTTGGGGACCCGGGTCCTGCCCCAGGGGACATATATCAATGCAAAAAGAACTTTTAAAAACTAACGTTTTTTTCGGGAGCAGTCATTTTAATGATGCATAAAGTGAAAAAAAAAAAAGTGAAATTTTCCTTTAAATATGGTACCTGGGGGGTGTCTAAAGTATGCCTGTGAAGTGGCATGTGTTTCCCGTGTTTAGAACTGTCCTTGCACAAAATGACATTTGTAAAGGAAAAAAAGAAGCCATTTAAAACCACTTGCGGCTTTAATGTCATGTCTTGTCCTGGCCGCCATATGGCTGAAAATCCTTGAGAAAAATGGCATGGCTACCCCATCACCCCCCCCCCCCCCACCCCAGCCCCTTTGGGTCTTGTATGGATATTAAGGGGGACCCCGCACCCAAAATAAAACCCTATACCTACAACCCTATATACTCTGAACAGCAGTATATAGGTGGTGCAAACAAGACACGGACTGTAGGTTTGTTCTTAAGTAGAATCTGAACAGGTACATTATGAAGTGTAGCTCCATCCCCAAAAAATCTATTTTTAAGCTTTTTGGAGAACATAGGGAGGGGTTATCACCCCTGTAACATTTGCTGTCTTTGCACATCTGTTCAGAACATGTCACCTCACTTTCCGTCCCAATGACAAATGTTTTTGGAAAAGTGGGGTTTTAATTGAAACAAGGATTGGTGATAAAGCATCAGTAGAGAGGAGATACCTTTTTCCCAAATTAAATCTAACATGATAGAATTTCCCTTCCTAGGGGTAGATTTCCTCTCACTTCCTGTTTTCTCTTTCTGTTTGCAAGTAGGAGTCGTTTGTAAGTTGGATGTTTGAAAGTAGGGGCCTGCCGTATATACTCTGCAGAAATTTGCCCTATTAGATGTTGGTGTAGCCACAAGACTGGTGGGCACAGGAATGGGCCCTGCTGTGAGTTAATGGATCAAGATTTGTACTTGCATGCACCTGTTGAACCGGGCAGAAAAATTGGGCCTTTGGTGGTGGTGGTGGTGGTGGTGGACGGTGTTGCCACAAGACTGTAAGCCCTCACAGTTACTCTTGGTGGGCGCAGGAATGGGCCCTGCTGTGAGTTATTAGATCAAGATTTGTAATTGCATGCACCTGTTGAACAGGGCAGAAAAATTGGGCCTTTTGGCGGTGGTGGTGAGCGGTGTTGCCACAAGACTGTAGGCCCTCATAGTTACTCTTGGTGGGCGCAGGAATGGGCCCTGCTGTGAACTATTAGATCAAGATTTGTAATTACACGCCCCTGTTAAACAGGGGCTGAAAAATTGTGCCTTAGGCATTGGTGCTGGTGCCACAACACTGCAACCCCTCACAGAAACTGTACTCTTAGCACAGCAATGAGACCTGTTGCAAAGCATTGCCTAAAAATTTGTAATTACACGCCCCAACAGGGGCTGAAAAATTGTGCCTTAGGCACTGGTGCCACAACACTGCAACCCCTCGCAGATACTGTACTTGGAGCACAGCAGTCACACCTGTTGCGAAGCATCTTTTTAAAAAAATTGTAATTACACGCCCCTGTTAAAAAGGGGCTGAAAAATTGTGCCTTAGGCATTGGTGCTGGTGCCACAACACTGCAACCCCTCACAGATACTGTTCTCTTAGCACAGCAATGAGACCTGTTGCAAAGCATTGCCTAAAAATTGTAATTACACGCCCCAACAGGGGCTGAAAAATTGTGCCTTAGGCACTGGTGCTGGTGCCACAACACTGCAACCCCTCACAGATACTGTACTTGGAGCACAGCAGTCACACCTGTTGCGAAGCATCTTTTTAAAAAATTGTAATTACACGCCCCTGTTAAACAGGGGCTGAAAAATTGTGCCTTAGGCATTGGTGCTGGTGCCACAACACTGCAACCCCTCACAGATACTGTACTCTTAGCACAGCTATGAGACCTGTTGCAAAGCATTGCCTAAAAATTTTAATTACACGCCCCAACAGGGGCTGAAAAATTGTGCCTTAGGCACTGGTGCTGGTGCCACAACACTGCAACCCCTCACAGATACTGTACTCTTAGCACAGCAATGAGACCTGTTGCAAAGCATTGCCTAAAAATTGTAATTACACGCCCCAATAGGGGCTGAAAAATTGTGCCATAGGCACTGGTGCTGGTGCCACAACACTGCAACCCCTCACAGATACTGTACTTGGAGCACAGCAGTCACACGTGTTGCGAAGCATTTTTAAAAAAAATTGTAAGTACACGCCCCTGTTATACAGGGGCTGAAAAATTGTGCCTTAGGCACTGATGTGGTGGCATGGATCATTGAGGAGGAGGAAGAGGATAGTCAGTGAACATAACAGGACAGTCACTCAGCATCAGCATAGGCAATCTTGAAGGGATGTGACATTATAAATTATTCCGTTATATCCTCTTCAGGTGCCTGGTAGCTGGTGGTGATCCAAGACTGATTCATTTTTATGAAGGTCAGTCGATCAACTGAGTCAGTGGACAGGCGCACCCTATGATCGATGACAAATCCTCCAGCAGCACTGAATGTGCGTTCGGAAAGAACGCTGGAGGCAGGACAGGCCAGTAGCTCAATTGCATACTGTGCAAGCTCTGGCCAGTGATCCATCCTTAGGACCCAGTAAGCCAGAGGATTTTCGGTGGGAAAGGTGTCCAAGTCTGACCTTGCCCCTAGGTATTCCTGCACCATGTATATCAGACGCTGGCGATGGTTGCTGGAACCGATCATACCTTGGGGCTGCGGACTAAAAAATTGTCTGAACGCATCGGTCAGACGTCCACCTTCCCCACCGCTCCTTCTGCTACTGACCGAAGCCTCAGCAACTCGTCGTCCAGGACCAGGAGTTTGTAACCTCCCAGTTTCTGGGAACGCGTTGCACAGACCTTTCTGCAAGGCCTCCCTGAGATGTCTCATCCTCTGCTCCCTCTGCGACGGCAAGATAAGGTCCGCAACCTTACCCTTGTACCGTGGATCAAGGAGAGTGGCCAGCCAGTAATGGTCCCTCTCCTTGATCCGAAGAACACGAGGATCCTTCCGCAGGCTTTGCAGGATCAGGGAGGCCATGCAGCGTAGGTTAGCTGAGGCATTCGGTCCGGAGTCTTCTGGGTCACTGAGGATGACATGATGGCCAGCCACCTCATCCCAGCCACGTACAAGTCCACTGGTTTGTTGGGACTGTACATCATCCCTAAAAGACTGCTGCTGCTGATGCTGAGTGCCAGGCTCCACCTCCATGCTCACACACAATCCTCCTCCTCCTCCTCCTCCTCCTCATCCTCTTCCTGTGTGATGGGTGGGACAGAAGGAACACTGTCCGGATAAAGGGGGCCTTGAGAGGCAAGGAAGTCCTCCTCTTCTTGCCTCTGTTCTGCCTCAAGTGCCCTGTCCATTATCCCACGCAGCGTATGCTCCAACAGGTGGACAAGAGGTACAGTGTCACTGATGCATGCACTGTCACTGCTCACCATCCTCGTGGCCTCCTCAAATGGTGAGAGGACAGTGCATGCATCCCTGATCATGCTCCACTGGCGTGGGGAAAAAAAGCCAAGCTCCCCTGACCCTGTCCTGGTGCCGTAGTCGCAAAGGTACTCATTGATGGCCCTCTGCTGCGTGTGCAGTCGCTGCAGCATGGCCAACGTTGAGTTCCACCTGGTGGGCATGTCACATATTAGGCGGTTCTTGGGCAGGTTCAGCTCCTTTTGCAGCTCAGTCAGCCGAGCACTGGCATTATAAGATCGGCGGAAATGCACACAGACTTTCCTGGCCTGCCTCAGGACATCCTGTAAGCCTGGGAACCTGCCCAAGAACCGCTGCACCACCAAGTTGAGGACGTGAGCCATACAGGGCACATGGGTGAGCTGCCCCTGTCGCAGGGCGGAGAGGAGGTTGGTGCCATTGTCAGAAACGACCATTCCTGGCTTAAGCTGGCGTGGCGTCAACCACTTCTCGGCCTGCCCCTGCAGAGCTGCCAGAACCTCTGGCCCAGTGTGGCTCCTGTCCCCCAAACACACCAGCGCAAGCACGGCATGGCATCTTTTTGCCTGCGTACTTGCGTAGCCCCTTGTACGCCTACGGAGCACCGCTGGTTCAGAGGACAGAGCACTGGAGGAAGAAGAAGAGGAGGGGGTGGAGGAGAGAGGTGTGTCACAACCAGTAGCAGTAGTAGCATTTTGGAGTCGTGGTGGCGGAACAACCTCCAACACTACTGCACCTTGTCCTGCATCCCTCCCAGCTGCCAATAGAGTGACCCAATGGGCCGTGAAAGAAAGATAACGTCCCTGTCCATGTCTGCTGGACCATGAGTCAGCGGTAATATGCACCTTACCGCTGACCGCCCTGTCCAGCGAGGCATGGACATTGCCTTCCACATGCCGGTAGAGAGACGGAATCGCCTTTCGTGAGAAAAAGTGGCGTTTGGGAACCTGCCACTGAGGAACCGCACATTGAACAAACTCACGGAAGGGGGCTGAGTCTACCAACTGAAAAGGCAGCAGTTGAAGTGCTAGCAATTTAGCCAAGCTAGCATTCAACCGCTGGGCATGTGGATGGCTGGGAGTGTACTTCTTTTGACGGTCCAGCAGCTGGGGCAGGGAAATTTGCCTGCTACAATCGGACGTCGGTGTACTGCAAGTACTTGGTTGTGACACACCTAATTCTACACCTTCAGTCCTCTCAGAGCAGCTTTCAGAGAGGACTGAAGATGTAGTGGGGATGGAGATCCCAGCTGATGAGGAGCAAGGAGAGGTCCGCTTTGTTCTTTGGTGTGGGTCTTTTATGTGTGCTTGCCAACGAGCTGCATGGCAGGTCGACATATGTCTGCTCATGCTTGTGGTGCCCAAGCGGCTGATGTTTTGGCCACGCGAGATACGCTTGAGACAAATATTGCAAATAGCAGTGGTGCGATCTGATGCACTCGTCTCAAAAAAGGCCCACACCAAAGAACTTTTCTGATAACGTGCAGAGGCAGCGCCCTGCACAGGCGGAGCTCTGCGGTGTGGTACAGTTGCTGTGCTGGCCTCTAGCTGGCCTCCAGGGGGCATCCTGCCTCGTTGGACATGTGACGCCGCATCCTCCTCCTCCTCTCTCCTCCTCCTCATCCTCTCTCCCTTCAGGCACCCACGTGGAGTCAGTGACCTCATCATACCCTCCCTCTTCACCACTAGAGCAAACCTGGCAGTAAGCTGCAGCTGGTGGAACAGTACTGCCAGATTGCTGTCCTTCAGCATCCCCTCTCTCTGCGCGCACACTACTGACTTCCTCAAGCTGGGTATCATCATCCGAGCCTTCGAATCGTTGGGCATCCTCCTGGAGCATGTACCCAACACTGTGCTCAAAGAGTTCGGGGGACTCCTCAGGAGGACATGGTGGGTCTAGGGAAGGGGTGGCTGATGATGCCATTGAGTACGCGTTGGCAGCTGCTCTGCCAGTACCCTGAGCCTGGGTGAGAGAGGAGGAGGAGGATGAGGAGGGCTTGGTCATCCATTCTACCAAGCTTTCAGCATGATGTGGCTCCACATGTCCAGCTGCCGAAAACAAAGACAAGCGTGTCCCATGGCCACGTGCTGATGACGATGCACGACCACGTCCACGGCCAGCACTGTTGTCTCTAGAAACAGAGCCTGCCTGCCCTGTGTTCTTGCCTCTGCATGCTCTGCCTCTCCTTGGCGGTCTTCCAGCCATTTTAGTCGGTAGTGTATATAGTATAAAAAAGAGAGCTCCTATGTGTGCTCACAACACACTGTAGGTCCTATGGGTGCTGACACTAACACACTATAGGTACTATGTGTGCTGCTGACAAGAAAATATAGGAGCTCTGTTTGCTGCCACTAACACACTAGAAGTCCTATGGGTGCTTCTGCGAAGAAAATATAGGAGCTCTGTGTGATGCCACTAACACACAATTGAAGTCCTATGGGTGCTTCTGGGAAGAAAATATGGGAGCTCTGTGTGATGCCACTAACACACAATTGAAGTCCTATGGGTGCTTCTGGAAGAAAATATAGGAGCTCTGTGTGTGATGCCACTAACACACTAGAAGTCCTATGGGTGCTTCTGCGAAGAAAATATAGGAGCTCGGTGTGATGCCACTAACACACTAGAAGTCCTGTGGGTGCTGCTGAGAAGAAAATATAGGAGCTCTGTGTGATGCCACTAACACACTAGAAGTCCTATGGGTGCTTCTGGGAAGAAAATATAGGAGCTCTGTGTGATGCCACTAACACACTAGAAGTCCTATGGGTGCTTCTGGGAAGAAAATATAGGAGCTCTGTGTGATGCCACTAACACACTAGAAGTCCTATGGGTGCTTCTGGAAGAAAATATAGGAGCTCTGTGTGATGCCACTAACACTCAATTGAAGTCCTATGGGTGCTTCTGGGAATAAAATATAGGAGCTCTGTGTGATGCCACTAACACACAATTGAAGTCCTATGGGTGCTTCTGGGAAGAAAAATATAGGAGCTCTGTGTGATGCCACTAACACACTAGAAGTCCTATGGGTGCTTCTGGGAAGAAAATATAGGAGCTCTGTGTGATGCCACTAACACACTAGAAGTCCTATGGGTGCTTCTGGGAAGAAAATATGGGAGCTCTGTGTGATGCCACTAACACACTAGAAGTCCTATGGGTGCTTCTGGGAAGAAAATATGGGAGCTCTGTGTGATGCCACTAACACACAATAGAAGTCCTATGGGTGCTTCTGGGAAGAAAATATGGGAGCTCTGTGTGATGCCACTAACACACTAGAAGTCCTATGGGTGCTTCTGGGAAGAAAATATAGGAGCTCTGTGTGATGCCACTAACACACAATTGAAGTCCTATGGGTGCTTCTGGGAAGAAAATATAGGAGCTCTGTGTGATGCCACTAACACACAATTGAAGTCCTATGGGTGCTTCTGGGAAGAAAATATAGGAGCTCTGTGTGATGCCACTAACACACTAGAAGTCCTATGGGTGCTTCTGGGAAGAAAATATGGGAGCTCTGTGTGATGCCACTAACACACTAGAAGTCCTATGGGTGCTTCTGGGAAGAAAATATGGGAGCTCTGTGTGATGCCACTAACACACTAGAAGTCCTATGGGTGCTTCTGGGAAGAAAATATAGGAGCTCTGTGTGATGCCACTAACACACAATTGAAGTCCTATGGGTGCTTCTGGGAAGAAAATATAGGAGCTCTGTGTGATGCCACTAACACACAATTGAAGTCCTATGGGTGCTTCTGGGAAGAAAATATAGGAGCTCTGTGTGATGCCACTAACACACTAGAAGTCCTATGGGTGCTTCTGGGAAGAAAATATGGGAGCTCTGTGTGATGCCACTAACACACAATTGAAGTCCTATGGGTGCTTCTGGGAAGAAAATATAGGAGCTCTGTGTGATGCCACTAACACACAATTGAAGTCCTATGGGTGCTTCTGGGAAGAAAAAATATAGGAGCTCTGTGTGATGCCACTAACACACTAGAAGTCCTATGGGTGCTTCTGGGAAGAAAATATAGGAGCTCTGTGTGATGCCACTAACACACTAGAAGTCCTATGGGTGCTTCTGGGAAGAAAATATGGGAGCTCTGTGTGATGCCACTAACACACTAGAAGTCCTATGGGTGCTTCTGGGAAGAAAATATAGGAGCTCTGTGTGATGCCACTAACACACAATTGAAGTCATATGGGTGCTTCTGGGAAGAAAATATGGGAGCTCTGTGTGATGCCACTAACACACAATTGAAGTCCTATGGGTGCTTCTGGTAAGAAAATATAGGAGCTCTGTGTGATGCCACTAACACACTAGAAGTCCTATGGGTGCTTCTGGGAAGAAAATATGGGAGCTCTGTGTGATGCCACTAACACACAATTGAAGTCCTATGGGTGCTTCTGGGAAGAAAATATGGGAGCTCTGTGTGATGCCACTAACACACTAGAAGTCCTATGGGTGCTTCTGGGAAGAAAATATGGGAGCTCTGTGTGTGATGCCACTAACACACTAGAAGTCCTATGGGTGCTTCTGGGAAGAAAATATAGGAGCTCTGTGTGATGCCACTAACGCACTAGAAGTCCTATGGGTGCTTCTGGGAAGAAAATATGGGAGCTCTGTGTGATGCCACTAACACACTAGAAGTCCTATGGGTGCTTCTGGGAAGAAAATATGGGAGCTCTGTGTGATGCCACTAACACACTAGAAGTCCTATGGGTGCTTCTGGGAAGAAAATATGGGAGCTCTGTGTGATGCCACTAACACACTAGAAGTCCTATGGGTGCTTCTGGGAAGAAAATATGGGAGCTCTGTGTGATGCCACTAACACACTAGAAGTCCTATGGGTGCTTCTGGGAAGAAAATATGGGAGCTCTGTGTGATGCCACTAACACACTAGAAGTCCTATGGGTGCTTCTGGGAAGAAAATATGGGAGCTCTGTGTGATGCCACTAACACACTAGAAGTCCTATGGGTGCTTCTGGGAATAAAATATGAGAGCTCTGTGTGATGCCACTAACACACAATTGAAGTCCTATGGGTGCTTCTGGGAAGAAAATATAGGAGCTCTGTGTGATGCCACTAACACACTAGAAGTCCTATGGGTGCTTTTGGGGTGCAATGCTGTGCTAACAGCACTGCGGTTGGTACTACTGAAATACTGTACTAACAGTAAAACACGCACCAGACTAATCCCCAGCAGCAGCTAATAACACACTAACCAGCAGCAATGGACGATCAATGACAGGTAGCAATGGTTTAGCAAATAAATAGCCAATGGTTTAGCAAAGAAGAGCAAATCTTTCTGTAGCAATGAATCAAGCAAAGACACAGAATCAGCAGACAGATCTCTCCTAAAGCCGGAACTCATGTGACCGGCGCCGACGGCGTGGCGGCCTTTTAAATGGTGGGGCGTGTACTAAAGCCCCTGAGCTTTAATTGGCTACAGGCGTCCTGCCTGTAGCCAATTATTGCTCTCCGAGTTTCCGGCGCTGTGATTGCCAAGCATGCGGGGTCACAGTGCATGCTTGGCCAATCATCAGCCAGCAATGCACTGCGGTTGGTACTACTGAAATACTGTACTAACAGTAAAACACGCACCAGACTAATCCCCAGCAGCAGCTAATAACACACTAACCAGCAGCAATGGACGATCAATGACAGGTAGCAATGGTTTAGCAAATAAATAGCCAATGGTTTAGCAAAGAAGAGCAAATCTTTCTGTAGCAAAGACACAGAATCAGCAGACAGATCTCTCCTAAAGCCGGAACTCATGTGACCGGCGCCGACGGCGTGGCGGCCTTTTAAATGGTGGGGCGTGTACTAAAGCCCCTGAGCTTTAATTGGCTACAGGCGTCCTGCCTGCAGCCAATTATTGCTCTCCGAGTTTCCGGCGCTGTGATTGGCCAAGCATGCGGGGTCACAGTGCATGCTTGGCCAATCATCAGCCAGCAATGCACTGCGCCGGCCGCGCCGGCCGCAATGCATTGCGGGGCCGCTCGCATCACACGAATGTGATGCGAACGGCCCAAATAGTTCTGGGCTTGCCGAGCGAGCGAACGCCCGGTGCGCGATGCGAACGTGGGTTCGCATCGAGCACCGGACCCATCCCTATAGCATTACAATGAAGAAGAGGCAGTAAACACAGCAAGCCATAAAGGACAAGATAGTACAAATGCAAGACAAGTAGGTCAGTAACACACACATTATGTGAACAAGCCTGTATTAAGAATATATATCAATCTTTATGTAAAAAAAAAATAAAAAATGAAAAGTAAAATTAACAAGGGAAAAAGAGGGAAACAGTAAAAATGGAAAAGAAACCTGTTTATATACAAAAAGGGACAAAGCACATTGGAATGAGGATAGATAGGAATGGGGGGTCATCCCCAAGTAATGCAACCACATACTAAAGCCCAATAAAAACATGGGAAAGGATCCATACTCAGTTTGGACCCAGGGGTCCCATATCTTGTTGAACCGAGTGATAGCATCGTCAACCAGGACCGTCATGTATTCCATTCTCCGAGTCTCTCAAACAGCGTGTAGAAGCTTAGTCTGAAAAGGGGGTGTGGAGGTCAACCAATGCATTGGGATGGTTCTCCTGGCAGCTAGTAAGATGTACGAGGCCAGTTTATTTGAGAGTTTCTCAATACCAGGAAAAGGGAGACCCAATATGTAATTTATCCGGTCCAATGGGAGCGGAACTTCAAGCAGCCACTGGAGAAGATACATTACCATATTCCAAAAAAGGGAAAATAAGTTCACATTGACAGAATATATGATAGCGAGAGCCCAATATTATACCACAAAGCACAAAGCACAAAGTGAGGGGTTATGTTGGTGTAGGATCTCGGGTGTTCTATACCAGAACATAAGAATTTTAAAGGCTGTCTCTCTCTGCGCCACACGCCCAGAGATTTTTGATGTAGAGGACCAAATCTTGTCCCAACAAGGGAGGGGGATAGGGCGATGGAGGATAAGTGACTACTTACACATGTATATATGAGAGTCTTCAGTGAGTTTGGGAAAGAATTTTATAAATTTAAAATATAAAATATAGTTGATGTGGAACCTGAGCGCATATATACTTAAAGGTAGTGGGTTTAGGCAGTGTCAGGGATGGGGATTGCGTAGAGAGATAATGTTTAATCTGCAGATAGGAAAAGAACATATGTTTGGGGATATGGTATTTAGCTTGGAGATCTTCAAAAGTAAGCAGTCTACGTGTAGCTGGGAGAACAAAATGACGAAGCTGAAACTGTAGCTTGAGCCCATGGTACCATACGTGACAAGTCATCAGGAATAAGGGGGATGAAAAGCACGTTAGATAAAGGGGGGCATGGCGAAGAGAGAGAGAACTTGGTGGAAAAGGAACCCCAAATCTTCAAAGTGAAAAGCATGGGTGCTAGACATAACTCTTGCAGTCTAGAGTCTAACTGTAAAGAGGGAGACCAGATTAGAGAGCAGGGATGAGCAGGGTAGAGAAAGCCATCTCGATCTCAGACCATCTGTTCGGAGCCGCCTGAGATGACCAGGATGCAAACGAATGAAGGTGAGAGCCATAATAATATTAAAGAACATCTGGAGCACCCAAACCCCCCCCCCCCCCCCAGTTTCTAGGGGAAAAGACCACTGAGCTGGCAATCGATGAGTCCTACCACTCCAGATAAAGTCAAGCAACCAACGTTTGAGCAACTTAAAGGGGCGTTCCGGCCAAGAATTTTTTTTTTTAAAAGTCAGCAGCTGCAAACACTGTAGCTGCTGACTTTTAATAAGGACACTTACCTGTCCAGCGATCCCGCAATGTCGGCCGCCCCGAGGCTGGCGCCTCCATCTTAACGAAGGGAAACAGGCAGTGGAGCTTTGCGGCTTCACTGTCCATTTCCTACGGCGCATGTGCGAGTCGCGCAGCGCTTTGTGAATGGCCCTGTTGTTTTCTGGGACACACACATGTCCCAGAAGGCAATGGGGCCGCTCACCGAAGAGGAGGAAGTGTCGCGGAATAGGAAGAGGCAGATTAGGAAAACTGCCTAGCAACAACATTTTTTTTTTTTTTTTAAGATTATTAATGCATTCTCTTTTTTTGGGGTGGCCCTCCACTTTAAGCTGGGATATGGGCACAGGTATCGGCAGTGTTTCAAAAAAAATACAGCAATTTAGGCATAATAGACATTTTTAAAACATTTATCCTGCCTATCCATGAGATAGTTTCAAGATATTTCATTAATGTTTCAACATATCATTAATGTTGCGGAGCAATGGGGTGTAGTTAGCATAGTATAGGGAAGAGTCATGCCGTGTAGCAGCAAAAGACCGATGAGAGCTTTTGGTCTGAAAATGCGACCGTGTGTATGCTCCATCCGACTTTTGCTGTCCGAATTCCAGCCAGCAAAAGATTGAGAGTATGTTCTCAATTTTTCGGTTTGAAAAGTTCAGATCGGAAATTCGGATCCTCTGTAGCAATTCCGACACGCAAAATTCCTATGCATGCTCGGAAAACAATTTGACACATGCTCGGAAGCATTGAACTTAATATTCTCGGCTCATCGTAGTGTTGTATGTTACCGCGTTCTTGTCGGTTGAAAGTTCAGCGAACTTTTGTGTGACCGTGTGTATGCAGGCCAAGCTTGAGTGGAATTCCGTCGTAAAAAACATCCAAAATTTTTCTAACGGAAAATCTGCTCGTGTGTACGCGGCATAAGTGGTTGTAATTTGCACACCCAAATATTTTAGGGGGTGGGGGCACATGCGATATGGAAATTGTCTGCCGCAATGTGGCTAGCACATCAAGAGGAATGTAAGGTAAGGCTTCCATCTTGGAGGTGTTTTTTTTGTAACCAGACAGCGGACCTAATTGGGTCCATAGAGCATGCAGAGATGGTAGAGAAATATGGGGGTGTGTCAGGGTCAGTAGAATGTCATCAGCAAATAAAAACAGTTTGTATTCCCTCTGATATATAGGGACCCCCCAGATGTCTGGATGGGCACGGATAGCAGCTGCTAAGGGTTCTAAGCATAGGATAAAAAGTAAAGGTGACAGTGGACAGCCCTGCCCTGTGCTGCTGGACATATGGAAGGTCTTTCAGAGAAAGGAAGACTACTGAACCTGGGACGAGGGGTTGGAATAAAGAGCTAGGAGGGCAGCAATGAAAGGGCCTTGAAAACCATACTGAGATAATACTGCAAACAGATAAGGCCAAATCAACCAATCACATACTTGAATCAGTGCTGGGCGGCGAACTCTGTTCAGCATATCAATTAGATCTATGGTACGCCTAGTATTGTCCCCTGCATGCCTAGCTGGGACAAAGCCCACTTTATCTTTGTCGATAAGTTTAAGGAACAATTGGGATAAGTGATTGGCCAAGATCTTTATAAAGATCTTGTAGTCCGAGTTCAGGAGTGCAATTGGTGTATAGTTGTCAGGGAGAGATGGGTCCTTACCTAGCTTCAGGATAACAGATATAAAAGAATGCATAAAGGAAGATTGAGGAGCCTCACCTTGATGGAGAGAATTATAGAGGGATAGCAGGTGAGGGGCCAGGATGTGGAGATAATATGTTTTATAATATGAATAAGGAAGTCCTTTGGGGCCAGGGGATTTATGTGTAGATAGATGTTTAACAGTAGCAGTGGGTTCTTCCATTTTAATGGAAGCATTTAGTTTCTGAAGATCAGCAGAGGACAATTTAGGCAAATGTATATCAGCAAGGAACGAATCAAAGGCTTCTTGATTAAAGGGAGGGTGGAGGGCTGGGATCAAGCAATTGTAAAGTTTGCTATAGAACTCACCAAATACCCAGACCATAGATTGAGAACAATGTGTAGGCGTAACATCAGGTTGCAGCAGAAAAATCGGGGAAGGAATGGAAAGGGCGGGGTTGAGTCTAGACACTAGCATTCTAGGGGGTTTGTTGGAAAATGCATACAATGTTTGTTTCGCCGAGAGTAAGGACTTAGTAATACCTGACATAGCAAGAGATTTAACTTGGTAACGTAAAGCGGTAACTGTGCGCAGGCGGGCCTTTGTGGGAGAAAGCACAAGAAGTCATTCAGCAGATCTTAGTTTAACTAGCAAGGAAATTTGAGTGACTACATCTCTTTTTAGGTGAGAGCCCTCCGAGATGCATTGCCCTCAGAAATAGGCCTTGTGAGCCTCCCACAAAGTGGATGCACTTTCTTAGGAAAAGCAGTAGTCAGGGAAAGATCCAGGAAGATGGTGGGGCATGGTCACACCAGGTTATTTGGCCAAGCACAGAGAGGGGTAGAAACAAAAAAATTGTCTAACCTAGAAAGCATTTTATGAGGTGAGGAGTAAAATGAAAAGTGCCTATCAGTAGGGTATTTTATTCTCCAGCAGAGGTAATGTGATCGTAACAGTGCACAAAAGGAGGCAGTTAGGGATTGAGTCGAGGAGGACAGGATAGATTGGAATAGGGACCTTCTATAATGCGTAGGAGAAAAAACAACATTAAAGTCGCTGGTTACAATTGTAAAAGGTTCATTTACAATTGTAAGAGGTGGACAGGCAGTCACAGGTCAGGATCACATACTGACCATGGGGGGGTCTAGATGAGATGACTTAATCTGGAGAGGGCAGGAGCGCTTACCCAGTATCACTACCCCAGCCTTGCCAGATGAGTCAGATGCCACATATAAATTAGGAAAATACTTTGATGCAAATTTAAATGAGCCCCCAGGTTGGGAATGTGTCTCCTGAACTAAAATCACATCTGCTCTAGAGGCCTTAAACTCCTTAAGTGCTAACCAACATTTCTTAATGGAATTTAAACCTTTAACATTATACAATAACATAATCATCTAGCAACAAAAGGCATATGAAAGCAAGTCAAAAAGGGGGTGTACCTCAATGGTGTACATGATTGATTAAAAATATAGAACACAATTTGAGGAAACCAATAGTAATGTACAAGTAGGAAAAGGTCACTAAAGCAGTCAGCAGCACAGAAACTAAAGATATGGACGGATGTTATTATCACTTACGTTTTCCGAAACACCCCGAATGCATAAATTCTGGCGTTGTTCTCTATTTTCAAGATCCTCCTGTAACTGTAGTTGAGAGACTGTATGTTTGAGGGTGGAATTTTCTTCTTCCAGGGCCCGAACATATTGAATCATCTTTCTAGCACATCAGTATGTTCCCCTAGTTGGTCAAGCTCTCCACGCAGCTCTTGAGATATTATCCCCACTTCCTGGGATATGTTACACGTTAGCTAATGTAGTAATGTCTGGAGCTTCTCATCCAGCAGCTCTGGGGTTACTACAGAATGTAAAGCAAGGAACTGAGAGGTGGAGAGGGCCTGCAGCTGAAATTCCCCTACTGTATCAGTGTGTGAACATTCGTTTGGATCGGCCTGTAAAATCGAGGCCAGGGATGCAGGCCTGGTCAGGAAACATTCCATGGTGGAAGAAGGCCGCCGCTCAGAGTGAGAGCGAGGATAGGGTTTTTTTTGTATCTGATATTCACAATGGGGTGCTCGTGGGTATGGGGAACAGGGTCACTTACCCCTGAAGTGGATTCAGCCTGATGTAGCAAAGCAGGGGCCGATGAGAGCAGAGCCAGTCTGGAGCTTACTCAAAGCACGTCTGCCATCACCGAAAGCCACACATGCGCTCCCCCGGTCTCCATGCATTTTAATGAAGAAAGCAGACAGGTCATGTGAATAGAGGCTGCCACGTATCTGACTGCAGAACTCGAGATGATGAGGGTGGACTCTTGCCCAATTGCCATCCATGCATCCATGGTAGTGGAGACAGGTACTGCTAGGGCAGTGGAAGGGCGCAGGTGCCTGGAAGCTGTAGTATTGAGCTGTAGCTTTGAGACAAAGGAGTCCTTCCATTGGTGGTATGGATCCTGGTCACAAGCATTGTTCAGTGGCAGCCAGGCAGACAGGTGCAGGGTCAGGATCAGGTTCAAGGTCGGGAACAGGCAGAAGTCAGTAACATGCTGGCGTAAGGTTACTAAGTCAGAAAACAAAGCCGTAGTCAGAAATCCTTGTGCTCATGTAAAGAAAAAGTAAATCTACAGCTTCATAGTAGAAATGCTCCAGTACAATACCTTAACTTTAAAGTTAATATTAACTTCCCTTATGCCATGTTAGCCTCCTGAAAACCCAAAATGTCAATGTACAAGGTAAATATGGCTGGTGCTTGAGCTTGGGTTTTCAAAAGGCTGAGATGAAGCATTTAAGAAGCACTTGTGTTACTACTCTTTTAATGAGCATCTGGCGGGTGTGTTTTAACAGTCACTGCTATTTCTGAACATTATAGTGTCTTAAGCATTACATCTGACATCGATCAAGTGTGCTTTAAGGATATTTCACTGACAAGTCACAAAAATTCAAGTAAGCAGGGCTGACATACACTGGGTAATAAATGCATTTTTGTAAAAATGCTAGTATTAGTGTTAGCAATGATATTGCATTTTTTCCACAGAGAAATAAAATGTGGACTAACTGTATGGAACAGAACAGGATTCAGACCTGAGTCAAACTGTAATAATCATTTATTTATTTCAGGAATTTACAGACCATAGTGCCAGAAATGTATATGGCACTTTAAATACTATTCATTCAACTCCATCCCTGCTCTCAAGGAGCACACAACCTTAAGTTCCTATCTCACATGTGGTTAAGAGCAAATATACATAGTTTGTTTGGCTGAAAAATACACAAGTCCATCTAGTTAAACCAAAAAATATGCTTGAGTTTGATTTGCAGGCTGTTTGTCAAACTCATTCCAGGAAATTAACTAAGCTTCCTATACCATTATAATAGCAGGGAACTGAAGGAAACGGTTGGAAGTGGCTTGCGCCACATTAACTAAGCAGATAGACCCCCGTTTTAGCTTCTATTTTATTTGCAGTTTTTACCTAGAAATAAAAATTTGAGTGCAGCTAGAAATATTTTGCATGCTCGCTGAGAGACAAAGCAGGTTTTATTGTGAAATTAAAATTAGAGTGTAATATGTCAGAGACAACATCCAGAAATATTGCAAATACTCATTGCACATCATATAAGCAGTTTTACTATGCGAAAATTGAAGAGAAGATGAGATATGGTTTTGTTATGCATCATTTCTCAGACAAAGGCCAGAAATATTGTACATACTCCAGAGTCAGCATTGAAGCAACTGAAGTAGGCTGCTTTTTCAAAAGGACCAATCCCAATTCATCCACATTAAAGTGCATTTATGAATACAGTGAATATACAGGCATACCCCACTTTTAAGTACACAATGGGGTTTATTTACTAAAGCTGAAAAGTGCAAAATCATGCTCACTTCTGCATAGAAACCAATGAGCTCTGGGACTGTGACATCATATGGGGGTGGGGTCACCATGTGACATGAGCATGTGACCCGCCCCTTGTCCCTATATAAGTCACATCACAGCATGTCTCTGCCATTACGGCCAGAGAGAGTGTCGTGTCAACATCGGATGAAGAAAGAAGAACAAGAAGCAGAAGCAGAAGGCGGCGGCGGTGACAGCGACGACGGCAACAGAAGCCCCGGCCACCAGCAAGAATAGAAGAGACCCCCGAAGACCCCCGAAGTCGGAACAAGACCCCCAGACGACGGCGGCGACGAAGAAGAAAGCCGTGCTCCTCCGCTAGTGAAAGAGCTAGTAAAAGAGCAGAAGATAGCGGAGGAGTCCGGCGAGAAGACCCCCCAAGACAGAAGAAGACCCCCGGAGCTGTGCAATACAATATTTAAAAAATAGTGTCTTTTTTTTATTTACACTTTTTTCCTTAGGTGAATGGGTAGGGGTACATCGTACCCCATACTCATTCACATAGGGTGAGGGGCCGGTATCTGGGGGCCCCCTTATTAAAGGGGGCTCCCGGATTCCAATAAGCCCCCTGCCCGCAGACCCTGACAACCAACGGGGTCTGTTGGGAAGAGGCCCTTGTCCTCATCAACATGGGGACAAGGTGCTTTGGGGGGGCATGTCACTCGTCCCCACCCCCTTTCCTGACCAGCCGGCTGCGTGCTCGGATAAGGGTCTGAGATGGATTTGGGGGGACCCCCACGCCATTTTTCCGGCGTAGGGATTCCCCTTTAAATCCATACCAGGTGACGAGGCTAGTCCGGTCTAACTGGAGTCATGTTCTAAATGAATGGACTTTCCTCCGTGTGTGGGCAAGCCGGTCATTTCAAAAGTCCCGCGGACTTTCACCAAAACTCCGGCGGAAAAGTCCGGGTGTGTGTGGGCAAGTCTACATGTTCGGAAAGTCCGGCGGACGATCCCGCGGGAAAGACCGAGCGTGTGTACGCCGCATAACAGGTTTTGTTCAAAGATTGCCCTTTATTTGGCTCCATCCATCTTCCCATCAATTCTGACAAGCTTCCCTGTCCCTGCTGAGGAAAAGCATCCCCACAATATGATGCTGCCACTGCCATGTTCCACGTTGGGGATGATGTGTTCAGGGTGATGTGCAGTGTCAGTTTTCTGCCACACATAGCATTTTTCTTTTCAGCCCAAAAGTTCAATTTTGGTCTTATCTTATTCTGTGCCCCCCCCCCCCCATTGCTTCTCGCAAACTGCCTACTGAACTTATGGATTTTATTTCAACAATGGCTTTCTTCTTGCCACTCTTCCATAAAGGCCATATTTGTGGAGTGCATAGCTAATAGTTGTCCTATGGACAGATTCTCCCACCTGAGCTGTGGATCTCTGCAGCTCCTCCAGAGTTACCATGGGCCTCTTGGCTGCTTCTCTGATTAATGCTCTACGTGCCTGGCCTGTCAGTTTAGGTGGACGGCCATGTCTTGGTAGGTTTGCAGTTGTGCCATACTCTTTCCATTTTCGGATGATGGATTGAACAGTGGTCCGTAATTTGTTCAAAGCTTGGGATATTTTTTTATAACCTAACCCTGCTTTAAACTTTATTCCTGACCTGTCTGGTGTGTTCATTGGCCTTCATGATGCTGTTTGTCCACTAAGGTTCTCTAACAAATCTCTGAGTGCTTCACAGAACAGCTGTTTTTATACTGAGATTAAATTACACACAGGTGGACTCTATTTACTAAATAGGTGACTTCTGAAGATAATTGCTTCCACCAGATTTTAGTTAGGGGTATCAGAGTAAAGGAGGCTGAACACAAATGCATGCGGCATGTTTCACATATTTATTTGTAAAAGATTTTGAAAACCATTTATCATTTTCCCTCCACTTCACAATTATGTGCCACTTGGTGTTGGTCTATCACAGAAAATTCCAATAAAATACATTTAGGTTTTTGGTTGTAACATGAGAAAATGTGGAAAATGTCAAATGGTATATATATATATATATATATTAGACATGTGCATTCATTTTCGTCCAAATGCATTTTTATCCGAATTTCGGGTATTTTCGTTATCGTTTTAACAAAAGATAACGAACGCGCAGAATCCGAAAACTGAAAGATCCAACATAAACAAATGCTTTATTTTCATTTTTGTTGTGCCAACATTTCGATATAGATAGGAGATTCGACATGACACTGACAATAGTGATCTGTGTCCATCGAACCTGTGGTCGAATGTGCCTAACCTTAGCTCTATGAGTCCAAGATTATTCTACATAGAGAGAAAAGATTCAACATAGAGAGGAAAGATTCAACATTATAGAGACAATAGCAAAAAAGGTTGAATGTGCCTAACCTAATGCCGCGTACACACGTTCGGACTTTGTCCGCCGGACCTAGTCCAGCAGACAAACCGCCGGACTTTCCAGCGGGGCTTCGCCGGACTTTCCGAGCGTGTGACTTGCCCACACACGCCCGGACTTCTCCGGCAGACAATCCGCGGGAAAAAGTCAGCTGGACTTTTGAAAATGAACGGACTTCCCCACACACGGAGCAGTCCGTTCATTTAGAATGTAACTGCAGGTAGACGGGGCTAGCGAAGGCAGTGAATGCCGCCGCGCTAGCCCCGTCACCTGGTATGGATTTAAAGGGAATTCCAGACCCTTATTCGAGCACGCAGCCCGGCAGGCTAGGAAAGGGGTGGGGACGAGCGAGCGCCCCCCTCCTGAGCCGTACCAGGCCGCGTGCCCTCAACATGGGGGGTGCCCTGGGGAAAGGGGGCTGTGTGGCCCCTCCCACCCCAAAGCACCTTGTCCCCATGTTGATGAGGACAAGGGCCTCTTCCCGACAACCCTGGCCGTTGGTTGACGGGGTCTGCGGGCGGGGGGCTTATCGGAATCCAGGAGCCCCCTTTAATAAGGGGGCACCCAGATCCCGGCCCCCCACCCTATGTGAATGAGTATGGGGTACGATGTACCCCTACCCTTTCACCTAAGGTGTAAAGTGTAAAGAAAAAAAACAAAATTTTTTAAAAATATTTTATTGCACTGCTCCGGGGGTCTTCTTCCGTCTTGGGGAGTCTTCTCGCTGGACTCCTCCGCTCATGTACCTAGCTCTTTTACCGAGCAGAGGAGCCCAGCTACCTTCTTCGTCATCGACGCCGTCGTCTGGGTGTCTCGATCTGCCTTCGGGGGTCTTCCGGGGTCTCTCCTGTTCTTGCCGCTGTCATCGTTTTCTGCGCCGCCGCCGCCGCCTTCTTCTTCTTCCTCTTCTTCTTCTTCTTCCGATGTTGACTCGTCGCTCGCTCTGGCCGGAATGCCAGAGCCGCGCTGTGCTGGGACAAGGGGGCAGGGTCACATGCTCATGTCACATGGTGACCCCGCCCCCTTGTGATGGGATCTGGGGGCGGCTCCCGGATTCCGATAAGCCCCCGCCCGCAGACCCCAACAACCAACGGCCAGGGTTGACGGGAAGAGGCCCTTGTCCTCATCAACATGGGGACAAGGTGCTTTGGGGGGGGGGGGCCGCACCGCCCCCCTTTCCCCAGGGCACCCCCCATGTTGAGGGCACGCGGCCTGGTATGGCTCAGGAGGGGGGGGGGGGGGGGCGCTCGCTCGTCCCCACCCCTTTCCTGGCCTGCTGGGCTGCATGCTCGGATAAGGGTCTGAGATGGATTTGGGGGGACCCCCACGCCGAAAAAATTCCCTTTAAATCCATGCCAGGTGACGGGGCTAGCGCGGCGGCATTCACTGCCTTTGCTAGCTCCGTCTACCTGAAGTCACGTGCTAAATGAACGGACTTTCCGATGATCGGCAAGTCCGTTCATTTCCAAAAGTCCGACGGACTAGCATACTAACGGCGGGATTGTCCGCCGGACTGCCAAGTCCATCGGATAATTTTAAAACAAAACTTAAAACCTAGTCCGCCGGACTTTTGGCGCCAATCCCACGGGAAAGTCTGTTCGTGTGTACGCGGAATAACTCTATTAGTCCAAGATTATTCAACATAGAGAGAAAAGATTTGACATGAAGATTCGACGAAGCAGTCGGCGCAAGCGGACATTTATGGTCAAATGCTCCGCCCATAGGCTATAGAAGAATTCTAATGTTGGTTGACTAGTAATAATAATTAATAAATATAATTATTACTAGTGTCATACAACATTAGAATTCTACTATAGCTTGTAGGCGGAACAATCGACCAGAAATGTACGATTGCGGCGTCGTACAGTCTAGCTGCTCCGTCAAATCTTCTTAGAACATTCGACAGACACCATAAGCCTTCAAAGACAGATTCGACCTTAATTATTTCGGATTTTTGGATGAATGCCTTTTTTAACGATACAAAATAAATAAAAAGAATTTCGAGAGTAACTAAATAAATGTATTTTTCCGACGAAAACGAAATTCCGAAAAAATTTTTTTTAGTGTGCACATATCTAATATATATATACACACACACGCATAAATATGACAGGGGGACATGGTTATTGTCTTGGGGGAGTCTGATCGAGGAAGTAGGAAGCCAAAAATCTTCCTCCCGGGATTCTCTCTTCACTCCCAGATTCGCCACCATTTGAGCTGGTGAATCGGGGAGTGTGAATTTTGACACAGATCGCCAGTGAAGTGCTGAGATCGCAGCTTCATAAACTGTCCATTTCTGTGTCAGCCAATGACAGCTTCTTAGTGTGTGGAGATAATCGGGGGAGAGATTATCTCTGTTTCATAAACCATTTATGAGGGGAGATCAGCGGCGTTCCTCGGGATCACTGCTGTTCACAGTTTCATAAATGGACACCATAGTAGCTTAAATATGTACAAAACCATTTTAGATTCCCAATAAAGAACCCTGGCCTTCTGCTCTATTAGCACACATAGCCTAAATATCAGTGCTGGCTGAACTGACCTTTTATAGTTTCTATTCGGAATTGCAGGTGAAGATTAAAATCCTTTGCACACTAAATTTCCCATTTTAAAAACAAATGAAGTTAAAAACACAAACATAGCATATACTGTATGTAGGAGACAGGATCTAAATGAGTAGCCTTATTTCACTGAGCGTTACTTTATTAGTATTACAAAATTTGGCTTTCAGTTTGGCACAAGGTAGCTCATTTAGAACAAGAGCGCCATTGTTTTGACAGAAAGGGTCTGGCATGTGAATGACGTTTGGGCTAGGTGTGAAATGTAAAGGTACAAAATTAACTGCTAAGCTAATTACTGTTCTAATTCTGCATAAACAAGCATTTTGAAAATCATTAGAAGTTCAGGGAAATAATGTTAGTGATTAAACAAGGTGGCTTGCATCAGTGAGCACAACTAAGCTCATTTAATTACATTTGAAAGCTGGGGAAAGAAGCTAATTAAAATTAGCACAGGCTTACTGACTGACCAGGGCTCAATTGGTTTCCCTGATACTGGGAGGTGTGGAAGTTATGTCTGCATTGTGTGGCTGATACTTTTAATAGAAATCATATGAAACTATTCTAACATATAGTCACAGGTGCTAAAAACTTGTCGACTATAAAGAGGAGATGAACTCTGGAAGCTATGGCAAGCAGAGGGCACAGGACTAGTCACCAGTATTGCCCCCTTGCAGCTGATCCTTTCCTCGTTACTGATTCAGTTCCTTTTACATGGGCAGCTAGGGGGCGGTAAAAACAAGTACTTGATCTGTGTTTTTATCATCTACAAGTGGATATGGTGCTGCTTGGAGTACACATTTCAGCAAATTTAACATTACATGCAGGTATAATTTGTTTTGTTTTGTTCCGTTTCGATATGTTATTTACATAAATTTGTTTAGTTAAATTTATTATTTGTTTAATTTGTTTTTGGAATGCGTTTCATTTATTCTAAAATCAAATCGATTCGAATTTTTCAAATTAGATTCGAATAGCATTTGAATTTGAAATCAAATTCTATTTGAATTGCATTCAAATTGAATTCTATTCAAAATCAAATTTATTCTATTCGAAATTTGAAGATGGTTATATTCTTTCTATTTAATTCTATTCTGTGTTTTTTCTATTCTATTGTCAGGGTCCTGGCCGCCCCGTGCGGCCCAGATTGCCTCTACGCAAGCAAACGATCACCCCCGTGCCCTCCAGGCATCAGCGCGGGCATTGGCGTGCGCCGCGGGCGCGTGCACGCGCGCGACCGGCCCGCAGGCGCGCTCCCGTGCGCTAATAGCGGGGGCGCGCGCCCGTGCACGTGCGCGGGTAGCGCTGTTTGGCGCCAGTGGCCCTATTTAAGGATCAGAGCTGCAGCCCTGCGGTGCTGTTCGTCTGCAGCTCTGACCTGAGTTTCCAGTTTACCTGCCTGTACCTATCTGTGATCCATTGGAACCCGACCCGGCCTGTCTGACCCTGCTGACCTCTCTACCCCCTGACCCCGGCTTGCCTGACCCTGTTTGTGGATTGTCTACCTGTTGCCGAACCTCTGCCTGCCACTTGACCATCCTTCTGCCTGCCGTTTAATGCCTATCTGCCTTACCTGTGACCCGGCCTGTCTGACTACCTCTGCCGTCCGAGTGTGCCTCTCTCCCGCACAGGATCTGCCTCTGCTGCTGCTGTTCCAGAGACTACCTCTCTCTCCGGCCATCCGACCCCAAGCCTGCTGTACCACCTCCTGCAGCTCCTACTATCCAAGACCAGCACCAGCATCCTACTTCATCCTGCACCAGCTGACCTACCGGACGGACACTCCTACTCCACTGTGCTCACGGGTCCCCTGTCTCCATTCCAGTGGACCCTGAACCAGAGCCGTAAGAGAGGTTCCCTTCCGTCAAGCCAGGCTCGCCACCAGGTACCTAACAGTACGAACAGCCCAGATGACCGAGCCTGCGGAAGGAACCTCGTCCATGCAGGACTTCTGCTCCCACCTGGCAGCCCTCACCCAAGCAGTGAAGTCTCTACAGGAAGGCTATACCAGGTTAGAGGGACAGGTACAGCATCTTTCCAGCCCTATGGCTGCTGCACCTCCTGCACCACCGGTGCAACCCACCGTTCAGTCTGCAGTAGTGATGCTTCCTCCAGAGCCAAGAGTGCCCGTTCCGGAAAGATTCTCAGGAGATCGGTCTAAGTTCCCTGCCTTCCGAGATGCCTGCCAACTTTATTTTGCCCTTCAGCCCAGGACTTTTTCCTTGGAAGCCACCAAGGTGGGATTCGTGGTGTCTCTCCTGCAAGGAGAACCTCAGTCATGGGCCCACCGTCTTCTAAGGGTCGATAGCCCACAGATCCAGGACCTTGCTACCTTCTTCCAGGCAATGGCACAGCTCTATGACGACCCCCAGAGAACCGCTACAGCCGAAGCCGCCTTGTCCACGCTCCAACAAGGCCGTAGAATGGCCGAGGACTATATTTCTGATTTCAGGCGCTGGAGCGCGGACACTCGGTGGAACGATGCAGCCCTTAGGCATCAATTCCGCACAGGCTTATCTGAGGGTCTGAAGGATGAACTGGCCCGAGTGGGGGTCCCCGAGTCCCTGGAGGACCTGATCACCCTTACCATCCAACTGGACCGCCGGGCCGAACGTTCCTCCCAACCGACCCGCCCGGCCTGGATGGTGGCAAGGGCTCCAACTCCAGCTTCCCGCTATTTACCCACACCTGCTACAGTTCCAGCCAGTCCTGCCTTCGACAGCCCTGAACCAATGCAGATTGGACTTATGCGCTCCACCTTGTCCCCCGAAGAGCGTGCCAGGCGCCGGCAGCTGAATCTATGCCTCTACTGTGGTGGTTCTGGACATTACGTAAACAACTGCCCAGTCAAGATCCGTAAGTGTCTTTCTTCTGTCTCTTCTAAACCTGCACCTTGCCCCAGCAACACCACTCACCTGGCTCTTCCCCTCTCGTTGCAGCTTCAAGGAAGGACAATCCACACCAACGCTATCCTTGACTCCGGAGCATGCAGTTGTTTTATCGATGCCACCTTCGCCAACTTACAAGCCCTACCTCTCCGGGAGAAGACCCGTGGACTTTCTGTCTTCTTGGCCGACGGATCACGCATCAAATCAGGTCAAGTGACCCAAGAGACCTTGCCCCTGCCTGCTACCATCTTGTCCCAGCACCAAGAACTGTTAATACTGGATGTCATTTCTTCTCCTCTCTTCCCAGTGATTTTGGGCATACCGTGGCTCCAAGCCCACAACCCTTGCATTAACTGGTCAACGGGACAAGTAAAATTCCAGTCCCCTTATTGCCTTCAGCACTGCCTACCTGAGCCCGTTGGGGCACCCTCTGCTCTGTGTTGCCTGAACTCCGATCAGGACCTGTGCCGGGCCGTGCCCAAGACTTACCACGACTTTCTCAACGTGTTCAGTAAACGAGGGGCAGACTCCCTGCCGCCCCATCGTCCATATGACTGTCCTATCGAGATTCTCCCAGGAGCCGAAATCCCATTCGGACGCATCTTCCCCTTATCCGAAAAAGAGCAGGAGGCCCTGAAGGCGTACATTGCGGAGAACCTCAAGAAGAGGTTTATCCGTCACTCCACCTCCCCAGCAGGCGCGGGGATATTCTTCGTTACCAAGAAGGACCAAACACTCAGGCCTTGTGTGGACTACCGCGAGTTGAACAAAGTTACAGTCAAAAACCGATACCCCTTGCCGTTGATACCAGAGCTCTTCCAGAAACTACGAACGGCAACTATCTTCTCCAAGTTGGACCTAAGGGGCGCCTACAGCTTGGTCCGTATCAGGTCCGGGGATGAGTGGAAAACGGCCTTCCGGACCCGCTTTGGTCACTATGAGTATCTAGTCATGCCGTTCGGCCTCTGCAATGCCCCTGCCACCTTTCAGCACCTGATCAATGATGTCTTTAGGGACTTTTTGGACATTTTTGTAATTGTATACCTCGATGACATTTTAATTTTTTCCAGTTCTCTTGAACAGCACCAGGGGCATGTGGGCAGAGTGCTACTTCGTCTCCGGCAGCATGGCCTATATGCTAAAGCAGAGAAGTGCCTGTTTGAACAGCAAGAGATTCAGTTTCTGGGACTTGAGATTTCCCCAGCAGGGATCAGAATGGACCCTCAGAAGGTAACTGCTGTATTGGACTGGCCGGCACCATCGGACAAGAAGGGCATTCAGCGCTTTATAGGGTTTGCAAATTTCTACAGGAAATTCATTAAGGGATTCTCCACCATTGTCAACCCTATTATCCAACTAACAAAACAGGGTACACGCTTTCAGTGGGGTCCCGAGGCCCAGGAAGCTTTTGAGAGACTTAAAAGGCTATTCACCTCTGCTCCCATCCTCAGTCACCCCGACCCTGCCCTCCCATACATTCTGGAGGTCGACGCTTCCGAAGTAGCGCTGGGAGCTGTGGTATCTCAACGTCAGGGCAGCAAGGATTTGATGCACCCGGTAGGGTTTTTCTCTCGGAAACTTACCCCCGCAGAGAGGAATTACGACGTGGGGGACCGGGAACTTCTGGCCATCAAGGCAGCCCTGGAGGAATGGAGGTATCTGTTGGAGGGCGCAAGTCACCCGGTATTGGTGTATACCGACCACAAAAACCTCGAGTACCTACGGACAGCCAAGCGACTGAGGCCTCGACAAGCCCGTTGGGCATTGTTTTTTTCCAGATTTTGTTTTCATATCACCTACCGCCCAGGATCCAAAAACGTGAAACCAGACGCGCTCTCGCGCATGTTCGATAATCCAAAGGACACAGCAGCTCCAGACACCATCCTGTCATCTGGCAACTTTCTACTTGTACAACCGGATTTGCTCTCACAGATCAAGGAGGCATCTGCAAACGGCCCAGCAACCCCAGGGGCCCTCCTGACTTCCAGAGACGGTCTCTTTTGGAAAGGAAGCCAAGTTTTTGTCCCCGAATCTGTTCGGACCAAGGTCCTGAATCTTTGTCATGACCACCCTCTGGCAGGACATTTTGGAGTCCGCAAGACTATTGATCTGGTGCAACGCACCTTTTGGTGGCCAGGACTAAGGAAAGACTGCAAGGAGTACGTCAACGCCTGCCCTGTCTGTACCCGGAGCAAGACCTCAAGAAGCCGAGCTTGGGGCCTCCTTAAGCCTCTTCCCGTACCCAATCGACCATAGAGGATGATCACCATGGACTTTATAGTTGAACTCCCATGCTCAGAAGGATGCACAGCTATTTTTGTAGTCGTAGACCGGCTGTCTAAAATGGCCCACTTCCTGCCCCTAAAGGGAACCCCGTCCGCTGCTGAAACAGCCCGTGTCTTTATCAGGGAGATAATTAGGTTGCATGGGGTCCCTGCCAGCATAGTCTCCGATAGGGGGGTCCAATTTACGTCCCGTTTCTGGAAGGCTTTGTGTAAATCCCTAAAAATTGAGTTGGCTCTGTCCTCGGCCTATCACACCCAAACAAATGGACAGACAGAACGCACAAATCAGACCTTGGAGCAGTACATTAGGTGCTTCACATCCTTTGTGCAGGATTATTGGGTGTCCCTACTCCCCTTAGCCGAGTTTTCATACAACAACGCCAGCCACTCAGCCACAGGTCAGTCCCCTTTTTTCTCCAACTATGGCTTCCACTTATCCTTTCTCCCTGACTTTCTTCCACAATCCCCGGTTCCAGCGGTGCAGGATACAGTGACCTTCCTTCAACACAACAACCAGATCCTCCAAGAGACGATAACCAAGGCCCAGGCAGACTGCAAAAGGTTCTTTGACCGGAAGAGAAGGGGAGAACTGGACCTCCAGATTGGAAATCAGGTATGGCTTTCTACTATTAACTTGAAGTTACCTTGCCCTTCCAAGAAACTCGCTCCCAAGTTTCTGGGACCCTTCTCTGTGAAAAGGAGGATCAACCAGGTATCCTACGAACTGTCGTTGCCCGACTCAATGAAGATACACCCGGTGTTTCATGTGGCCCTGTTAAAACCCGCTGTACCCGACCCCTTCCCTGATAGGGGAACTAGACCTCCTGGTCCTGTTCTTGTCGAAGGCGGCGAAGAATACGAAGTAGAGGCCATTATTGATTGTAGGAGGCGGCAAGGGCAGACACAGTTCTTAGTTAAATGGAAGGGGTATGGGGCTGAGGACAATTCCTGGGAACCCGATAGTAACCTGCATGCCAGAAGACTGATCCGTGCCTTCTTTTCCGCCCACCCAGAGAAGAGAAGTCTTTTGGGCACCCGGAGGTTGCCCCTTGTGGGGGGGCAATGTCAGGGTCCTGGCCGCCCCGTGCGGCCCAGATTGCCTCTACGCAGGCAAACGATCACCCCTGTGCCCTCCAGGCATCAGCGCGGGCGTTGGCGCGCGCGCGCGCGGGCGCGTGCACGCGCGCGACCGGCCCGCAGGCGCGCTCCCGTGCGCTAATAGCGGGGGCGCGCTGTTTGCCGCCAGTGGCCCTATTTAAGGATCAGAGCTGCAGCCCTGCGGTGCTGTTCATCTGCAGCTCTGACCTGAGTTTCCAGTTTACCTGCCTGTACCTATCTGTGATCCATTGGAACCCGACCCGGCCTGTCTGACCCTGCTGACCTCTCTACCCCCTGACCCTGGCTTGCCTGACCCTGTTTGTGGATTGTCTACCTGTTGCCGAACCTCTGCCTGCCACTTGACCATCCTTCTGCCTGCCGTTTAATGCCTATCTGCCTTACCTGTGACCCGGCCTGTCTGACTACCTCTGCCGTCCGAGTGTGCCTCTCTCCCGCACAGGATCTGCCTCTGCTGCTGCTGTTCCAGAGACTACCTCTCTCTCCGGCCATCCGACCCCAAGCCTGCTGTACCACCTCCTGCAGCTCCTACTATCCAAGACCAGCACCAGCATCCTACTTCATCCTGCACCAGCTGACCTACCGGACGGACACTCCTACTCCACTGTGCTCACGGGTCCCCTGTCTCCATTCCAGTGGACCCTGAACCAGAGCCGTAAGAGAGGTTCCCTTCCGTCAAGCCAGGCTCGCCACCAGGTACCTAACATCTATTCTTTTATTTTCTATTCTTTTCTTATTATTTTATTCTATTCGAAATTAGAATTTTGGAAAATGGTTCTATTTTTTCTATTCTATTCTTTTCTCTACTATTGTTTATTCAATTTTATTCTATTATTTTCTATTCTATTATTTTATTTTCTATTCTTTTCTATTATATTCTTTTCTATTCTATTTGAATTCAAATTTATTCCATTTGAAATTCACATTTCGGAAGATGGTTATATTCTATTTTATTTTATTCTATTCTATGTTTTATTCTGTTCTACTCCTTTATTTTCTATTCTATTTTATTCTGTTTTTATTTTATATTCCCTTTTTTCTTCAGTTTTATCCTATTCTTTTATTTTCTATTCTATCCCTTTTTACTTTATTTTAAATTTTTTTGTATTCACGGTATTATATTCTATTCTTTTATTTTATATTCTATTCTTTTCTATTCTATTCTATTTTTTTCTATTCAATTCTATTCTTTTCTATTTTATTCTCTTTTGAAATTTGTATTCAAATTTGTATTCAATTCTAAAACTATTCAAAATTGGATTTGAAAACTACTCAAATTTGATTTTCAAAATTTTGATTAGTTATTTTGTTTAAATATGTTACCATTGTAATTCGGAAATTTTAATACATCCGAATTTCCGAATAATAAAAAATAATAATAAATAATAATAAAAAAATTCTTCTGAATTTCTATTCAGAATGAATTGAATCACAAATGTCTATTACAACCTGTTAAACTCTCCTTTGTAAGTCAATAGGGCTGACTGCAAGCCAAACACTTGACTTCCAGTTGTGTCTCGCAATGTAAAATTGCCATCTTGCTATAGTATTATTGCTTTGCTTCCTGTCAGAGCAGTCCCATCGTGACTGGTGACTTGATAACTAATGGGGAAACATTAAAAAAGCAAAAGTAGAGGTGTGAGAAGCACTGCTCGTTAGAATGAATAAAGCAAAAGCAAAGAGATGCATGCCGTGTCTATTTATGTCCTGCAAACTGCTGCTCAGTAGGGATGGGCCCGGTGTTCGATTCGAACCCATGTTCGAATCGTGCACCGGGCGTTCGCTCGCTCGGCGAGCCCAGAACTATTGGGGCCGCTCGCATTAAATTCGTGTGATGCGAGCGGCCCGCAATGCATTGCGCTAGTCGCAGTGCAATGCTGGCTGATGATTGGCCAAGCATGCACTGTGACCCCGCATGCTTGGCCAATCACAGCGCCGGCAGCGAGGAGAGCCATAATTGGCTACAGGCAGGATGCCTGTAGCCAATTATAGCTCAGGGGCTTTAGTACACGCCCCATGGTATAAGAGGCCGCCACGGCGGGGGCCTCGCATATTATGTTTCAGTCACAGTGTCAGCGTGTCAGTGTGTTGCTGACTGCTGACAATATATGCTCTATTTCTGGGGATTTGTGTGTGCGTGCTGTTAGAACAGCATTGCAGTATCACATCTGGGGGGTGTCTATAGGTGGCCTGTGAAGGGGGGCAGGTTTCCCGTGCTTAGAACTTTCCCTGCAAAAAAGTGTCATTTTTGCAGGAAAAAAGCTATTTAAAAGCACTCGCGGCTAATGTGTCACGTACCTAGTGGCGAGTCCGGATTGCAGTGGGAGACCTCTCTTATGTCCCAGACTTGCGGCCCCTGATAGTGGGGACAGGGGGCGCAGGAGTCGAAGGAGGCACGAGTGTCTGGCAGGATCAACAGCTGCGGGTGGATCAGCAGGTCTTGACAAGAGATGACAGGGACCAGCAGGCAACAGGAGACAGGAACCAGCAGACAGCGGGTGACAGGAACCAGCAGACAGCAGGTGACAGGAACCAGCAGACAGCGGGTGACAGGAACCAGCAGACAGCAGGAACTGGCAGGTAAGTGGTCACAGGAACCAGCATGCAGCGGACAACAGGAACCAGCAGACAACAGGTGACAGGAACCAGCAGACAGCAGGAACTGGCAGGTAAGTGGTCACAGGAACCAGCAGGCAGCGGACAACAGGAACCAGCAGACAACAGGTGACAGGAACCAGCAGACAGCAGGAACTGGCAGGTAAGTGGTCACAGGAACCAGCAGGCAGCGGACAACAGGAACCAGCATGCAGCGGACAACAGGAACCAGCAGACAGCAGGTGACAGGAACCAGCAGACAGCAGGTGACAGGAACCAGCAGACAGCAGGTGACAGGAACCAGCAGACAACAGGAACTGGCAGGTAAGTGGTCACAGGAACCAGCAGGCAGCAGACAACAGGAACCAGCATGCAGCGGACAACAGGAACCAGCAGCAAGGTAGGGCACTTCAGGACAGGTGCACAGAATGGTCAGACAAGCCGGGTTCGGTAACTGTGGAGCACACTGCGGATAAGCCAAGGGGATAAACAAGAGGATGGTCATAGACAAGCCGAGATCGGGGCAGGCAGACAGCAGAGCAGGTAGGGAGGCAAGCTGGGTCACAGGTACAGAGACAGAGAGGTTCAGGAATTTTACTAGCGGGACACTGTAGATCAGGCAGCAAGGATTGTATGGAGATAGCTGGCTTAAATAGCCCGCTCGGCGCCAGTGACCGTGCGCGCGCCCGTCCGTGCCCACGCACCCGCTCGATTCCGCGCATGCGCAGTAGCCCGCGCACCCGCTCGAGCCCGCACACGCGATCGCACCAACGAGGAACTACTAGGCCCAGCAGAGCTTTCCTTACATTGCCCCCCCCCCAAGGGGCAGCCTCCGGATGCCCAACTGGGACAGTTTTTCAGGATGAGATCTCTTGAAAGCCTGGATCAAGTGTCTGGCGTGCAAGTTGGCTTCAGGTTCCCATGAGTTTTCTTCTGCACCGTACCCCTTCCACTTGATGAGGTACTGTATCTGATTATTCCTCTTCCTGCAATCCACAATTGTTTCCACCTCAAATTCTTCTTCCCTGTTAACCATTATGGGAGCTGGGGGATCTGTGGATCGTCCAGGAAAAGAATTGGAAACTGCTGGCTTTAGGAGCGAAACGTGAAAAACCGGGTGCACCCGAAGTGATTCTGGTAACTCCAGCTCATAAGCCACCTCGTTGATTTTTCGCTTAACTGCGAAGGGTCCCAAGAATCTGGGGCCTAGCTTCCTAGATGGACAAGCGAGCCGAAGGTTGATTGTGGACAACCATACTTTGTTTCCAGGTTCCAGGACCAGTTGGCCCCGTCTGCCCCTGTCGAAGACCTCTTTATTGAGGTTTTGTGCCCGGGTCATAGTTTCCTGCAACAACTTATTATTAGAAGAAAAAAAATCCACAGTCTCAAGAACAGCAGGAACGGAACATTCGGGTACTGAATTAGGCAGGAATGACGGATGGTAACCATAATTGGCAAAAAACGGGGTCTGCTTGGTAGTGGAATGGGTGGAATTGTTGTAGGCGAATTCAGCCAATGGTAACAAAGAGAGCCAGTCTTGTTGGGAGAAGGACGAAAAACCACGCAGGTACTGCTCAAGAGTTTGGTTTGTTCTTTCTGTCTGCCCGTTTGTCTGTGGATGGTATGCGGAAGATAGGGATAATTCGATGCCAAGAGAATTGCAGAGAGCCTTCCAGAACCGGGATGTAAATTGAACACCCCTATCCGAGATGATGTTAGCTGGGACCCCATGAAGTCTAACAATTCCTTTAATGAAGGCTTGGGCCGTCTCTGGTGCCGAAGGGGTTCCTTTCATGGGGATGAAGTGGGCCATTTTGGATAGCCGGTCCACTACCACGAAGATGGCCGTATGGCCTTCAGAGGGAGGAAGTTCCACAATGAAGTCCATGGTAATTAAATTCCACGGTCTTTCCGGGGCAGGTAGGGGTTTGAGTAGCCCCCAGGACTTGGTTTTGCAGCTCTTGTTGCGGGTGCAAGTGGTGCATGACTCCACATATTTTTTGCAGTCTTTTGCAAGTTGGGGCAACCAGAATGTACGTTGGACCAGGTCTGTGGTTTTGGCAATGCCAAAGTGTCCAGCCAGTACATGGTCATGGCAGAGCCCAAGTATAGTGACCCGGAGACTTTCTGGGATGAAAATTTTACCGTTGGACCAAAATAGGCCATCTTTGGCTGAAACTCCCGACTCGGCAGATGGAGGGTCTTCCCTGGACGCCTGCTTGATCCGACTTAATAAGTCTTCCTGAAGAAGAAGGACATTTTCTGCGGCTAGGATGGTGTCAGGTGGGTTAGGCTCTTTCGGGTCAGAAAACATCCGTGACAGGGCATCGGGCTTGGTATTCTTGGAGCCCGGCCTATAGGTGACATGGAAAGCAAACCTAGAGAAGAACAGCGCCCACCTGGCCTGGCGCGGTTTTAGCCTTTTTGCGGCCTTCAAGTACTCCAGGTTCTTGTGGTCTGTATATATAAGGATTGGGTGGGCCGCTCCTTACAAAAGGTACCGCCATTCCTCCAATGCCGCCTTGATTGCTAACAGTTCCCGATCGCCAACGTCATAGTTCCGCTCGGGAGGCGTCAACTTACGGGAGAAAAATCCAACAGGGAACAAAAGGGCCTTGGGGCCTTGTCTCTGAGACAGTATCGCCCCGACAGCGATTTCTGATGCGTCAACCTCCAAGACGAACGGGAGAGCCGGATCGGGGTGCTTCAGCACGGAGGCGGAGGTGAAGAGTTTCTTGAGAGCAACAAAGGCGGATTGGGCCTCGGTCGTCCACTGGAACCGAATCCCTTGTCGGGTTAGTTGCGTGATAGGGGAAATAATGGCTGAGAAGCCTTTAATAAATTTCCGATAGAAATTGGAAAACCCCACAAACCGCTGTACTCCTTTTTTATCCACCGGAGCCGGCCAGTCAAGTATAGCGGAGATCTTCTGGGGGTCCATCTTAATGCCTTCGACAGATATAATGAGCCCCAAAAACTGTATGCTCTGTTGCTCAAACTCGCATTTTTCGGGCTTGGCATACAGACCATGTTGCCGCAGTCGCCCCAACGCGCACTTGCCGTGTTGACGGTGACTGTCAATAGAAGAGGAGAAAATCAAAATGTCATCTAGGTAGATGATCACGAACAAGTCCAAGTAGTCTCGAAAAATGTCATTGATGAAATGTTGGAACGTGGCGGGGGCATTGCAGAGTCCGAAAGGCATCACAAGATATTCGAAATGCCCGAATCGTGTACGGAAGGCGGTCTTCCATTCGTCGCCCTTCTGGATGCGAACCAAGTTATAAGCCCCACGGAGGTCCAACTTGGTGAAAATGACTGCTGCCCCCAGCCTCTGGAACAGTTCTGGAACTAACGGTAGAGGGTAGCGGTTTTTGATGGTCACCTTATTTAACTCCCTGTAATCAATATATGGCCGAAGGGTGTGGTCCTTTTTCTCCACGAAGAAGATGCCAGCTCCGGCCGGAGATGTAGAGGAACGGATAAAGCCTTTATGAAGATTGTCATCAATGTATTCCTTGAGGGCGGAGAGCTCCAGTTCGGACAAAGGAAAGATCCTCCCAAAGGGTACTTCAGCTCCGGGGAGAAGCTCAATGGGGCAATCGTAAACCCGATGAGGAGGAAGGGTCTCTGCCCCTTTTTTGCTGAAAACGTCCATAAATGAGTGGTAGGCCCTGGGGACTAACTGACGGGTTTCGTTGTCCAGGCACATTAAGGTGGTTGGTTGAGCATCGGTCCTAGGAAGGCAGTACTGGGAGCAGTAGGGAGAAGAAAAGGTAATCTCCTTGGTGGACCAATCAATGCAGGGATTATGGGCGCGGAGCCAAGGCATACCCAGAATGACTGGAAACAGTGGGGAAGAAATAATGTCCAGACACAGAAGTTCCTGGTGGAGATGGTTTATGCATGCCGAGATGCCGAGGCTGGGTTTCTTGAGTAACAGGCCCGGACCGAATGGCCGAGCCGTCGGCCAGGTGTATCTGCAGTCCTTGGGTCTTGGGTCGCAGAGGGATGCAATGAGCTGTAGCAAAGGCAGAGTGCATGAAACAACTGCAGGCTCCCGAATCAATAATGGCGGGGACCGAAATGTTCCTTCCGGGGAGCTGCAATAGAATAGAAAGGGCAAGGTGAGAAGAGGTGTCAGTCACGGCCAGAATCTGGTCAACTGAAGGGAGGCTCCACTTACGGATCTTAGCTGGACAGGATCTCACATAGTGTCCCGGCCCCCCGCAATACAAAAACAGATTGTCCCGGCGGCGTCTTTGTCGTTCCTCAGGGGTGAGGGCAGGACGAAGCATACCCAACTGCATGGGTTCTGGTCCTTCTGTGGCGGCAGGAGATCGAGCCGGCGGTGGACCCCTGGAGAAGTAGGGGACCTTTGGCAGCATCCAAGTGGGACGGGGCGGAGCAGAAGCTTTCTCGGACCGTCGCTCACGTAGGCGCCTGTCAATCCGTATGGCCTGGTTGATGAGCTCCTCAAGGGTTTGAGGAACTCCCACCCTAGCAAGTTCATCCTTCAGGGGGTCCGATAACCCCAACCGGAACTGGTAGCGGAGGGCCGCGTCATTCCAGTTAGTGTCAGCACTCCATCTCCTGAATTCAGCAACATAGTCCTCTGCGGGCCTGCGCCCTTGTAGTAGGGCATGAAGGGCAGTCTCTGCTGTGGCGGAGAGCTGTGGGTCCTCATAAATTCGGGCCATTGCGTCAAAGAAGGTACTTAAGTGGGTAAGTTCCGCGGCCTTCTGTTCAAGAAGGCGGTGGGCCCAGAGCTGGGGGTCATTTTGGAGCAAGGAAATCACAAAGCCTATTTTGGTGGCCTCCAAAGAGAATGTTCGGGGCTGAAGGGCAAAGAACAGCTCACAGGCCTTACGGAAAGTCCTGAACTTGCTACGCTCACCGGAGAACCTTTCAGGTGCGGGTACTCGAGGTTCCGGGGGTAGCATCACGACTGCCGGTGGGGTAGGCTGGTTGGCCGAGGCAACTGGGGGTCCTTGGGCAAGGACATGTTCCTCAAGGCGTGTGTAGCCTTCCTGGAGGTTATTGACCGCTTGGGACAAGCCTGCTAGATGTAGGCGGAGTACTTCCATTGGAGAGGCTCCCTGCCCGGACTCGGTCATGGCTGCCTGATACTGTCACGTACCTAGTGGCGAGTCCGGATTGCAGTGGGAGACCTCTCTTACGTCCCAGACTTGCGGCCCCTGATAGTGGGGACAGGGGGCGCAGGAGTCGAAGGAGGCACGAGTGTCTGGCAGGATCAACAGCTGCGGGTGGATCAGCAGGTCTTGACAAGAGATGACAGGGACCAGCAGGCAACAGGAGACAGGAACCAGCAGACAGCAGGTGACAGGAACCAGCAGACAGCAGGTGACAGGAACCAGCAGACAGCGGGTGACAGGAACCAGCAGACAGCAGGAACTGGCAGGTAAGTGGTCACAGGAACCAGCATGCAGCGGACAACAGGAACCAGCAGACAACAGGTGACAGGAACCAGCAGACAGCAGGAACTGGCAGGTAAGTGGTCACAGGAACCAGCAGGCAGCGGACAACAGGAACCAGCAGACAACAGGTGACAGGAACCAGCAGACAGCAGGAACTGGCAGGTAAGTGGTCACAGGAACCAGCAGGCAGCGGACAACAGGAACCAGCATGCAGCGGACAACAGGAACCAGCAGACAGCAGGTGACAGGAACCAGCAGACAGCAGGTGACAGGAACCAGCAGACAGCAGGTGACAGGAACCAGCAGACAACAGGAACTGGCAGGTAAGTGGTCACAGGAACCAGCAGGCAGCGGACAACAGGAACCAGCATGCAGCGGACAACAGGAACCAGCAGCAAGGTAGGGCACTTCAGGACAGGTGCACAGAATGGTCAGACAAGCCGGGTTCGGTAACTGTGGAGCACACTGCGGATAAGCCAAGGGGATAAACAAGAGGATGGTCGTAGACAAGCCGAGATCGGGGCAGGCAGACAGCAGAGCAGGTAGGGAGGCAAGCCGGGTCACAGGTACAGAGACAGAGAGGTTCAGGAATTTTACTAGCGGGACGCTGTAGATCAGGCAGCAAGGATTGTATGGAGATGGTTGGTTTAAATAGCCCGCTCGGCGCCAGTGACCGTGCGCGCGCCCGTCCGTGCCCGCGCACCCGCTCGATTCCGCGCATGCGCAGTAGCCCGCGCACCCGCTCGAGCCCGCACACGCGATCGCACCAACGAGGAACTACTAGGCCCAGCAGAGCTTTCCTTACATAATGAATTGATGGCTCCTGTAACACAGAGAACTGTCATTCATTAATAAAAAACAAAAAAAAAGTGTGGGGGTCCCCCCAAATTCAATAACTAGGCCCTTCAGGTCTGGGATGGATATTAAGGGGAACCCCAGCCAAAAAAAAAAATGGCATAGGATCCCCCTCAAAATCCATCCCAGACCCTTGAGGTCTGGGATGGATTTTAAGGGGAACCCTAGCCAAAAAAAATGGCGTGGGGTCCCCCTCAAAATCCATACCAGACCCTTATCCGAGCATGCAACCTGGCAGGCTGCAGGAAAAGAGGGGGGAACGAGAGCGCCCCCCCTCCCGCCTGAACCGTACCAGGCCACATGCCCTCAACATTGGGAGGGTGCTTTGGGGTCCCCCCAAAGCACCTTGTCCCCATGTTGATGAGGACAAGGGCCTCTTCCCCACAACCCTGGCCATTGGTCGTGGGGGTCTGCGGGCGGGGGGCTTATCGGAATCCGGAAGCCCCCTTTAACAAGGGGACCCCCAGATCCCGCCCCCCCTGTGATCGTCCTTCTCGTCCTTCTCGTCCGGCATCTACTTCCGACGGCGTCGGTGTCGGTGTCTCTTCTTGGGCCGCTCTGCGCAATGGGAGGCTCCCGCTGTGTGAGGCTCCGCTCCGTCTGACAGGTCTTTTATAATGGAGGGCACCTGGTGACCCCGCCCCCTCTGAGGCACGGGGACGTCATGGGGAATTCCCTATGGCTTTCCCCATGACGTCAGAGGGGGGCGGGGTCACCAGGTGCCCTCCGTTATAAAAGACCTGTCAGACGGAGCGGAGCCTAACACAGCGGGAGCCACCCATTGCGCGGAGCGGGCCAAGAAGAGACACCGACGCCGACGGAAGAAGATGCCGGACGAGAAGGACCAGTGCAAGAAGAAGCGAGCGGATCGGAGGAAGAAGAAGATGGAAGAAGATGACGGAAGGAGAAGATGAAGAAACCGAAGGATAAAGAAAGAAGAAAGAAGATTTTAATGAAGGAATTGTCAAAGACCGTCTCCTGTCATTTTTACAATTTTTGACACTTTTTTGGTGAAATGGTAGGGGTACAAAACCCTTACCATTTCACACAGGGGGGGGGCCGGGATCTGGGGGTCCCCTTGTTAAAGGGGGCTTCCAGATTCTGATAAGCCCCCCGCCCGCAGACCCCCACAACCAATGGCCAGGGTTGTGGGGAAGAGGCCCTTGTCCTCATCAACATGGGGACAAGGTGCTTTGGGGGGGACCCCAAAGCATCCTCCCAATGTTGAGGGCATGTGGCCTGGTACGGTTCAGGCGGGAGGGGGGGGCGCTCTCGTCCCACCCTCTTTTCCTGCGGCCTGCCAGGTTGCGTGCTCGGATAAGGGTCTGGTATGGATTTTGAGGGGGACCCCACGCAATTTTTTTTGGCTAGGGTTCCCCTTAAAATCCATCCCAGACCTCAAGGGTCTGGGATGGATTTTGAGGGGGACCCTACGCCATTTTTTTTGGCTGGGGTTCCCCTTAATATCCATCCCAGACCTGAAGGGCCTGGTTATTGAATTTGGGGGGACCCCCACGCTTTTTTTTTTTCATTTTTTTTATTTTTTATCAATGACTTTTTTTTATGAATGACTTTCAGTTTCAATGAATGATTGTTCTCTGTATTACGGGAGCCGTCAATACACATTAGCCGCGAGTGATTTTAAATAGCTTTTTTACTTGCAAAAATGACACTTTTTGCAGAGACAGTTCTAAACACGGGAAACATGCGCCCCTTTGACAGGCATACTATAGACACCCCCCAGGTACGAAATTTAAAGGAATATTACACTTTTATTGTTTCAATTTAAGCATTATTAAAATCACTGCTCCTGAAAAAAACCAGGCATATTCACATACCAGAAAGTCCTGCTTCTGGACAGGAGGATTTAAAAACAAAGTCACTCAATTTTTAATGCACTGCTCCGGCACAATTAACATATATACAGTAGGTGTTCCCTATGGCATAGCAAATATTCACTTTTTGAAATCAGGTATATTTTAAGTACCAACACTTAGCACCAAAGCAAGCCACTTTGTAGCCTGGAAATTTTTAAGGAAATCTATATTGAGATAATATGGAGCCTACCGATATTAACCTTTCTTGAAAATGCTATTTGTCTGGTGGATATGCTGAACTGATGACTTTCTAATTGACATGTTTAGTCCGGGTGATTCAGAAAGCATTGCCAGGCAACTGAATTTTTTAAAAGCAATGGCAACTTCAAAGTTATCACAAGGGGCCCTTTCACATATTAAAGCATTTGCTGCCCCAACACTTCATGTTCCTGATATGTGCCTGCTGTACCATGTACTTGTATGAGAAATTATCCTGTTCGGCTTGTATTGCTTCCTTTATCTGAAATTCCTGGCGTTCCTGCTATGCCCCTTGTTTTCCTATTAAAAACTGACCACACTAAGCAGGAGAGACACATCGTGATCAGTTCTCTAGCTAAGCTGGGAACTCAGTGTGTTCTCCTCCAATGATACAGACTTGTCCTGACATGCCCCCGCTGCACAGCCATTCACTGGGAAGCTCAACGTGCTGCTGCTCCTTCTCCTCCTCCCCAGCTTATGCAGCTGAGAACAGAGGGGATGTGATCATTTATAAAAAAGGGAAAAAAGGTATTTATAATTTATTTTTTATCTATACAAAAATGTTTTGCCTTTCATTCCAATTTTAAACTGAGGGGTTTGTTTACAATCACTTTAATGTAATTTAGTAGAATGCGTATTCCATGAACTTAATGAAAATAAAATTAAAATTAAATAAAACAAAATTAAAACTTCAACTTGTTAACATGTGTAGACACTTGTTTTAACACATGTTGCAATGCATTATACATTACATGTCAATTTGTGTCATATTGTATGTCAACATGCATTTACAACACATATTAAAATGCATTTTGATGCGCTTCTATTGATTTCAGTGGTAAGGTAAAAGGTAAAAATGCAGGTTTGCAGAAGTGTGAATGGGCCCAGAAGATGTGCTTACATTTACTCCTGTGCCAATGCACAAGGTTTGAAAAGCTAAGAACACGCAGTACCACTTTGGTAAGCCCCTTGGCCCAAAAACAGAATATAAAGGCTTTTCTTCCAGTGCTTGGGAGAACATGTAAGTTTTCTGCAGTCCTCCAATATGATGCCTGAGAGCAGGGAAACAGAAGCTGATGCAGACAAGCTTCTCACAGTCATCATGGAGGATTCACACAAAAATACATGATAGAAATTAGAAAGGGCTCACACACATTTCATCAACATTTAAATGATGTTGAATCTGCCCTACCCCCTATGGAAGCTAGCATTGGAATACTGCATGAGACAGATAAAGCCAGCACTCTTTGATTCAGGCTTTATGGTCTCACATTGATAACCTAGATGAAAACAATATGTGCCTAGAGGCATCAGGCCAGGACGATTACAGGCTTTGGTGCATGGGATTTTCAACATCCTGCTGGGCACACTCATGCTTCTGCAAAATAAACCTAATGAAAACCTGGGATGTCTGGTGCAGGATTCACTTCTTCAAACAGGAAAAAATGATGGTATGAGCAAAAAAAAAAAAAGGGACTCTTGAATTCCACGAGTCTTAAATCACCCTTTATCCTGACCTCTTCTAGATGATGCTTGCCAGACTAAGAACCCTTCACCCTTTAACTTACACCTTGCAAGAAGTGGGTGTCACATACTGTTGGGAATTTCCCTTTCACTTTATAGCAAGATGAGCAGAAGAGGATAGCACCCTAGCTTTGAGGCACTCCAACCAAGATTTACCCTCTCCCTGTAAGCCCACTTTTGTACATATGGGTTACTCCGTTATGGGATCCCTGTGTCTCCCTCACTCTCAATGGCCTTTGACCTGTAATGAAAATCTCCCGCTTCTTGGTCGGTTTTGGGGCATTCTGCGTACCACCCCTTTCCAGTTGCCAAAACAGATCACTTCTTATCCTCATTGGCCTCCTGTGGCAGGCTGTGGCAGATAACTAGCTAACTGTTCTTTGTTTTTTGCATGGTCACCTGAGACACTGGGGTTGATCTGAAGAGTGCAAAATCTGGTGCAGCTCTGTATATAAACCAGTCAGCTTCTAATTTCAGCTTTTTCAATTGAGCTTTGACAATAACACCTGGAATATGATTGGTTTCTATGCAGAGATGCAGCAGTAATTCAACCCCACTGTTCTTTATGTTGTTCATTGATTCTTTTATTTTGTATACTTCATTCTGCACCACCTCTTCTAACAGAGATTTCTCCATTTTTTGGTACTAGATCATTTAATCCCTCATGATCGCTAGGGACAGTCATATGAGCTTGACCTTTTACCCCCAGTAGACCCAAAGGCCTATTGCCATATCTGTGATATAGATCTTTGTCAGAGGATGCATTTTATCTACCCCTTTAAATTTGACACATTGCAATGGTTGACATTATTGGTCAGCCATAATCACTCTGTATTTCCTCTTTCTCTCTGCCCTCTGCTTCTTGTCAGGTCTGGGCTCAGCCCTTCCTTCTCAAAGCTGGCCGCCAGCTGTCGGCTAATTGCCAGCTCCTATCTCTCAAAAGTGACTCCCCTGTTGATGATATCCTGCTCGTTAGTCCTGCCTACTTAAGCCATCCAGTCCAGATGATCTCTGCTGTCGCCTTGATCACATTTCTAGAGACGCTCTCCTGTGTTCCTGTTAAAGACTTGCTTGGCTGACATTCCTTCTGACTCCATATCCTGCTTGCTGTTCTACTACGCTCATCTCTGTTTCCCTGACATTTTGGCTTGTCTGACTATCCGTTCTGGTTCCTGAACTCTGGCTATGTATGTTTATTATTATTAAAAAAGTGTGATTTAACTGTACTTCAGTCTCAGTCTGATTCATGGTTTCTGACACCTCTATTCCCACACCTTATTCATTACTTCTCTACCCTTCCAAGCTTTATCTCCTCAGCTCACACAATGCCAACTTGCTACATTAAAAACTGGTTTACCAGTAACAACCAAACCTAATATCAAAAGGCCCAGCAATAGGACTCCACTTCTTCCTCCCCTTTTTGATCCTCCAAGTAATGAATGATGCAGAGGGTTGCTACTTATTTCTTAAATATAAGATCTTTCATAAGACCCTTACACTACCGAACATTTATCTCCCTAATCATTTCTCCCATCCACCATAAAAAATCAAACACATGCTTCACAAGTTACAGCTCACAGACCTTTTTAATATCCTCCACCCTGTCAATAGAGATTAGAATTACGTTTTCTCTTTGCACTCAATCTATAGGAGGATAGACTATTTCTTCATGTCATATTGCCTAAAAAAAAAATTGCCTAAAGAAAAAGGAACAAAGTGCCCAAATTCCCAGACTCCCAACGGGAACCAAAGCAGACCACCTCTCCATAGTCTTATTTTGAAAATGTGCTAGGGGAGCCCCAAAAGGACAGTTCTGGGGGTAAAGGGAGTCGAGGATCCAAAGAGAGTGTGTATAAAAGTGTAAACAGCTCACCAATAGGGGGCAAGAAGTGGAGAACTCCAATATTTATGCTTTAAGGTGCCCAAGTCCCACCTACACTGCCAACAGCAATTGTTTGCAGTGGGGTATATTAACCAGAGAAATTCTTGGGTCAAGTACCAATGAAAAATAATTTTATACTGATTTTCCTTGTATAGGGTACATATTGAGATTTTTAGAATCTTTTTTTTTTTTTTCTTTAGAATCTATTCCCATTTTCTCTATAAAGTCAATAAGTGCTTAAATTTAGGTTGGGGAGGGAGGGAGATGAACATAGTGGTGAATTTGTATAGCATCTGATAAAACCGATCTTGGCTTGATCAAATGCTTTGGAGGCCAGAGGAGAGATTTGGATTCTAAAAGACCGCAGATCTCTCCATAAAGAGGGCCCGTCGCGGCCCCTGCTATCACAAGGGATGTTGTTCATCTCTTGTGATAGCCAGTTATTAAAAAAAAATGTTAAAGCGCACCTGTCCCCCCGTGCTCACGTACAAATGCAAACATGCATGTAGGTACCGCACGCCTATGTAAATGGTGATCAGACCACACATGTAAGGTATTGCTGCGAAAGTTGAGTGAGAGCAATAATTCTAGTACCAGACCTCCTGTGTAATGCTAAGCTGTTAATCTTTAAAGCGGAGTTCCGCCCTCAAGTGGAACTTCTGCTTATCGGATTCCTCCCCCCCTCCGGTGCCACAATTGGCACCTTTCAGGGGGGAGGGGGGTGCAGATACCTGTATAATACAGGTATCTGCACCCACTTCCGGGACGCATTATCCGAGAGCCCCTCCTCTATCCGAGAATTCCCCGTTGTGTCTTGGGAAACACAGTTCCCAGGACACAGCGGGGACCAATAGGGGCGCGCAGCGTGACTCGCGCATGCGCAGTAGGGACCGGGCAGTGAAGACGTTGCGTCTTCACTTCCTGATTCCCTGACGGCGGGGCAGCGAGAGACGAGTGGTCTCTCGTCACATTCTGCCTACACCGCTGGAACCAGGAACAGGTAAGTGCCCATTTATTAAAAGTCAGCAGCTGCACTATTTGTAGCTGCTGACTTTTAATATTTTTTGTGCGGGTGCAGCTCCGCTGTAAGGGGTTTAAAACGTCACCTGTGGAGATTTTTAGGTGACATGTTAGGTATCTATTTATCAAGCATGACATCATTTTTTATATTATATATGGGAAAATTGCGCTTAGTGATCTAATTGTAATTGATAATATGTGACACAACAGCAGCACTCATAAATATGTACACACCATAAAAGCAAATAAATAAAAAAGCATGTTTCGCTGTCAAAATAGTGATATATAATAAAGTCTTTCCTTAATATATTATCAGAGGATATAAACCGTTAAAGTCCTTCACATAATCCAAAACACATTATATGTTTAAAGTGATGAAAGTGTCCAAACACCAGTTAATCCTTAGATGAAAAAGGGTGGTGTCCTTCCAATTAATGACAGGTGTAACACCTTGTGCCCCCCAGGGGATGGATAAGAAAAAATATCTTCTTACCAGATAATAAGACCTTTCAAGGCCTATGCACTCATTAGTGAGTATTCACCGCTCACTTCAGGTATAAGCCAGCTCAACTGTTCAAGGGATGCCAGTGATGCATATATCAATCTCATAGGAGCCTCAGACCCGATCATGCAGTAGACCAGAAGCAAGATGAAACAAACTCAGTCAGACACTCTCCATGAGTGCTAAGACTATTCCTTGCCTTGTCTGACATACGTTTCGTTCAATAGAACATCTTCTGTGGGGCAGTAGGGGACAGCAGTGCTCACATTTCTTCCTTAAATAGAGTAAACACGTTCACCACTAGGTTGTGGCCTAACCATATTAATGGTATACAAACCATGTAAGACAACATGGTGGAACGTGCCAGGATGGTTTGTATACACCACTGACTAGGGGCCCCTGGTAGTGTGAACAGAAGTCGCAGAAGTGTAGAGTGGCACAAGTCTTGCGAATAGCAGAGCTTTGTATTGACCCCAGGCAGGGGAGTCATCAGTAGTCACCAGGCTGGTAGACAGCTGGTGGATGGCAGACTGAAGCAGGCTAGCACTAGCGACAGCAGCAGATAATGCATGCACCGGAAACAGACTGTAGGACAGCAGGCACAGCAGGATGTGTCAGGACAGAAATTCAGGTAAGCCGGGTCATTCACTGGCAGGATGGATTAGGTACAGAGGAGCATGGTCTGGGTATAAGCTGGGTTAGGAGCCAATCAGTGGAAGAGAAGCCAAAGGAGCAGACAGAAGGTCAAGGATCAGCCGGGGTCGATGCAGGTGGAGATCAGAGAGTGGTCAGGCAAGCCGGGTCAGTAACTGGGATCAGGATACAGAATCACAGATCACAGGATACACAAGAGGCTGAAAAACAAAGCAGCACTGAACCAGAGCACTGGCACAGTTTATATAGCCCATTTGGCGCTACATATGTCAACTGTGCATGTTAACACACATGCACATAAGTTTAAGCCCAATGCCTACGTGTACGAGAGGGAACATGAATTAGCCTGTGAAGAGGCACAGAAGTCCACCTAGAGGAACCAGGTTGTCTACTGACATGCCCTTCCTGACAAATTCACAGCACTATGTATTGCACAAAAAGAGTACAGCTTACCAACATCAAAATATCATCCCAACAATAAAGTATTGTGACAGAACGAGGCTCTGTCACTATGAAAAGGGATGTAATAAGGATACAGAGTTTGCATGTCAGGTTACTGCAGGGCTACAGAGCAGTCATTTTGAGAGGAGAAATCTGCTCTGGCAGCTTTTTCCGGATTTTGCTATCTTCAGATGGGGCTCTGTAGTTTAGAGATCCCTCAGAGACTTGGGTGGGATGGGATCTCCAACCCTGTGTCTCGGTCTTGTGGACAGCCAGCAGGGTGTGTGCCCAGGTGCACACAGCCCATATAACGAGAGACTGGTGAGAGCAGTGTGTGAAGGAAGGTGGAGTGTGTGCAGCTTGTTACTGCTGCTGCTGTATGAAGACAGACCTGTGTCTGGAAAGCTGTCTGCCCTGTGTGAGACTACATCCTTGGTGGGGGGAACTTTGTGTCTGACGGACTGGGAAGGTTGGGACGGCTACAAGGGCCTGTGAGACCAGAGAAGGGTCTGGGAGGCTGGGAGAGCCGAGGCGACTAGCAAGTCCTAGGGGGCTGAAGGAAGTCCTGGAGTCTGGGGGACAGTGAGCTGGAGAATCCTGTTGAGACCAGGAGTAGGCTGGTTTAGCTGGGAACTGCAAGGTAAAGTAAGCCTAGGAGCCAGGAGGCTTGGCATTTTCTGTTGTGTGAGTTTACTGGAGAAGAACCCCTGTGGGAAATCCTGTGTATAAACTTTTATTTTGTTCATTTTAATAAAAATGGGCTGCAATGCCCTCAAACCTGATAATTGACTGATGTGGACTCTCTGGAAAAACACATCTACCACTGAGCTAAACACCCCAATGTCACAGTACAGAATAATGTCAGGATGACTGGAGCCCGCAAGCCCGGAAATAACTCCAGGAGACATGTCGCCGGTCACAGCAGTGTATGGGGACCGCTGCAACAGCTTCGACCTAAGGTAAGTATTTCATAATGAGCTAGTATGCAATGTTTTTTGTTGTTTTTTTTTTTTATATGGGTTTACAACCACTTTAATTTTCAGGTGATATTCAGGTGTCAGCTCAGGGCATTGGAACCAAACTCGTCCCCATTGCACCCATTAATTAAGGGATATAAGTGACCATCAGTTACACTAGCTAGATATCCTTACATTTGCAGAAATCATAGTAACAAAAATACCGAGCACCTTTGCCAGATATATTCCAAAATGGTCTGGATTTTTGAAAGAAACTCCCTTGGCAATGAACTCAAAATGGAGCATAAGCAACATGCATCAATGTCTGGCCAACAGGCCACTGTCTGTCGGCCTGACATTGATCAATCTTGGGCCATAATCCTTGTAATAGTGTCACAGGAAATGGATGCTAAAGAAAACACAGAGACTGTTATGCTAAATTCTCTTTATGGCAGTGCTAATTGCATGGATTTTCTGTCCACATCTTCAAGACTCTACTTACTTAAGACAAGCATGCAACTAGCTCTTCCTTGACATGACACAAAAAGTATTGAAACCGAAGACAGCCTGGCAGCTATTATTTCCAGAAGGTGAACAGCTTTTGCGCCCTACATACTTCTACAGATGTAGGCAGGGCTGGTGCAAGGATTTTTGACATCCTAGGCTAAACAAAATTTTGCCGCCCCCCTTTGGCTTCACCCCTGACTCCACCCCCTTTGCCCTGCTCATGTGACAGAAGGTGCCGTTATATAGGAAGCATCGGCTCTGCTTCCTCTAGCGCTGGCTCCAGTGCTTCGCTTTGCCTCTAATTACACTACCGGTCGGACTGAGTTAGTTACATTCTGCAGCCTGCAGAACATGCAGACGCGGAGGGAAACCAGCAGCTGGGCGCCCCTAGGCAGCAGTGCGCCCTAGGCAGCTGCCTAGTTTGCCTAGGGGTAGCACCGGCCCTGGATGTAGGTACCAGTTAACTAGCTACCAATATTTTTGAACTTTCAATTGAAAATACCTAAAGAAAAGGCTTTTTTTTTAACCTTAAGGCACTTTTGGGTGAGAGCCTGGAGGAGAAGGTTGATAGTAAGATCAGCTCCAAGCGTCAAAATGTAGATATTGAGAAAACCTTTTCTTTATTTTTTACCTCTTCTGGACATTTCTGGCAAAAATTCACTATGAGAACCCTAAAGCCTAGTACACACACCATTATTTTGTCTTACGTTCGACCCAGTGGGCTGAACGAACAAAAACTGAACCGCTTGGGAGGAACCACTGTACTAGCTATGTGATGTTAGTACAGCGATCCCACCCTCTAAACTATTGTGTTCTGACAGAGGGACGCCCCCCCCCCCACGCCAGAACACACCGATCAGCACTCTCATCCATTTGTGCTGATCGGATGACGATTGGCAGACATTCTTCGGTCATGTCCCTTTGACAGAAGCCAGTTCAATTGTTGCCATGCACACAGGACTAATGTCGACCGGTTTCTATTGACCCTGCCGATGCTGCCCAATATTTGGCCCTTCAGGGTAATATGGTACACAAGATATTGAGAAGAGTCAAAAGACTCTTCATAGTTTAGGAAACATGCAACCACCTCTTTTTTCTGCTGTTTGTCAGTGCACAATTATTGACACTGCCGCACCCCATACACGCATTATGACCATGTATAAAGATGTGGTACTATCCACTAAGCATGTACCCCCCCCCCCCCCCCCCCCCATAATGTGCAGATGGGTATGAGATGCCCTGGGTAGTGTTGCCTAAGCTAGTCCAGTAATTTAAAAAAATATATATATAACTTTATGGTTTCCAATAGGGTTTTGACCTCCACTGGCCATAATAATATACAGTATAGAAATGTATAGAAATTAAACTGTATTTTTTAGATATCAATGATCCTTTTAAGTTCGTCTGGCACTGTGTACCATTATCTTATAGCAATCTTTACACCAGGATATATGAGAAAAATATGCCATGTAGTTAACAAATCTCATTTAAAGCATTTTTATTTTATGACCTGAATACCCACTGTTCACCTAAAATTAAATACACAACACAAGAAGATATTGATTACCTCTAATTTTATATTTTGTTTTGAAAATTATCTACTTCTGCTTGAGATAATGACTTAGGAATGACAAAAAAAAAATACGACCAATGTAAAAATATAATTTGCATATGCATGAATAACCACAGAAAGTACTAATTGTACAATTATAAAAAATAAACAGCATATGGCATTTTATTTGTAACGGCAGCTCAAAATAACATTAACATTTCTAGCCAACATGGAAAGCTCAAATTGTACAAATAAATCAGATTTTGTTTTATTATTGTGTTTCTATATTTATCAATGCTTAACACTTTCTTTTAATCCAATAGTAATATAAATAAAAGTCAGTTACAAAGGTAAAAAATATTGTTTTTCTTACTTTCCATTTTCTACATTATCAATGAAGACACAAATCAAACTCCATATACCATTTCCCATGACTTACCATATTTTAAAGATCCATGCATATTTAATAATGTTTAGGTGTTAGATAATAATCCGGCTTACTAAAGCTGCATTTCCTGTTGCATGCACTTACAAGTACTGGATTGTTGTATAAAAGTGCACAAATTATGAATTATGCTTATCGTTTTACTAAGTACTTTAGTAAAAAGTGATATAAGAAATGAACGAGAACGGGTTAGGCTTTTCCAGTGGCAATATATCAAATTATTTCTGACAGAGGTATTTTAATGGTATCTTGATATAGCAGGATATAAAACCTTGAATTGTATGTTTGTCTACATTTTCATCTGCATCACACTCCTACTCTAAACTTCTTATGGATAAAACTAAATTGTCACAAATGTTACAGTACACTTAAAAGCTTCTCAATGACAGTCCAAAATCAAGTTATTATGTAATACACAAGCCTCATAAAGCAACAAAAAAAATCTGTCTTTACCTTCCCAGGCTGAGTCAAATACCTCTTTATTTGTCTTTTAAATGCTTCCACTTCCAGAAACTGCAGATCCCAGAGAGTTTCAGCAACAGAGGCAGTGCTGCCAAATGCAGAACGCAGTGGGCAGAACTAAGTGTGGCCAGTAGGGATGGGCGACTGGTTCGGCCCGAGCATGAGTTTGGTCCGAACTTGGTCGTTCGACTGATCCAACCAAAATTCATTGCGGTGCTGAACAGTGCATTGCAAGCCCTGATTGGCTGAAGTAGTGAAAGCTTCAGCCAATCAGGGCACAGAGCACTGTCAGAGTCATGATTGAACGCTGTCATCATGACTTTATCATGGCTCATTCCCGCCCCACAGTATAAAAGTATTCTTTCAATGGCAGTCATTTTCAGTGTGATTTCGTGGAGAGAGATAGAACAGGGCTCTATTCAGTGCTATCAGTTAGTTAGTGTGCTATACTGTGCTATTTTGCTTCAATTGTCAGTGTACAATATTAGTTTAGTATCAGTCTAGGGATAGTGTGAGTGTAGTGAGAAGGACCATCATTCAGTTTTGCATAGTGTGCAGATAGAGTAGGGATAGCTCAGATAGTTTCACTGTAGTGTAGTGAGACCATGTCATTAGAGTTGAGCGGACACCTGGATGTTCGGGTTCGGCCGAACTTCGGAAAAAAGTCCGGGTTCGGGACCGAACTTGACCCAAACTTGACCCCGGATTCCGAACCCCATTGAAGTCAATGGGGACCCGGACTTTTGAACACTAAAATGGCTGTAAAAAGGTCATGGAAAGTGCTAGAGGGCTGCAAATGGCAACAAAATGTTGTTAAGAGCATGGCAAGTGATCTGCAAACAAATGTGGATAGGGAAATAACTTAAAATAACATAAAAAAAAAAAATAAACAAAAAAAAATGCTGGAGGCCCCCTTCTCAGCAGAAGAGGTACAGGAAGTCATTAAGAACCTCAGAAACTCAACGGCACGATGCCGCACATATGGTGGGAATACCCCAGAATACGCACTTTCTGGAAAAAATTATTCAATTTAATGGATAAGATAGTGGGAAAATAAAATACTTGGAAATTAAAAAAAAATGAAAAAATTATAATCTTGACCTAGGAGGACGAAATTCAAATGGAGTAGGAGGTTGAGGTGACGGTGGATGTGGCGGTGTAGGTGGAAGCGGCGGTGGAGGAGGACGAGGTAGCCAACACTGGTTCAAAAATACAACAATGGCTGGGTAAGGCTAGTGGTGAATGATGTGTCGAATTCTGTCGCCCGTCGCATAGTGTCCGCCCTGTACTGCGCTTGCTCAGTACGTAGGACAAGGGGATTTTGAAACTCTACGAAGACGATGCGCGGTGACTCCAGGTTCAAGCCACATCATCCGAGGTTGAAGCCAAGCGAGCCGTGAGGGGCCCTGTTACTATGTGCTACCGTATGTCCACTTGGAGGTCGGGCTTGAACCTGCACTCACTGCGCAGGCGACGTTCATCTTTGGAGATTTTGTGAATCTCCTTGTCCTCCGTACTGCGCAAGCACTGCACCTGCGCAGTAAGTGGCCGGACACTATCCGATAGCAAGACAGTTTTTGTCAGAACACCGGTATATGTCTCTATTCTGCACAAGGTACGGCCAAGTCCTGTGGGATCCATGCCTGGTTCATTTTAATGAACGTGAGCTTGTCCACATTGGCTCTGGACAGGCGGCTGCGCTTGTCTGTGATAACGCCCCCTGCCGTGCTAAATACACGTTCAGATAATACACTGGCGGCAGGGCAGGCCAGCACCTCCAAGGCGTAAAGGGCAAGCTCAGGCCATGTGCCCAATTTGGAGACCCAGAAGTTGAAGGGGGCAGACCCGTCATGCAGTACGTGTACGCGTGTGCACACATACTGCTCCACCATGTTGGTGAAATGCTGCCTCCTGCTAAGACGTTCCATCTCAGCTGGTGGTGCTGGTTGTTGTGGCGTGCCGACAAAGCTTTTCCACATTCCGGCTATGCTAACCCTGCCTTGCGAGGTGCTGTCGGTGCCCCGGCTGCGTTGGCGACCTCTTCCTCCTCCTCTGCCTTCGCCTTGTGCTTCCACCGTACCCCCGCTTCCAAGTGGGAATGCCACCAGCAGCGCGTCTACCAGCGTGCGCTTGTGCTCGCGCATCTAACGATCACGCTCCAGTGAGGTAATTAAGGACAGCACATTGTCCTTGTAACGGGGATCCAGCAGGGTGGCCACCCAATAATCAGCACCAGTTAAAATGTGGGCAACTCAGCGGTCGTTGCGGAGACACTGCAGCATGTAATCGCTCATGTGTGCCAGGCTGCCTCTGTGGGAGGTGTATCGTCTGTGTCCTCTGTACCCCCCCAGCCATGCACCAGTGATGGACATGAGCTGTTCTGGGTGCCACCCTGCTGTGAACATGGTTCCTCCTCCTCCTCCATCTCCTCCTCATCCTCCACCTCGTCATCCTCCAGAACTGTGCCCTTGCTGCCAGACAATTGTGTACCTGGCGCTTGTTGGTGCAGGAACCCACCCTCGTAGCCACTTGTAAATGACTGCCCTGAAAGCCTTGGAAATTAACCCTCTTCCTCCTCCTCCTCTTCATCCTGTGCCACATCCTCTTCCATCATCGCCTTAACGGTTTTTTCAAGGAGGCATAGAACTGGGATAGTAACGCTGAGAACGGCGTCATCGGCACTGGCCATGTTGGTGGAGTACTCGAAACAGCGCAACAAGGCACACAGGTCTCGCATGGAGGCCCAGTTATTGGCGGTAAAGTGGTGCTGTTCCGCAGAGCGACTCACGCGTGCATGCTGCAGCTGAAACTCCACTATCGCCTGCTGCTGCTCGCACAGTCTGGCAAGCATGTGCAAGGTGGAGTTCCACCTTGTGGGCACGTCACATATGAGACGGTGAGCGGGAAGGCCGAAGTTACGCTGCAGCGCTGACAGGCGAGCAGCAGCAGGGTGAGAACGCCGAAAGTGCGCACAGACAGCCCGCACTTTCTGCAGCAGCTCTGGCATATCGAGGTAATTCTTCAGGAACCTCTGGACCACCAAGTTCAGCACATGCGCCAGGCAAGGGATGTGCGTCAAACCGGCAAGGCCCAGAGCTGCTACGAGATTTCGCCCATTATCGCACACCACCAGGCCGGGCTTGAGGCTCACTGCCACCAACCACTCATCGGTCTGTTGTTCCATGTCCCTCCACAACTCCTGCGCGGTGTGGGGTTTTTCCCCCAAACAGGAAAGTTTTAAAACTGCCTGCTGTCGTTTAGCCCTGGCTGTGCTGAAGTTGGTGGTGAAGGTGTTACGCTGACCGGATGAGGAGGCGGTAGAGGATGAGGAGGCGGAGTAGGAGGAGTTAGCAACAGGAGGCAAACGGAAGTGCCCTGCAATCCTCGGTGGTGGAAGGACATGCGCCAAAGTGCTATCCGCCTCAGGCCCAGCTGCCACTACATTTACCCAGTGTGCTGTTAGGGAGATATAATGTCCCTGACCATGCATACTGGTCCACACATCCGTAGTTAGGTGGACCTTGCCACAGATGGCGTTGCGCAGTGCACACCTGATTTTGTCCCCCACTTGGTTGTGCAGGGAAGGGATAGCTCGTCTGGAAAAGTAGTGGCGGCTGGGCACGATGTACTGTGGGACAGCCAATGACATCAGCCTTTGAAAACTCTGCGTCTCCACCAGACGGAATGACAGCATTTCAAATGCGAGCAATTTTGAAATGCTGGCATTCAGGGCCAGGGATTGCGGGTGGCTAGGGGGGTACTTCCTCTTCCGCTCCAGTGTTTGGGAAATAGAGAGCTGAAAGCTTCCATGGGACATTGTGGAGATGGTTGGTGACCGAGGTGGTAGTGTTGCTGGCAGATCCTCTGTTTGCGGGTTGGCAGGTGTCACTGTCACTACAGAGGTGGATGAAGAGGCCGAGACTGCAGCAGAAGAGGAAGCAGGAGGAGCCAGAGACCTTTCTTGTTTTTTGCGGTGTCTACTCCACTGCATCTCGTGCTTTGCACTTAGATGCCTGGTCATGCAGGTTGTGCTCAGGTTGAGAACGTTTATGCCTCGCTTCAAGCTCTGATTGCACAGCGTGCAAACCACTTGTGTCTTGTCATCAGGACATTGTCTGAAGAACTGCCACGCTAGGGAACTCCTTGCACCTGGCTTTGGTGTGCTCGGTCCCTTGCTGCGTTAGGCAGTAGCAGACGTACTGTCTAGGGGACGGACGCTCCGCTTTTTCACCCTGCTCCCTCTTCTGCTGTGCTGGTGGCTCTGTGCGACCACCGCCTCTTCCTCTGAACTACACTGGTCACCTGCATGACGTTGATTCCATGTGGGGTCAAGGACACATCATCTTCCACCCAAAATTCACCCCTGCCCTCCTTGTCGGTCTGCACAATGGCGAAAGCAGCAGCAGTTGGCACCTGTGTTTCGTCATCATCCGAGACGTGCTGCGTTGGTCCTCCCATGTACTCATCATGAAACATAAGTGGTTGGGCATCGGTGCACACAATCTCTTCCACTTCTGAGGCAGGGCTAGGTGGATGGCCCTGGGAAACCCTGCTAACAGAGTCATCAAAAAGCAGAAGAGACTGCTGCATGATTTGGGGCCCAGACTGATTGGCTGATTTGCAAGGGGGTGAGGTGAAAGACTGATAGACATCGGCTGCAGGTGCCAACTCTGAACTTTTATCAGGAGACTGGGTGGGAGACAATGTGAAGGAACCGGAGGCACTGTCAGCAGCAACCCAATCTACTATCGCCTGTACTTGTCCTGGCCTCGACATTCGTACAGCCTCATTAGGCACGCCAAAATACTGCTGCAGGCTCTGTCGCCTACTCGCACCTGCAGAAGGTGTTTCACTAGTGCGTGTAGCTGGCACAGATCGACCACGTCCTCTCCCTGCAACAGGAGCGCCACCAGCAGCACCACGACCTGGGCCACGTCCCCTTTTTGATGATCTCCTCATATTTTCAAAATGTATGATCTCGCCCTAAATGGGTGTTTTTTTATATAGCAGAATACACGTACAGTGTCTAAAGAGTTTATGAAAACGCAGAAAATGCTATTGGGAAGAAAAGAAAACACTGCAAAATTTTATTTTTTTGCAATGTTTTTGCAATATCAGACTACACGGACAGTATCTACAGCGTTTATGAAAACGCAGAAAATGCTATTGGGAAGAAAAAAAAAAACACTGCAAAATTATATTTTTTTGCAATGTTTTTTGCAATATCAGAATACACGGTTAGTGTCAAAATGCTATTGGGAAAAAATAAATAAAAAGCAAAATTCAATTTTTATGCAATGTTTTTCCAATAGCAGAATACACACACACTGTGGTGTATCTCTTAGTAAATGCAGTGAAGTATTGTTGCACTGAGCTTGCAGGTAAAACGTTTAGATTTTGTCTGGCACTGGCCTCATGGCACTGTTACTGTGACTGTGCACTGCACCCCAGCCAGGGTACAATTGATTTAGGAATCTCTTCAATAATTATATCTGCCTCTTTCTTTTGCAAAATAAAGAAACTCCCTCCCTACTCTAGCTATCTAGATCGCTCACTGATCTAACTAATTAGAATAAAATTCCAGGAATGTGGACTGACTTTAGCACACTAACTCCTAAAATCCTCTATCTATCTATCTATCTATCTGCAGCACAGGAACCTGCCTAACAGTGTCTGTCTAACAGAATGACGCTGTGTGCTGTGTGTGTACTATTTATAGAGACTGGGTCACATGCTGCCCTGGCCAATCACAGCCATACCATTAGTAGGCATGGCTGTGATGGCTTCTAGGGCACACTAGTGAAACGATCATCCATTGACTGCCCTAAAGCTGTTAAAAAGGCGCCAATACAGCGCCGAACACCGGACCCGAACCCAAACTTACAGCCAATAGTTCGGGTTCGGGTCCGGGTCCCGGACACCCAAAAGTCCGGTACGGACCCGAACTTTACAGTTCGGGTTCGCTCAACCCTACATGTCATTCATACATACATTAGTGTGGAGTTGGGGCAGCTCATATAGTTTAAGTGTAGTTTAGTGAGACCGTGTCAGTAATCTTGACATAAGTGTATAGCTAGAGTAGGGACAGTTCAGATAGCGTTAGTGTAGTGATGGTTTAACACCGTCTATTTGATTGCGTTACTGCCAGTTTAACGCCATTTACTTCTGTGTGTGTTACTGCCAGTTTAACGACATTTACTTTTCTGTGTGTTACTGCCAGTTTAACGCCATATAGTTTTGGGTGCGTTACTGCCAGTTTAACGCCATATAGTTTTGGGTGCGTTACTGCCAGTTTAACGCCATATCGTTTTGTGTGTGTTACTGCCAGTTTAATGCCATATCATTTTGCGCGTGTTACTGCCAGTTTAACGCCATATAATTATGTGTGTGTTACTGCCAGTTTAACATCATATCGTTTTGTGTGTGTTACTGCCAGTTTAATGCCATATCGTTTTGCGCGTGTTACTGCCAGTTTAACGCCATATAATTATGTGTGCGTTACTGCCAGTTTAATTCCATATAGTTCTGTGTGCATTACTGCCAGTTTAACGCCATATAGTTTTATGCGTTACTGACAGTTTAACGCCATATAGTTTTGTACATTACTACCAGTTTAACGCCATATAGTTTTGTACGCTACTGCCAGTTTAATGCCATTTACTTCTGTATGCGTTACTGCCAGTTTAATGCCATATAATTTTGTGTGCATTACTGACAGTTTAATGCCATATCTTTTGTGTGTGTTACTGCCAGTTTAACGCCATATAATTTTGTGCGTTACTGCCAGTTTAGCGCCATATCGTTTTGGGTGCATTACTGCCAGTTTAACGCCATATAGTTTTGCATGCGTTACTGCTAGTTTAACGCCATATAGTTTTGTGCGTTACTGCCTGTTTAACACCATTTACTTCTGTGTGCGTTACTGCCAGTTTAACGCCATATAGTTTTGCGTGCGTTGCTGCCAGTTTAACACCATATAGTTCAGTGTGCGTTACTGACAGTTTAACGCCATATAGTTTTGTGTGCGTTACTGACAGTTTAACGCCATATAGTTTTGTGTGCGTTAATGCCAGTTTAACGCCATATAGTTTTGTGTGTTACTGCCAGTTGAATGCCATATAGTTTTGTGTGCATTAATGCCAGTTTAACGCCATACAGTTTTGTGTGTGTTACTGCCAGTTTAACGCCATATAGTTTTGCGTACGTTACGGCCAGTTTAACGCCATATAGTTTTTGTGCGTTACTGCCAGTTTAACGCCATATAGTTCTGTGTGCATTACTGCTAGTTTAACGCCATACTGTTTTGTGTGCGTTACTGCCAGTTTAACGCCATATAGTTTTGTGCTTTACTGACAGTTTAATGCCATATCGTTCTGTGTGCATCACTGCCAGTTTAACACCATGCCGTTTTGTGTGCATTACTTCAAGTTTAACGCCATATAGTTTTGCGTGCTTTACTGCCAGTTTAACGTTTTATTGTTACGGTGGAAAGGCGCCACGACACCCAAAGACCAATTTTTATGTACTCGTTACTTCTATCCAAAGTCAAAGTGACACCAGAATGTATCCAAGAAATATCTAATCTTGTTCCCAGTGCACTACATCATGGCCTCATCATACACACTGGCTCCCCAGCTGTTGCTGAGCAAAATAAAGGCAACTTGCAGGGAACATGTCATTTTTTTGGCTTTATAAATGCAACTATTGCTGCAGCAGATTCTAGCCATGGTACAGATCTGACACTTTACAGGTAGACTAAGGGGAACCCCCATGCACTATATTGGAAAGATTTTCTCATTTTTATGCTTTTACTTTAAAAATCGAAAAATCACTCCTCATTTAAAAATGACGTTTTTCACAAACTTTTTTTTCTATTGATACGTGTCCCCCAGGGCAGGACCCGAACCCCTATAACCATTGTATGCCCAATTATTTCATATAAGCCTTCAAAATGGGCACTTTTGATTTTTGACGTTCGGGTCCGAACGGGGTTCGTTATTCGGGTCCGAACTTTCACGGTGTTCGAAAGTTCTGGTACTGAACAGGGGCCCGTTCAGCCAATCCCTAGTGGCCAGGTGCTGATTCGCAAGCTACAGGTATGTTGATCAGCAGTAAGGCCTCATGCACACAGGGCGTTAAAAAAAAAGAGCTGCACAGCCAGTATTGACGCCAGAAAAAAACACATAAAAAATATGCTTTTAGAAGCGTTTTACATTGGCGTTAATGCACGTTTAGCCCTTTTCTATTTTCCACTCCCAAATCACATAACTACAGCTTAAAAACACTTGACACAGCTTAACGCTGTATACAGTGTTAACACATGTTTAGCCGCGTTTAGCCACATCCAGCATTTTTACAGCTGTAACACTGCTCTTCTTTACGCGCTGTCCTTGGTGTTTTTTTGCAGCTTGAAAACGCCAATGCCACTAAAAGCTCCTAAAAGCCTATGTGTGCATGGACGCATAGAATAACATTAAGAGGCGTTTTTAAGCTGTAGAAAAATCCCTGGTCTCTCCTAAAAGCTCAGGAAAAACACCCTGTGTACATGAGGCCTTACAATGCTGACAGCCACACCAATTGCAACATTTTTTATCCTACTGTAGTGAAAACAGGTGCAGTCTAGAGTGGCAACTCTGTTCTGATTTCCCTAGCAGTACAGCATAAGTCACACCATAATAGGAAGCGGCATTAGGTTGACTCCACTAACAAATTCAACAGGTACAGCAGGGAAAACTGTAGTTACCTATGCTCTTATAATTAACTGCTGCAGTGCATACTTTTTAAGCACAGGCCAAGGTTAAAATTTGAGATTCCATAGCTGTGTATTCCCTAAAGCCAAAGTCTATGCAAGTAGTAGCCTCAATAGCCAGGTCAATTTGTGTAGTCTTTTACCAAGCATAAACAATTGTTCCAAATTTCTTTGAACTTTGATAGAATTCTATCATGAGATAAGCAAGCAAGGCTGGTGTCAGACCTTTATAAAAAAGGGAATCTTCTACAAGGCAAGGAAGAAGCCTAGGCTTGTTGGATGTCAAGATGGGCTTAGCTACAACCTTTATTCACTTGTAGTAAACCAGGGGTAAAGCTTAACTGGCCAAAGCTGTGCATCTGCCAGTTACTTCACAACGGAAGATGAACTCAGGTGAGGCATGCAAATACAGACAATGCAAATGAGCAGCTTTTCTGAGCTCATGTCAGTCAAATGGATATTAGTTAAAGGGGTCAAAGTTGCTACCTGGCCTAGAGCCCCATTCTACCTTAATCTGTCTAAGAGCTTGGCAAATTCCTGAAATCAAATAGTGAAAGTATTGATACTAAGAAAATGATTCTGAAAATGTGTGTTGTGTATTGAAAATTTCTATTGCTGCATATAATTCCAATTTTATATTTCAACATCATTGATTTGATAAAATAAAACACATGATTTTTAAGTGGCTTTAATTTAACTAGAATAATATCTTATTTGTGAAGCTGCAATAAGAAGTTTGGTTGAGATTATTTCCAAAATGTCACAGAAAGCATTTCTGGAATGATTCATGAGGTTTGACCCAGGGCACTAGTGAACAGCATTTTTAAAAGCTGTTGTGTAATACCATTTGTTCTAATTTGAGGGACCTTTTCATACACATGCATGTTGGTCAGCTTCCATGGCCCTGTTTCAACAGCTAATATTTACCAGATAGGATGGATTTTTTTTTAAAAATGGCCACAAACATAACATTCCAGTAACATTCCAAACAAAATCTGTTAAAATGTATTATCTATGCTTCCCCTCTCTCTAACTAACTGGCACATGGACTTTCACACCCACATTAAACAGAACGTAAACCAGAAAATGGAACAGAATGAGCAAAAACAATAATGTGCTCATTTCATGCAAAATGGCCAACAATACTTCAAACAAATTAGGGATATTTTGTTGAATTTAAAAGCAACAGACTACAAAAGAGAGTTACAGGTGGCTCGAACAATGGGCAAAGCTGGTATTTACGAGACAGCAGGAATCACCATAATGACAGTTTGTCCCATAAAAAGGACGACTGTGTTCATGTAAGTTGTTAGCTTCAACCCATTCATCTGAAATCATGCATTCTCATTTCTTATTCAAGAGTAAGTTATGGTCTTTACTGAAAAAAACTGTAATTTCAAAATCATTTTTATGCGAATGCTATAGAAGCGGACATATCATGGTTTCTTCAAAATGTTCGGGTTAAAAATGTCAGTACCACAATTCTATGATTACCTATTGTAGATTTAAAGTGATTGTGAACCAGAAAAATCTAAATAAAAGTGAACTGTCTACCTCAACATCAAACTATCCCCATTCTGGCCAGGAAAGGAGCAGCCACTAATCTGAAATCCTCTCTGCTTGCCTGCAGTGCGAAAAAGCGACACACAAAAAAAGAATTTGTGTCACCACACCCCCACTCTCCTGTGACTGACAAACTACATAGCAGTCCCATGCACAAGCATGAGAGAAGGGGGTGAGTGTCCCGCAGCTGTGCACACAGTACTTTATTATTATTATTAATATTATACAGGTTTTATATAGCGCCAACAGTTTGCGCATCGCTTTACAACATGATGGCAGACATTACATTTACATTACAATTTGGTACAAGAGGAATCAGAGGACCCTGCTTGTTAGAGCTTACAATCTAAAAAGAAAGGGTCAATTGATACAAAAGGTAATAGCTGTAGGGGGATGAGCTGATGGAGGAAGTAAAACAGTGTTAGTTAGAAGCAGGATAGGCTTCTTTAAAGAAAAGGGTTTTCAGGGATTGCTTAACGATGGATAGATTAGGGGACAGTCGGACAGATTGGGGTAGGGAGTTTCAAAGGATGGAAGAAGCTCTATAGAAATCCTGGAGGCGAGCATGGAAGGAGGTGGCAAGGGAGTTAGAGAGCAGGAGGTCTTGGGAGGACCGAAGAGAGCGGCTTGGTTGGTATTTTGGGACTAGGTTAATGATGTAGCTGGGGGCAGATTTATGGATGGCTTTGTAAATTATTGTTAGTACTTTGAATTTTATTCACTGGGTGAGTGGAAACCAGTGGAGGGATTTGCAGAGAGAGGTAGAGGACACTGAATAGTTGGTATGGTGGATGAGTCTTGCAGCGGCATTCATTATGGACTGAAGGGGGGATAGTCTATGTAAAGGTAATCCAATGAGTAGGGAGTTGCAGTAGTCGAGGCGAGAGATAACCAGGGAGTGAATTAGAAGTTTGGTGGTGTCATTAGTTAAAAAGGGGTGTATTTTGGAGATGTTGCGGTGGCTAAGGTGGCATGATTTGGACAGGGATTGTATGTGGGCCTGAAAGGACAGTTCGGAGTCTAAGGTTACCCCTAGCACCCTGGCATGTGGGGACGGTCTGATAGATGTGCCATTGATCTTGACAGAGAAGTCAGGGGAAGGGGCACATGGGGGAGGAAATATTAAGAGCTCAGTTTTAGATAGATTCAGTTTGAGGAAGTGGTTTGACATCCAGGCTGATATGTCTGTTAGTAAATCAGTGATGCGTGAGGAGATTGATGGGGTGAGCTGAGGGGCAGAGAGATAGATTTGGGTGTCATCGGCATATAAATGGTAGCGGAAGCCATGGGAGGCTGTCAGCTGACCCATGGAGGACGTGTAGATTGAGAATAGTAGAGGTCCAAGGACAGAACCTTGGGGGACCCCAACGGTAAGAAGAGTTGGAGAGGAAGAAGTGGAGTTGTAAGTGATACTGAAGTGATGATATAGGTAAAATTCAAACCAACGGAGAGTGCAGCCATGGAGACCAAGCAAATTGAGTACTTCAACACAGATTGCTCCCCCTACCTTCTCCAGCTCACCTAGGATTGACTGTTCGGTGCCTGAGCATTGTGGATCTTGATGGAGTCAGGTGGTGCCTTCCTGGATCTCTTATTGGTCGGTACTCATTAGAAGGCATAGTCAGCTAAGCCAGTGGTCATCAACCCTGTCCTCAGGGCCCATTAACAGGCCAGGTTTGCAAGATAACTGAAATACATCACAGGTGATATCATTTGGTGCTCAGTGATTGCAGTATTCTAGCCTACATCTCCCCAAGGTAATACATATAACCTGGCCTGTTAGTGGGCCCTGAGAAGAGGGTTTATGGCCACTGAGCTAAGCCACGCTAGTGTGATTGCCAAGGTGAAGTGTACAGATGGGAGGAGAGTAATGTGATGTCAAGACTCCACCTCCTAAGCTCTGGCCCATAGAAATGCCCATGGATCAGAGTTATTCAGAGGGCTGTAACAGGTGCAGGAGTGAGAAAATTCAGATACAACTAATGCGATTTGGATTTTTAATGAAAAAGCAAAAATATGATGCATGCCTTTTATATTTATTGAAGATGAGGCTTACAACCACTTTAATGGGGTTTCACACTCTGTGTTAGCAAACAGCAAATATCAATCAAAAAGACTGATACCAGTTTGTATTGGCCAGAAATCACTGATATTCAATGCAAAATACCCAAGCTAGAAAAATGTATACAGGCAGTTTTAACTCATAATCAATATCAATTAGAAATAAAATAAAAAAATAAAAATAAAAAATAATATATTGCAGCCTAAGTCTTTAGATATTGGGGTTGCAGTCATTACCTTTAGGCTGTTTTTAAATTTCCTCTGGTAATCCTGCCAATAACTTTGTGTCCTAGGGTGACAACACTAACTGTACCATATCTTTGCAAGAGTAGTGTTGTCACTCCTGGACATGAAGTGTGTTAGGAGGCAATCCACCCTCCCTCTCTACTTCACAAAACACAGAGAGTTATGAGCTTCCTGGATTTCTGAGAGGATCAACAGCAATTTTAAAGATACAACCCATTGAAATGTGCATGTATTAGAAAGATGGACTGCATATGTTTATTTTTTATTTCACCTGTACATACACCATAATCTTTGAGGTTCTACATTGACCCTAGACAATGGAGAATAGAGAATGTTCACTTTGAAAATAAAGTTTAATAAAGTTATTGTTTGCTTATCTTAGTGAATAAGGTGAAAATTCACTTTACAAAGAATACCCAGTCAAAGAATACCCAATCATGTGCAAGGAAAATTTTTTTTTTTTTTTGTTTCAATATTTTTATTGAAAGTTTTCAAAGTCAAATACAAATACAGATAATAAAGTAAAAAGGAAAGAAATAAGAGCATAACAATTATACACAGATATACGGTGTGCGTAGTACATATGTCATAACATTTTCCCATTCAAAATGCTTCAGATAAAAAAATAAAAAAAAAGATAAAGAAAAAACTATTTAGTGTCACATCAGGTATTTTTATGAATATTCGTCCAGAGTTTCCATTGGTTGTCAAAAGCTTTACATGTTGCAGCGTTAATAGCTAGAAGACGTTCAAAAGCATGGTTTCTGTTAACTGTTATAATCACTTCAGAGGTGTTAATGGCTTGTGTACTTTTCCAGTTGCGTAGTATAAGATTACGTGTTGCCAGTAGTATATGAATGATTATTGCCCTGCAGTCAGGTGGGAATTTTTCCACCCCAATATTGAGGATCGCTAGGGCTGGGTTTGGTTTTGTAATAACTCCCGTGATTGAGGAGATTAGTCTGAAGATGTCATTCCACAGGCCAGTTAAGCTAGGGCATTCCCATAATGTATGCATTAAGTTGCTGATTTGTCCACATAGCCTCCAGCATAGAGCAGAGGTATTGGGGAAGAATTTGGCTAGTCTATATGGTGTGTAGTGCCACCTATTGGTAATTTTAAGTGTCATCTCCCAGTGAGTAACGCAGTGTGAGTATTTTTGTATTGCTACAAAAGCCTGCTGCCATTGATCGTCTATAAATACAGTATTCATCTCCATTTCCCATTTCTTAATGGCCGTAGTTTTTTCAAAAGTACGCTTATTATGAAGCAGGTTATAAAAAATGGATATACCTCTCTTGGAGTTAGGCATTTTCATGTAGAAATTCCAAGCAGCAGATGGTACGATATGTCTAGGTAGAGGGCGCTTCTTTAAGAAATGGGAGATGCGTAAGCATGAGAATAACATATTATCGTGTAGCCGATAGGAAGACATAAGTTGTGCTGCGGATTTGGGGGTTTGTCCTATGAATAGATCGCTTAAATGTGTTATATCCCTTTCTATAAAACTGGTAATGGATAACATAGGGATTTTAGTCTGTAATATTTCTATAGGTAGTTTATACTCAATGTCCTGTGTATCTGCGTCACTTTTATGTATGAGAAGTCTCCAGGCTTGTAGAGAGGTTTGGATTGTTGGAGGCATTGTATTGATTTCCCATGTCTCCCATTCATCGCTTAAGAGAAATGTGATGGGATCGTTTATAGGCATCATAGAGCGTTCAATTTCTACCCATAGAGGACTGTCATGGCCATAGAACCAATGTTTGAGCTGATCTAGTCTAATGGCCCATAGGTAATCATGTAGATCTGCCAGGCCAGCCCCTCCTACTTTCTTATGTAGTATGAGATTTTTGTGTGGACATCTAGCTCTTTTACCACCCCATGTGAACTTCCAGAAAATATTGGTCAAGGTTCGAATAAAGGGAGACGGTATGTTAATGGGAATGGAGCGAAACACATACAGGATTTGTGGAAGGATAGACATCTTAAATGCCGCTATCCTGCCTAGCCAGGATATTTCAGTCTTGGAGATTTGTCTGAGCTGTTGTTCTACTTTGGCTATAAGTGGTTTAATGTTGGATTCCGTTAGGGATGAAATTTTATTAGTTAGGGTTATTCCTAAATACGGGATACCGTTAGTAGGCCAAGAGTAGGGTAGAGATGCCTGTAGTGTATTTTGTAGAGTCTGGGAGATTCCAAGATTTAATATCATGGATTTGGTGAAGTTGACCTTATAGTACGAAATATCACCAAAGTTTTGTAGAATTTTATGTGCCTGAGGTAGGGAGGTGCGAGGGTTAGACAGTAGCAGTATGACATCATCCGCAAATAGATTAATGACATGTTTGGTAGAATTAAATGTGAAGCCTGTGATAAGAGGGTCAGATCTTATTGATTCAGCTAATGGTTCAATCATAAGATTGAAGATTGTAGGGGAGAGAGGACACCCTTGCCGGGTGCCATTGGAGATATCGAACGTTTTGGAGAGGAACCCGGATGTGTGAACCTGAGCTGAGGGTTTTGAGTACAATGCCAGTATAGCATTTAGAATATGTCCTGTGAAACCAAATTTGGATAGTACCATTTGCATGTAGGTCCAATGAACCCTATCAAACGCCTTCTCTGCGTCTATGGAGAGCAGCAGAGAAGGCGTTTTGGTTGTAGCAGCGTGATGTATGACATTTATAATACGCCTAGTAGCATCTGAGGTCTGTCTCCCCCTCACAAAACCCATCTGGTCGCGTTTGATGAGAAATGGAGCGTTTTGCTAATAGTTTGGCATATATTTTGATGTCCGAATTGAGAAGTGAAATCGGCCTAAAGTTAGCTGGGGTAGTAGGTTCTTTCCCTGGCTTGGGTAGTGTAATAATGTGTGCTCTCAGCATCTCCTGAGGAAAGGTGGAGGTGTCAGTAGCTCGGGTGAAGATTGACTGCAGGTAGGGGGCTAATGTTTGTTTGAAAGTTTTGTAATATTCATTGACAAAGCCGTCGGGACCAGGTGATTTGCCATTTGGTAGTGTGTTAGTTACTTGTTCTATTTCTAGTGTTGAGAAGGGAGCATTCAAGTCTTTAAGATGATCTTCTGTCAGTGAAGGTAAGTTGATACCCCTTAAGAATTGTTGTATCTTGGGAATTTCTGGTTGTGTAGTAGACATGTCCTTGTTCAAATTATATAGCGCACTGTAGTAGTCCGCAAATTGATTAGCTATGTCTTGTGGGTTAGTGATTTTATGGAGTAGGGTGGGATGTTGTAGAAAGGCTATTCTATTTCTAATGCGTGCTGTTTTAATTCTGTTGGCTAAATATTTTCCTGCTCTGTTTGCGTTGGCGTAGGAGTTTAATTGTAGTTTCCTGAGATGTCTGTCATATTGTTGTGCTAAATGTTCTCTCAGGGATTCTCTGAGTTTAGTCAGGGTATTCGATAAGGTCGTGGATGGAGAGCTTTTGTTTAGTGTTTCTGTTGTATGTATATCTGACAGTAAGATTTTTAATTTCGTGGCGTAACGTCTTTTTTCACGAGCACCTAGTTGTATTAGTATGCCTCTCATGTAGGCCTTGTGTGAGTTCCATAGTGTAAATGGATCTATTGTCGGTGTGGCATTGTTGTGGAAAAAGTTACGGAGATGCTGAGAGATCACAGAATGCGTGTGGGGTTCGTGTAGTAGTCTGGTGTTGCAGCGCCAGATGGGGGGTGAGGAGGAGACACCCTGTTCCTTAAAAGACATTGAGATAGCGGCGTGGTCAGACCACGTAATGTCGTGTATTTTTGTATCATTAACACGTTGTAGGAGCATTTGGTCCACAAGGAACATGTCAATACGTGAGTATGATTTGTGCCTGGAGGAATAGAAGGTGTAGTCCCTTTCGTTGCCGTGAAGACACCTCCAAGCATCATACAGTTCCTGAGTATGCAGCAGGTGTTGTAGAGTTGGGTGCTTTGTAAGTTTAACTGTGGTTGTGTCCAGCAGAGGATCCACTATGAGGTTAAGGTCACCTCCAATTATAAGGTTACCGTATAGCATAGACTGCACTTTTCTCAGTACTTTACGTAAAAAACGTATTTGGTGGCAATTTGGGGTATACACCACAGCAATTGTGTATGGTTTGGCGTTAATATCTCCCGTAACAATGAGGAATCTGCCTCCTTCATCCGTGTATGAGTCTTTAATTTGGAAAGAGAGTGAGTCTTTCAAGGCAAGCATTACTCCCCCTTTTTTGCTGTTCGGAGTACAGGCTAGAAAGATGTGAGGAAATGACCTGTGTGCACAGCTTGGCGCTTTGTTTAATTGGAAGTGGGTCTCCTGTACATAGAGGATGTCAGCTTTTTGCTCGATCGCTTCTTTCCAAAGTGAAAATCTTTTTGCTGGGTGGTTTAGGCCCCGGGCATTGTTAGATAAACAATTAATAGCCATTTGTGTTATGGAGGGATGTGTAGGCTGGCTGTGTAGAGCTAGTACTCACTGCGGTCCTGTTTGTGTTGTTGGAGTCTACCGGCACGTGGCAAGGAGAGCTTGGAAACTTGGTATTCCTGACATATGATGAATTCAGATGGTCATAGTACCTGTGTATTAAAAGGAGAGAACAAAAAAAAAAAAACGAAAAAGACAAAACGAACATATTGAGAACTGCTGTTCTATAAGAAAAGACCTTAAAACTGGTCTGCGTGCAGACATATCTGCGTAACTGAGTAAGGCGATCGGAGACTAAATGATAGGCTCCTATTCTGGAGAAATCTTAGATGTTGTAAATGTGAATTATTTAAGAGCTTGCACCTGTGTGTTTTTTGGTGGATCTCTTGTGGGACACTACTTGCCATTCCGTGGTCACCATTTGAGGCTGAGGCTGAAGCGATGAAATGGGTTGTAGTGTTTGGTCGGGCAGAATCCCCCAGTGTCGCAGGGTGGCTATTCCCTCCTCCAAAGTGGTGATGGTCTTTGTGGTACCGTTGTGCGTTATGGACAGTGTGGCTGGGTACTTCCATTTGTGTAGGATCTTGTGATTCCTTAGGGCTTTGGTGATTGTTGCTAAGTTGCGGCGTCTTTGCAGGGTGTGTCTGGAAAGGTCTGGAAGTAAGAGGATATCAGCGTATTGTGCCGGGTTAGAATTAGGTTTACGGGTCGCCTGAAGGATCTGTTCCTTAACGTGGTAAAAGTGGACTCTTAGGAGAATGTCCCTCGGGGTACCTTCTGGTAGGAAGGCGGGTTTCGGAATTCTGTGGATTCTGTCTATCAGTAGGTCTTGTGCAGTTAACTCAGGGACCAGGGTTGAGAACAATGCGTGGGCATATTGCAGGAGATGTGTAGATGGGACCGATTCAGGGACTCCCCTCAGCTTTATATTGTTCCTCCTACTTCTGTCCTCGAGGTCAGCGACCTTATCTTTTAACCAGGCAATGTCTTCCCCCTGAGCAGTATGGGCATCTACCATGGTATTATATGTGGAGGCATAGGTGTCCATTTGGGTTTCTATTTGATCTACTCTCACCCCCAAGGCCTGCACTTCTTTGTGGCATTGGTTTATCCCTGTCACCATGTCAGCTTGCAAGGAAGATCTCAGTGACCGCAGCATTTCTTTGAGCATGGTGTCAGAAATAGGCCTGTCTGCAGTGGGGAAGTCAGCTATGGGATCAGTCAGTGGAGTAGCTTGTGCTGTGCTGTAGGCTTGCGGCCTGCTTACCTCCATTGCTGCTGACTCGTGTGGCCTGTGAGGAGAGGACATCCTCGGTTTTGACTTGGCCGGGCTTCTTGTGGAGGGGCTCGAGGTGCCAGATGAGGGTCCGCTGTGCGTATGTGTCTGTGACTGCTGACTCGCAGCTCCGTTGTGCCTGTTAGAGCGGATCCCTGCATCTCCTCCCGGCCGCTGTGAGGAAAGGCTCCCGCCGCCATTTTGTTCAGGCCCGCGGGATTTATGAGAGAAGAAATCCGGCATCCTAGCGGGTTGCGGTGGGGCCTTTCGGCGTTTAGTCATTCCCCTGCTTCTCGTGGTTAATGGGGTGTGTTGGTGCCCTTGTGTGTGAGCGGTGCGCTCCGATGTGGCTCTGTTTCTCCGGCGGCTGAGCGGAGCTTCCAAGTCAGGTGTCCATCTTGGAGCTCGGTCGCCACGCCCCCGGGGAGGAAAGCAATCTCATGATGACAGGGAGGGAGGGGAGAGAGACTGTCAGAGGAGAGAGCAGGTTGCGGATGATGAGGCATGTAAACTGACCACGGTGGTCTGGGCTCAGCAGCCATGATTATCGTGGTCAGCAGAGGCAGGGGGACTCAGAAACTGGCAGGCTCAACCAGGTTTATTACCAGTTTGGAAGAGAAGAATTTCACAGCACAGGCACTGTGCTGTCATTCATGCCTTAACCACATGCCGACCGGGCCATAGCCAAAAGACGGCTACAGCGTGGTCGGCTTATTCTGGGTGGATGTCCGTGAGCCCCCTGGGGAGCGCACCCAGGAACATCCGTGACTGCAGGGTCTGGGGGACCCCGGCGCATCACGGTAAATGGATGCTGATAGCAGGCGTTTACCACGTGATTGCTCTGTCAAATGACGGAGGCGATCACTTGTAAACAAACCGGCATCAGCCGGTTCCTCCCTCCCCTCTCTGTACCAATCGGTACAGTGTGAGAGGAGAGAGGGAGAGATTGTTTGCTGCTCAGTGCCAGTACTATGCAAAACTATGCAATACTGTGCAATATTGTGCAATACTCTGCAATACTCTGCAAAACTGTGCAATACTGTGCAATACTCTGCAAAACTGTGCAAAACTATGCAATACTGTGCAATACTGTGCAATACTCTGCCAATACTCTGCAATAAATTTTAACAGAAACAAATTATTATTTTTTTTTTTACCAAATTTTTTTTTATTTATAGCGCAAAAAATAAAAAACCCAGTGGTGATTAAATACCACCAAAAGAAAGCTCTATTTGTGTGAAAAAGAGGGCAAACATTTTATATGGGTACAGTGTTGCATGTATTGGCTCTCAAAGTGTGAGTATTGGCTCTCAATACTGTGTGAGAGCACTGAAAGCTGAAAATTGGTCTGGTTAGGAAGGGGGTTAAAGTGCCCAGTGGTCAAGTGGTTAAAGGAACAGGACCTTTTTGTTTTTCAGGTTTACAAACACTTTAACTAAGTAAATGAGGTCAAATTCTGCTGACTTTGTTATTATATCCAAACAAAATGCTGTTTGATTTTTTTTTGCTTGTTTTTTTTTTGTTCATGATTAGTATCCTTTGCAAAGGGAATTTTAATTTAGGCAGACCATACACGGTTCGAATCTCGGCTGGTTCCTGCTGAACCTGCCAAAATTTGAACTGTGTATGGGCAGGCTGAATGTACCAAGATGATCAATCGATCAACTTGGGTACAACCAGCATGCTGGGTTTTACCTGCAATTATAACTAGCAGCAGTTATAGCTGCTAGCAATAAGCACTGACTTCTACCAGCCGAGAGAAGACAATGGTCCAGCAGGAGGGATTCCCGCATTAACACTGCCCATGGTTGCAGGAAAGAAATTTGCTCCGTGTTTGGTTGACCCTATTCCTCCTTGTTCCCTAAGATAAGTGAAAATTTACTCTAAAAGTGAACATGCTCTACTCCTTTAGTAAATCAGCCCATCTATGTCTACTAGAATCCAGATCTAATTAATTGTTTAAAAACATTAAAGCACTTTCTTTGGCAGTTGCCACATTTTATCCAACTGAAAGGGAGCATTAATCATTTCCTGAAGTATTTAGTGAAGTGTAACCCTTATAAACTGGAAAATAGCTGGGACCTCATTCTTTTTAAATCCCGAAAACACCCAAGGGTCTAGCGAAGGAGTGAGAAGAATGCATGTGGCCCAAAAAATACCAGTGTGACATGCATGCTGTTGAGAATACTGCCCTTTATGAAATCCAGGAACTAGACAGGTATGTGTGGAGCAGACCTTCTTAGCAATGAGGAGAAAGTGCAAGTGAATAGTCATGAAAAGGAAGTTCAATTATTGTAGACATCCTTAAGAGGCATCATAGGTAGAACAAACAGATACCCAAAATGTGATTAGAAAGAATAATATATAAAGGAAAAATATTCTGCATGTTAATATTTGCATGCACTAGGGGCTGTCAAATTATATATTTCCTTGTCTAGGTGTAAGGGACTTGACATTTATTAGTAGAGGGGTTTACACAACCTCCGGCTCTTTTTCTATTATTAAACACATACCACTGTTTAAGAGTACTGTCCATTCTACCCTCCAGAATTTATCTACAATGATGGGAATAATCATTAGGCACTATATGCAGAAGTAAAATAAGTAATTTATCATCATACTTGCTTTACTCAAGAATAACTGCACACCATCAATTTTCAAGACACAAGTATGCCTTCATCTATTTATATGAAACAGTTTGTCTCGATTTATCTGGAGTTCATTTGCAAGTCAATTGTTGATGTGATGCAAAGAAATACTTAATTCTGACAGCATGTACAAGAGCACATACATTCTCAGTAACTAAACTGTTGGCGTTTCCACTAGCAGTGAAGCTTCTAGAGATGATCTTTTTGGCAACCAAATAAATACTTATAACATAATAAGAAGTAGCTCCCTGAGGGCCCTAAATGTATGAGAGTGTCACAGGATCAAATTGTTGTAAATTGTACTCAAGAACTGGATGTAAATATATGACACATTATAAAAGATATCTGAGACATCTATCTTTTGATTAGAGACAAGCAAACCGGTTCATCTAAATTGTTTTTGACCCAGGTGAAGCAGATTTGTTTGCTAAATGTTGTATCTGTGTCAAAAAGTTTTGTACTTTTAATTTAAAACTGTGTAGTTCTTTAGCATTAGGTAGACTTGCAATGGCCCTTTGAACAATTTTTATGTATTTTTTTGTGTACACAGTTTGTCATTGAGAGTGACCACAGGAACCCTCCCCTGCCAGCTATTTAAAAAATTAAGATTGCAGAAATTGCTGTTTCCAGTATCCTTGAGTGGTGTAAAGAGTGTCTCTGCTTCTACTAGAGACAACTGAAAGTGAAAAACTCAAAGGATCCTTAAACAAAAGTCAATTGAAAAATTGACTTTTGTCAATCTCAGATTTGCTGATCGCCACTCATGCACAAACTTTGGCCAATTCAGCATGAATCAGCTGAAATGTGATGTGTTTATGGCCAGCTAAGCAGTGGCAAGTGTATCAACATCGGAGAAGTCAATCCTAAAGTTTTAGTAAAATACCTGAACTCCAAAGAGTATCTGATATTGTAATTTAGATTGCTTAATTGAATTGGCTTCACAGCTATAATAAGATAATAATGAATGTAACATTATGGCCCCATTCACACTTGTGCGAATTGTCCAGTGTCTTGGGACTGCAAGTCATACTCCATGATTTCCAATGATAACCATTCATATATGTGCGACTTCAAGTCGTGCCAACTTCAAAGAAGTCTCTGTACTACTGTGGTCTGACTTTCATGCTTGAAGTCTATACACCTCAAGTTTACACAGGCATTCCCTGAAATCTCAGGCAAAATCACCAGCTGCAAAATTGCGGTAAAATCGCGGTAAAATTGTGAAACTTTTAAGTTGCGGCAGTGAAAAAGGGGCCTATGTGTATGTGAATGTATGTGTGTGTACTGTTTGGTTCCTTTTAGTTCATTCTTATTAGCACAGATTATTGGTTTCTGCTACTGTTTAGTGAATATTTAACGGTTTCCATCAAACCTAACTGTTCTTTTAATTTAGACAAGTTAAATCTCTGAGTCAAAATAAAGATAGTGATGATCCATTAATACACAATGGGGGTTATTTACTAAAGGCAAATCCACTTTGCACTGCAAGTGTACTTGAAAGTGAAGTCTCTGTAGATCCGAAGGGGACATGCAAGGAAAAAAAAACAGCATTTTAGCTTGCACATGATTGGATGATAACATCAGAAGAGCTTCCCCTCATTTCAGATCTATCCCTCAGATTTAAAGCGACTGCACTTCTAAGTGCACTTTCAAAAAGAAATGCCTATACAGGCATACCCCACTTTTAAGTACAAAATGGGGTTTATTTACTAAAGTTGGAAAGTGCTAAATCAGGCTCACTTCTGCAAAGAAACCAATGAGCTTCTAACCTCAGCTTGTTCAATTAAGCTTTGGTAATAAAACCTGAAAGCTCTTTGGTTTCTATGCAGAAGTGAGCCTGATTTGCACTTTCCAGCTTTAGTAAATAAACCCCATTGTGTCCTTAAAGAGGGATTGCACCAACAAAAAAAAAATATTAAAAGTCAGCAGCTACAGATACTGCAGCTGCTGACTTTTAATAAATGGACACTTACCTCTTCCAGGGTACAGCGATGTCGGCAGCTGAAGCCGAGAAATCACTTAGTTCTGGGCTGCTGCCGCCGCCATTCTCGTTGAAGGAATCAGGAATTGAAGCATTGCGGCTTCACTTCCCGCTTCCCTACTGCGCATGCACGAGTCCCGCAGCGCAATGGGAATGCTCCGCGCTGTCTCTGGGACCCGTGTGTGTTCCAGCAGACAGCGCGGCGGGACAGGAAGAGGCATAGACTCCCATGGGAGTCTATGCCCTGAAGTGGGTGCAAATACCTGTCTTAGACAGGTATCTGCACTCCCCTGAAAGGTGCCAAATGTGACACCGGAGGGGGGAGGGTTCTGATGAGTGGAAGTTCCACTTTAGGGTGGAACTCCACTTTAAAAGTGGGGTATGCCTGTACTGTTTGGAGTCCTGTAAGGCACTGTCTCATCCTGCTCTGCACATGCTCAGTTGCTCTCTATTCTCGGAACTGTGCCTAAAATCAGAGCCCTTAGAGACTGATCAGCTTGTCAGCTTTAAGATTTACTGTTGCTGAAGGGGGAAGAAAGCAATGTGAATGCCACTGTTTGTGTGAGAGAACACACACAGAGAAGGGAGGGAGAAAAGAAAAGCAGGAGAGGTGACAAGGCAAACTCTGCTGCCAAGGAGTTACAAAAGAGTTAAAATTACAAGGATCATGTCTTATCTTATCTCCCTGATTCTCACTCCTTTCTCCCTCATTGGCAGCCTGTGAACTTTAGCACTGTAAAGCTTCTGCCAACCTTCCTCTCTAGCTAAGCGAATAAATACAGTACAATCAAGGCTGGAAATGTACATATATTCATTTCAGATAGGGATGTGTAATTTTTGAGACCAAGTAGAAGTAGAGAGTTTCTAACAGTGGTGGCTGCTTCATTAGGGGAACAGGGGCATCGTTTCCCTAATTTATACACCAGGCCCCTAATGTACATGCAGGGCATCGAATGCATTGATTTCAATGTTTTTTCTAATTAGCTTCAAAAATGGTGGGGTAGGGTGGGGTAGGGTGGGGTGGGCCACCCAGTTGTGTGACAATAATAATATTCGCTTTACTTCTCCTCCCAGCCAATCAGGTCTTAAAACCTGCTTCCTGATTGGCCAGGAGGAGAAGCAACCGTATTGGCTGGGAGTAGAAGCAGGAGGGAGCCGATGAGGAGTAGACGTAGGGGGAAGCTGCTGAATCTGCCCGCAACCTGGATGGGGTAGGTGCTGGTGGGCGAACATGGGAGTGACAGGGGGGTTTGTTCAGCGATCAACCCAGCGACAGGGGTGGGGTGGGCTTTTTTTATCAATCGACCGACCGAACGGGTGGTTTGTTTGCCACCCCCACCCCCAAAAAAATTGGAACACAAGCCACCACTGGTTTCAAATAAGGAAATGACTGCCCTGGGCTTCAACAAAATAGCAGCCTCTAACAAAAAGAAACAGGAGAAAGGCAATTTACATCAAACATTAATTTTGGTAGAATAATTATTAATGTGGAATGTATGTTCCTCTGTTAAAGAACATTTATTTTTATCGAACAGTTATGGGTAACGTTCTGCTTTAACTCAGGAGCTTCTTGAAGGGGACGGATTTGCAGGCTCCTGAAAAGGAGTGCAAACTATTATTTTATTAGGCTAAACTCTGCACCCAAGTTTATCTGTTTATGCCAGGTAGTCTGCTGTGCAACTACTGCTTTTGATGAAAAAAAAAACAACACTACTATTCTAACTACAATCAGAAACTTAGTATTTCTAACTGTGCCTAATACCCACTAGCTGCAGCTTTTTCTACATATATAAAGACCATAAACATAACAGTGCAATTGTTATGTATAATGGTTGTTGCAAAATCTTATATTTCAAAACAGGTGGCAAATCCAGCCAAACTTGAGCAATTTAACCCAGTGGAAAATCCAGCCAAATTTTAACAACTTTATATTTTCTTTTTTGTGCCAAACAATCATGTTTGAAGGAATGGCTGTTAGACCAGATCTATAACTGATCATTTATTCGATCACATACATGTCCAGGAGAATGCTGTGGTTGCTGTAAATTAAAAAAAACTTAAAAGAGAAGTGTGTTTTTTTTTTCTGTATCATACTAACCTAGGTGAATGCAGCATCGGTGTGATTCTGCATATGTCCCCCGCTGGCTCTAACACTGAGAACTGAGCGATCAAACACTGCCGATCGCTCAGTTCTCAAGGCTCCCTGAGCAGAGAGCTGGTGACTGTCAGTCACCAGCTCTCTGCTCTGCCCCTTTGCACTGGATCGCTGAGAGGCTGAGCCAGGTGCCGGTTCCAAGCATGTGGGGGGATCCCAATTTCATTGTCCCGAACTTGGGCTGTACTTCCGCTGTAATGTTCATTAAGACTTTGCATGTGATTGAGGCGATTCAGTTTGCATTTGCAGCGCTATACAAATCATTCATTCATGCCCAAAGTCCTTACTAAAACATCCAAAAAAAGCAATGCACAATAATTTCCATCTCAAAAGTCAGAACTTGCAACAAATGTGTTCCACCCTGTTTGCCTATTGTTGAAGGGGAAGCATAAAATTGTTTTTATTGGAAAAAATAACTAGTATGATAAAAAAGGGAAAGAAATCTAGCAGATTGCCAATGAAAATATGGTAAAACAAATAGTAGACAATGGTTTTAGAATGGTGGATTGGCGGATTGCCAACCCTAGCAAAGCCCCAACAGATTGCAAGAGCAATTTAGGCAAAATGTCGGCAGAACTTGTGACTATCTTCTATTTTGTAGAAATAGGTAATATTTACATTGTAGTTTTTAATGAACATTTATTTGATACAATTTTAAAGAAGCACAAACAATACAATTTAGTTAAATGCAAAGAAGGGACATTTCTATGCAACCCAAATATGATTAAGAATTGCAGTTTTTCATTGAATTCAAAGATAAGTTGTGAACATTTTTCAATACCATTGATATCTGTATGCAGTCTTTCAGATTCACAATGCTGACTGTAAGGTTTGGTTCAAACCATAACTCACAAATGAAAAGTGTTTAGCCATCACTTTCATATGTGCCTAATTTAACAATTTTAACCAGAGCTTCAATTCACATAGCATTTACCACACTTAAAGAGGAAGTAAACTCTTGTAAAAAAAATAAAAAGACAACCTGCAAGACAAAAGCATAATGTGCTAGTATGCATAGCTATAATGTATTACTTACCTCAGATTGAAGCCCCCGAAACCATCCTCGTCTCCCCCTCCGGCCACCGACATGTCGTCCCGGAGTTACTTCTGGGTATCGCGGCTCCGGCGCTGTGATTGGCCGGACCTGCGATGACATCACTCCCGCGCATGCGCCCGGGAGATGCCGGTAACAGCGCGCAGACTGATGCAGCGGCACATAGGTGCCATTGCGTCAGTTTGCTCTAGTGCGCATGTGCCTATGTCATCGGCATATGCAGGGGATATCTTTTAAACCGTGCAGGATTAGGAGATATCCTGGTTAGCTACAGGTAAGCCTTAATATAGGCTTACCTGTAGCATAAAGTTTAAAAATCGGGTTTACAACCACTTTAAATGGTTGTAAAGGTCAAAGGTCTATGCATGAAGGTACAAAACCTTCAGTATGCAGCTCCCCCAGCAGCCCCCCTAATACTTACTGGAGCCTGATCCTGACCCAGCGATGTGCACGAGAGTGGCTGCTCTCCCAGGTCTCTGCCACTTCATTGGCTGAGACACAGCAGTGGGAGCCATTGTCAATCCCAGCCAGTAAGCAAATGAGGAGAGAGTGGGGGCTTGCTATTTGGGCATTTGGAGAAGAAGAGGAGCCAGGAGTGTCAGTAGGTGACCCGAGAAGAGGAGGATCAGGGCTGCTCTGTGCAAAACCATTACACAGAGCAGGTAAGTATAAGATGTTTTTTTTATTTTTTATAAATTACTTTTATTATCAATATAAGTCATAAATTAAATCTGCATTTTTATGGATGTCAAATGATTTAGTTATAATTTAAGGTGAAAGTCAATGTACCACTGTATTCCTAACATTACTGTAGGAAATAAAACTCCTATTATTATATGTGCAAGAGGTGTAAGGTGGTTGTGGTGTGAGATTTTAAAAAGATCTTCGATGAAACCTTACTATGCCCATGATATCTTTAGCTAACTTTCTTTACCCCACCTTTGAGTCTGACACCACTCTTTTGCCCTTCCCTATCGGGTCCCTTCACTCGCCTCCCCTTTTCCTCTTCCCTACCTTACTCCTTATCCAACCCCCCTTACCTTCTCTTGCTCCTTTCTACCCCTCCTACATGCTTGCCCCTCGTCCCCCTCACTCTCTCTCCCTTTTCCTCTTCCCTACCTTACTCCTTATCCGACCCCCCTTACCTTCTCTTGCTCCTTTCTACCCCTCCTACATGCTTGCCCCTCGTCCCCCTCACTTAAGCCCCATACACACGGTCGGACTTTTTCATGGATTTTGTCCGATCGGACAAGGTTGTTGAAAAATCAGACCGTGTGTATGCACCATCGGACAGTGTTCGTCGGTTTGTCCGACGGACAAAGTCTTATCTCCTGCTGGAAAGATTTGCCGTCAACACGGTCCGATCACACCAAATCCGAGCGTGTGTACGCTTGTACGACGGACAAAGTGCTACGCATGCTCAGAAGAAATTCTGTGACGGAAGCGCTCGGTCAGGTAAAACTACCTTTCCTAATCGACACAGCACATTCGTCACGCTGCAATGTTAAAATGTCTTTAATGCAGCGCATTCTCTTTTTCTTTACAATGCAACAAGAATGACATGTTTTAGCTGCTCCTATTCACCCGCACTTCTCACAAACTTACTTCTTTATTACTTTGCAGCATTTATACACTACATGTTTATTTTGACTGTGAACGGAAAAGAATCTTTGTTATTTTTTTACCATGATTTGTCTTTTTTTTTTTTTTTTTTGGGGAATACATATTGGAATGTTTTTTTTTTTTTTTTTTTTTTGAGGGGGGTTGTGTGTCTCAAATTACCAAAAACACATTATTAACATTTGTATTTCTTGCTTACATTTACTAGGAGGTTGTTTGTTGTTGGTGCCCCTTGTTAATTCTACTTTAGGATTAGTGAAATGTACCTGCCTAGTCAAAGAAAAACTGTCATTGTAGAAAAGTAAAACACAATAGTCAATGATTATTTCAAATCAAAAAAAACTTTATTTAGGTCACACCAACAAACCAAAGAGGAACGCAGCCATGGTGAAACTTGGGGAATTTGCAAAGTCTTGGCCCCCCACGGCAACCATCATTGTTCAAGCGTAGAAAATTGGGGGCCTGAGGAGTACGTATATTAAGGGGAGTGCAATCTGGTCGTGAAGTCCAAAGTATCCGGAACTGCAGCAGATGCCATCTAGGTCCCCAGGCTCTGGTACTACAAGAGGCTCCATCTTCTCTCAGACCAGACTGATTGCAGGTCGTCACTCTCAGGTCTTCCTTCCACGCTTCCTTGCACGCTGTGGCTGTCGTGCTGGTGGGGTGGCAGAAGGAGGAGGAGGAGGAGGAGGAGGCGGAGCATGGTAGCTATGGCAAACATGTGTGACTGGGGTCATCTCCCCAGCCCTACCCTTATTTAGGACATGGAGGATGAGCCCCTCACACATGTTGCGTTGCCTCACCTCCATACCCATCATTTTTGTGACAACCACCGAGCCAAAGGTCTCCTCGTCGGCGGGTGTGGCATGTAGGGAGTCTGAAGCCTCTCTGATCATGCGGAGCGCTGACTGTGCCGCATAACCCCCCCTTCTCGCCCTTTTGTACGGAAGGCGGAGGGGAGGGGTTTGGGTGTCAGTCAGGCTCCGCGGCCTAGCCCCCTCTTGGCTGCCACTACCCAGCTGGTGGCTGCCACTAACCCCTGCCTCCTCCTGACTGCCACCTTCCACAGCCACCTCCTGGCTGAGGTCTTCCTGTGTATGAAAAAGGGACATAGTTTCAGTTATTTGTTCATCAAACACACACAATTCTCATCTTGTGACTGTTGCAAAATGTTTACAAATAGAAAACCATACAATTCTCAGCCCTGCAGTTTAGATTCTGGCCCCAAATGTCTCCAACACTACTGTCAGTTGATATGTCAAACACGTTAGGAACTAAGCAATTGGGGATCCTGAATTAAGTGAACATCATTCATTATTCCCAGAAATGGGAACAAAACTACTATACCTGGAACAAGCTGGGCTCCTCCACCTCTTCCATACTGGAAGGCCCAGGTTGCTCCTCGGAAGCCTCAACAGGGGTGGGCTGCGCGCAAGGAAGCGTGGAAGGAGGAGTCGAGGTTGGCTCCGTGACATCAGTCTGGTCTTTCAGAAAATGGAGACTCTGATAGTACCAGAGCTTGGGCACATAGACCTCATCTGCTGAAGTTGCAGTTTCCTCAGACTTCACGACCTTCTTCCGCTCCCTGATATACGCACTCCTCAGGCTGCCAATTTTCTTTCTTAGATCATCAACAGTTGCCGTGGGGAACCTTGGCTTGACAAATTCCACAAGTTCCTCCAGGGCTGCGTGCCTCTTTGGTTTGTTGGTGTAATGTGGGTGTTTACCCTGCCATAAAACGGGAAATTCCCTGAATTTGGCAATGAAGAGGGGGAGAAAACTCATGTCGTTGAATCCCTGCATAATCTCTGCAAGACACAACACCACACAAAACCCTCTCAATTATGTCAGGCTAAACTCTCCTAATCTTCTCCATAAAGAAGCCTCAAGTTCAAATCAGTCTAGGCTAGTTATGTACCAACGTCAAATTGTACCTTCGTTTGTAGCGATCGTCTCGTGTGAGTTTTCTCTCCCCTCGTCTCCCAGATCGTGGCTACGACACAGGCGTGTGACGTTTTATATACAGTGCGCATGCGTCAAACTCCGCCCGCCCCTGACGATCTTTCTCGTCTATTCCCCACCCCTTCTCTTTACGGCGCAGTGGGGAGAGCACATGGCGTGGACACAGCAGGTGCGCCCCAAATATCCCACCAACGAGGAGGAGGACGAGGAAAGTCCGGAGGCAGAAACGTCCCGATCCCGGAGCCTGAAATTCAAGGCCTCCAATATGTCATTTGGAGAAATGTTGGAGATGGTGGACATATTAAAGAGGAGCGACTATGATGGGAAGTATGGGCCTTACCTCAACCCCAATGTCCGCAAGGCCAAGATCATGTCTAAAGTTGTGAGGAGGCTGTACAATCAGTTTGGGGTACAACGATCCAAGGAGCAACTGAGGAAACGCTGGTCAGACCTGAAACTGAGGGAGGCCGATCAGTACAGAAAGATCAAGCGAATTCTTCAAAAAAGTAAGTAGTTGTGTTTTGTGTTTGATTTCTTGCTTGCATACTGCTCCATTGGGTTTGATTTTTACAAAGTTGTACATTCCAAAATGGCCACTTTCAGGTTCGTCTGTGCATTCGATCGTACTCAGCCTCGATCTTTCTGCCACTGTCATTGTGTCCATTCGATCGTACGCAACCTCGATCGTTCGGCCACTTATAATACGATGTTTGGTGTTTTTTTGGGGGAAAGGAAGTTTGTTCTCACTAGAAATGTCATCAATGTAAAGCCAATTTATTCAATGTAAAGGAGAGGTCACCCAGTAGCTGTTTACCCATCTGGACTCTAGAGCACTAGTGCTGGGACACCCAAACCCCCTTTTTATTAGGCTTTTCCACACATGTGCTCCAGTGGATACTAGAGGGGTGTCTCCATCACACAAACTTCTACCAAAAAGCTAGTCAGTTTAGCACCTTTACAAAGTGACTACATTCATGTAGTTGGCATTTGTAACTGGCCAAACTAAAATAGTGTCCGTCACTTTCAACCAATGTTTGTCATTTCCTATTTCTGCCCTCAATAGATTGTGTTGCTAAATCTTCCTTTTGTACATTCTCATAGGGGAGCGAAAACTTGGGCCGTCTGAGGAAACCCCCAAACCAACACCTCCCAAAAAAGGGGAAAGAGCAGAAGCAGAGGAGGAGGAGGAGGAAGGAGAGATCATCGAACTTGGAGAAATTGTCACCACAACAGGTGAGTGTGGGAGAACACAGCTACTGGTAAGCTAATCCATGTATGGCTGCCTCATTTCCAACACCCCATTTTTGTTTGTTTGTGGTTTTTAGGTGACGTGGATGTTGTGGAAGAAAAATCGCACTTTACCATAGAGAGTGCCCACGTACTCATCGGAGAGATAATGGTCTGCAATAGAGATCTATATTACATAAAGCAAAACATCAATGATGTTCAACAAAAATTGAAGAACATCATGGATGTTTTAGGAAAAATATGAAAACGCACCAAGTAATTAACACACATTTGTGCCAGCTTCTGAACACATTTGCAACTTAAAAACTGTGTGAAATTTGGAACATGCACACATTGTGTCCACATGTACTAGCTCCCATCATGGTGGATGAATGCCAACGTTTTTTTGGGGGTGCAAACACTTTACGAACTACGAAAGTGGTTGTGGTGAAGGGGTTGCACCCCCAAAAAACGTCCATTCATCCCCATGATGGAAAATGGCACTTTTGAAGCTTCTAGGCATGTGTTTTACCATCTAATGACCATTTTCAGTCCCAAATTGTGTGCATGTTCGAAATTTCTACTTTTCGGGGGTGACCCCCCCATGTGATGAAGGCAAGATCAAACACACTTTGAACATATAGTCATGTCTGATCTTGTCTTCACTTTACAAAGTTGAACTTTCCTAGTTCATAGGTTCTGGTTAGCTCCATGCCTGGTTTTACCAATTGCGGAATGTTTGTAAACAATGTTGTAAATAACCAAGATGTTGTCAGTTTTGGCGTGAAGATTGTAAACGCACTTGTGAATGTTTTCCAAGTAAACTTTTTTATTTTTCTAAATGTGTGGCTTCCTTATTTAAAAAACAATGCATTATGTATGTAAAATGTAAAGGATATGGGGGGCAATGGGTGTTATTTACTAAAGGCAAATCCACTTTGCACTGCAATTTCCTTTCCCAGGGAACTTTTTCAATGCACTTGTAGAGCATAGCGGATTTGACTTATGTAAATGACACCCACAGTGCTTTGTACGAAAACACGGAGCACAGCATTTTTGAGAATACACACACATGTCAGACCTGGTGATGAAAAGGAGTATTTTGTCTGTCAGTTATGCAGGACAAACCTTCTCTAGACCAAAGCTTAGGTAGCAAACACACAACATGAGAATAATCTTTTTGGGAAGAAGAGACTGTTACCTCCTTTAGCCCAGAAAGTGCATTCCCACTGTTGAAGGCAAAGGGAAAAAATGTCAAAGTTAAATAAGCTAAAAAGAAGACTGAAATGACAAGAAATCAGAGGTTGGTTAAAATATCAGATTTATTAAAAAATGCCTCTCACACATCGTCAGGCAGAGCAATGGCCCCCCTACCCACAAAGTACGCCATATATTGCTCGCGGACCACGCGGGCATTTAGAGGGGGCAAGCCTGGACGTGCCACTTGAAGGGCTGTGAGGTCCGCATTTGGAGGGCCCTCCACATCTGGGCCAACGGGCACCACATAGTTCCTGTTATGTCTTTTGAGGAAGTTGTGCAATATGCAACAGGCAAGAACTATGTGGTTCAGTTTGTATTCCGCCAAGTTAAATGCCGTCAGGAACAGGCGGAAGCGGCTGGCCAGGATGCCAAAAGTGTTCTCCACCACTCTTCTGGCTCTGGACAGCCTGTAGTTGAAGACCCTCTGGTCCGGGGTGAGGGTCCTCATCGGGAACGGCCTCATCACATGGGGAGTCAACGCAAACGCTTCATCTGCGACAAAGACGAAGGGGAGTCCTTCGGCATTCTCCTCTGGAGGTGGCAAGCACAGACTGCCACTTTGGAGATGCCAGTAGAACTCCGTGTGCGTAATGGCACCACCATCCGAGATCCGGCCGTTCATCCCCACGTCCACATACATAAACTCGTATGTTGCCGACACCACCGCCAACATCACTACACTATTAAACCCTTTATAATTATAATAGTAGGACCCCGAGTTGGGCGGTGGGACGATGCAGACGCGTTTCCCATCAATTGCCCCTCCGCAGTTAGGAAAGTCCCAACGGCTGGCAAAGTGGGAGGCCACAGTCTGCCATTCCTGTGGCGTGGAAGGGAACTGTGGAGTGAAACAAGCAAAAAAAATTAGTCACTTTGCACTTAAACATTGCAAGCAGATTAGACAATCAACATCTTGGAACAAGAGCATTGTATAAAATTTGAGGCTGGAAAGTATTTGCACAGAAAAGTAGAGGCTCCCCTTCACAGATGACTCACCCCCCATCAATCCCCCCACTTCTGATGGGCCATTGGCAATAACTAGGGTTTTGGGGGAGGGGACAGGTAACCCTCTGCACTTCATTGATTGGCAAATGGCTCAATAATGTGTGCTAGTTTGGCCAGACCCTCTGTACTTAACACTATTGGCAGCCCCCAGGAAATATAAAATAACATTTCAACCCCCCCCCACCCCAAAAAAAGGCAGGCACATTGTGACATTCTGAAATTACCAAGAAAGCTAATAGGAGGGAAAGAAGACAAAAAATTAGGAAATGGAATGTATGGAGGCAGCCCCTTGCACTACATGCTTTGCTGAATTCATCCCTAAAGATGCCCACTATAAAGAGGTAGGTATATAGTGTGTATGGACCTTGGGAAAGCCAGCAGATAAAGGATTGGTACCATCTGACAGAGCAGTTGGGGGAGGGGGTTCCTAATGAGTTTGCCACCCCCCCCCCCCCCCCCCCCCACAAAAAAAAAAAAAATTTCTAAAGGGGCTCTACATGAAGTAAACCACACAGCAAACATTTGTGCATATTTTAGGGGGTGTTTGGGGGCAAACAATACTATGCAGCAGACAAAAGACATTGATTAAGTGACTAGGCCATAGGTGTCTATTGGGGCAGAAGAGCATGCTGGTGAGGTAAGTGAAGGGAAAAATGCATGAAGGAGAAAAGGGGCACAGCATATTAGAACATATTGCAATCATGGTAATTAGGGAAGGAGGTCAAAAATACAAGACATTAGCAAACAGAGCATACATAGAAGGGAATAGTCAAGTAGAAATGTTACCTTAATATAGTCCTCCTGCAGGACCTGAATGATGGCAGAACAGGTCTCTGGAATAATGAGTCCCAGGGCCTGGGGAGAGATACCTGAAGAGAACTTCAAATCCTGAAGACTTCTCCCTGTCGCCAAGTACCTCAACGTGGCAACAAGCCTCTGCTCCGGAGTAATGGCTTGTCTCATGCAGGTATCCTGCCGGCTGATAAAGGGGGTCAGCAAAGCCAAAAGACGGTGAAAATCGGGGTCCGTCATCCTGAGAAAGTTCCTGAAATCATCAGGATTATTCTCCCGGATCTCACGAAGCAAAGGCATGTGCGAGAACTGGTCACGCTGAAGCAACCAATTCTTGGTCCACATACTCCTCGTCACTCTGTTCATGGACGGGTCTTGGGTCAAAGCTAAAAGCCCGACACCAATTCCGCGTACAGCACGAACTCGGCGACGAGTACGCACGGGAAACATCGCTCACAAGGTCACAAAAGGTCGGCTGGTCAGAACGGACAAACAGAAAGCACCGATAAACAGCAAGGCCTGAAAGAACGACCTGAATACCAGCAACGAGCAGACAATAAGCAGTGAAAATCAAAGCGTCCTATATCAAGATATAGGCCGCAATGACCAACAAATGCGAACTGACTACACGCACTAATAAACAGATACGCACGACAAGCACAAACTGAAGAGCAGTAACGATCTGAGTCAGAAAACTGAGAAGCGCGAATCTTAAGTCACCAAACTTCCACTAACTCTCGATAAACACGGGATCAGCAGAAGGAGCCCAACGGGTGCCTGACGTGGTGCTGAACTTCCCTTTTGTAATCTCGTGGACGACGACTTACGTCACGACGTTCTTCCGGACCGGATATTCCGACAACGTAGTCCGACCGTGTGTACGCAACACCAACATCGGACAAAGTACGACGGACAAAATCCGACCGACCTGGTCCGCGGATTGTCCGAGCGTGTGTATGGGGCTTTATCTGAGCATGCAATCTGACAGGCTGCAGGAAAGGGGGAGGATGAGAGAATGCCCCCCCCTCCTGAACCATACCAGGCCACATGCCCTTAACATGGGGCGGTGCATTAGGGTCCCCACAAAACACCTTGTTCCCATTTTGATGGGGTCAAGGGCCTCTTCCCCACAACCCTTGCCTGGTGGTTGTGGGGGTCTGCGGGCCCCCAGATCCCCGCCCCCCTCCTATGTGAATGGGTATCGGGTAATACTCCTACACATTCACCAAAAAAAGTGTCAAAAAAGTAAGAATGACAGGAGACAGTTTTGGACAATTCCTTTACTTAAAAAAAAAGTGTCCTGCGATGTCAATTCATCTTCAATCACAGCGCCGATGACCCGAGAAAAAAAAACCTGAAAAACTCCACCTCCATGGGAGGCATCCTGCCAACTGCAGCCTTTTCACGATAGCAGCTGTTATATAGCTGAGGGCGGGGCCACCAGGTGACTTAAATGGGTGACCCCAACCCCTTCTGATGTCACGTGATGTCACATGACGTCAGAAGGGTGCAGGGTTTTTTTTCGGGTCTTCGGCACTGTGATTGAAGATGGATTGACATCACGGGACACTTTTTTATTTTAATAAAGGAATTAACCAAAACTGTCTCCTAGAATTTTTACTTTTTTGACACTTTTTTTGGTGAATGAGTAGGGGTACAATGTACCCGATACCATTCACATAGGGGGGCAGGATCTGGGGGCCCCCTTGTTAAAGGGGGCTTCCAGATTCCAATAAGCATCCCGCCCACAGACTCCAAAAACCACCGGGCAAGGGTTGTGGGGAAGGGCCCTTGTCCCCATCAACATGCGGACAGGGTGTTTTGGGGTGGACCATGTTAAGGGCATGTTGCCTGGTACGGTTCAGGGGGGGGTACTCTCTCGTTCCCCTCTTTTACTGCAGCCTGCCAGGTTGCAAGCGCGGACAAGGGTTTGGTATGGATTTTGGGGGCCCATATGCCATTTTTTATAATTTTGGCATGGGGTTCCTCTTACAATCCATACCAGACCTGAAGGGCCTGGTATAGAATTTGGGGGGGGGGCTATGCCATTTTTTTAAAATGTTGGCATGGAGTTCCCCTTAATGTCCATACCAGACCTGAAGGGCCTGGTATGGATTTTGGGGGGGACCCCACGCCATATTTTTTTAATTTTGCCGCGGGGTTCCCCTTAATATTCATACCAGACTCAAACCCACGCTGTTTTTTTCAATGATTTTCATCTGTATTGCCGAGATCCGACAATGCATTACAGCTGCAAACAGTTTTATATTAAATTTTTTCCTTTAGAAATTTCATTTTTCTGTGGTACTGTTATAAACATGGGAAAAAGGCGCTTCTTTACAGGCAGACTAAGGAGACCACCCAGGCATGATGTTTAACTACCTCGCTACCACCGGCCATCAATTGACGGCCAGGCGGCGTAGCTTTCCGCGCGGGAGGATGTCATATGACGCGCGCGCGCGCCGCCGGGAGCGCGTGGGTGCGCTCGCCGTGTCACTGGGCACCCGATGCGCGTGCCCAGCAGCTGCGGTGTCCGCTGGGCACCCGCGATTGCCCGGTAACACAGTGGGACCGTGGATCTGTGTGTGTAAACACACAGATCAACGGTCCTGTCAGAGTAGAGGAGCCGATGGTGTGTTCTCTGTACACTGTGCAGATCGCCGCCAATACTAGTAAAAAAAAAAATATTAATAAAAATGCTATAAAACTATCCCCTATTTTGTAAACGCTATAACTTTTGAGCAAACCTATCAATAATCGCTAATTGCGATTTTTTTTACCAAAAATATGTAGAATACGTATCGGCCTAAACTGAGGAAAAAAACGTTTTTTTATATATTTTTTGGGGATATTTAGTATAGCAAAAAGTAAAAAATATTGTTTTTTTTTACATTTGTCGCTCTTCTTTTGTTTATAGCGCAAAAAATAAAAAACGCAGAGCGCAAATACCACCAAAAGAAAGCTCTATTTGTGGGGAAAAAATTATAACAATTTCATTTGGGTACAGTGTTGCATGACTGCACAATTGTCATTCTAAGTGCGACAGCGCTGAAAGCTGAAAAATGGCTTGGTCAGGAAGGGGGTGAAAATGCACTGTACTGAGGTGGTTAAAGGAATATTTCATTTTTATTGTTTCACTTTAAGCATTATTAAAATCACTGCTTCTGAAAAAACTGCAGTTTTAAAAACTTTTTTTGCAATGATACATGTCCCCTGGGGCAGGACCCAGGTCCCCAAACACTTTTTATGGCAATAATTTGCATATAAGCTTTTAAAATTAGGACTTTAGATTTTTCACGTGCCGGTTCCATAGACTTTAACAGTGTTCACATGTTCGCACAAATTCTTTGTTCTGCTGAGCCAGGGGGGTGTTTGGCTCATCACTAGTCAGTGGGTAGTTCTGTATAGGTGAAAGTATTTTGCTGCTTCTTAGAACTTAGAAAGTAGATTAAAACAGAGGAAGCAACTTGGATGAGCGATGAATTGAATTATATGGACAATATCCATTAACATAGGGGCCCGGTGGGTGGTATCTGGGGGCTCCCTTATTATTAAAGGGGGCTTCCAGATTCTGATGAGCCCCACTCCTGCAGACCCCCAAACTCTCCAGCCAGGGTCATGATGAAAAAGGTCCTTGTCCACATCAATGGTTTAGGTTTGCCATCTAAACTTCTTTTAACCACTTTCAGACCGGACCAATTTGCAGCCAAAGGACCAGGCCCCTTTTTGCTATTCGGCACTGCGTCGCTTTAACTGACAATTGCACGGTCGTGCGACCTGGCTCCCAAACCAAATTTGACGACCTTTTTTTCCCACAAATAGAGCTTTCTTTTGGTGGTATTTGATCGCCCCTGCGGTTTTTATTTTTTGCGCTATAAACAAAAAAAGAGCGACAATTTTGAAAAAAAAAACACATTCTTTTTTATTTTTTGCTATAATAAATATCCCCCAAAAATATATAAAAAAACATTTTTTTTCCTCAGTTTAGGCCGATTCTTCTACATATTTTTGGTAAAAAAAATTGCAATAATCGACTATTGATTGGTTTGCGCAGAAGTTATAGCTTTACAAGATAGGGGATAGTTTTATAGCATTTTTATTAATAATTTTTTTTTTAGTAGTAATGGCGGCGATCAGCGATTTTTATTGTGACTGCGACATTATGGCGGACACATCGGACATGTTTGACACATTTTTGGGATCATTGTCATTTATAAAGCAATCAGTGCTATTTAAATGCATTGATTCCTGTATAAATGACACTGGCAGTGAAGGGGTTAACCACAAGGGGGCAGTGTAAGGGTTAAGTATGCCTAGGGGTGTGTTTCTTACTGTGGGGGGGGGGCGTGGCTGTCAGCTAGTGAATGCTGATCTCTGCTCCAATCACAGGGAGCAGAGATCGGCGTCACTAGTTGCTAGGCAGAACGGGGAGATGCTGTGTATTTCCGCATCTCCCCGTTCAGCCTTCCCGTGAGACAATCGCGGGTGTCCCCGTGGCGATCGAGTCCGCGGGACCTGCGACCGGCCTCACGGGGGTCCCGACCGGCGCGGGAGCGCGCCGCTCCTGCCGCGCTCCCGATGGCACGGACGGCATTAAGGAGGGACTTATATATACGCCCTCCTGCCTGTCCGTGCCATTCTGCCGACGTATATCGTCGTGCGCCGGTCGGGAACCGGTTAAGTTAGCTAAACAACGCTTGAACCAAATGTGCCTAATGGCTACAACTCCTGGCAGAAAGTATAGAATCACCACTCTTGGAAAATGTTGATTCAATTGTTTAATTGTGTGGAAAAAAATTATCACAGACATGCCTCAAAACTATTTTCATTTAACAGTCAAACCTTCTGGCTTTAAGAAACAGTTACAAAATAAAAAATAAAGAAAACTGTAGTCAGTTGCAAGTGTTTTTGCAGATAAAGCAGAAAAAAATATGGAATCACTCATTTCTGAGGAAAATATTATGGAATTACCACGTACTTTGCAGTTCTAAAACAAACATCTGCATCAGATCAAATCCTGAAAAATGATGTCATCATCACCAAACATCTTTTCAATTAATGGAATAAGAAAAACATCCAAAATCTAAATATAAACTTGTGCATTTATTGAAGATTTAATGACTGTCATTTACCCTCTACCTTTACCTGACATGCAACCCTATATCATCAATTATTGGGAAATTTGCATGTTTTCTTTAGGCAGTCATCTTCATACATTTCATTGGAACAGCGCCAAACAAGAGTTCCAGCATCCTCACCCTGCCCAATGCAGATTGGTGGAATATCACTTTCATCCAGTCATTCACAGTCCATGATTGCTTTTCTTTAGCCCGCTGTAACCTTGTTTTTTTTCTGTTTAGGTGTTAATAATGGTTTTTGTTAGTACAAATTTAAATAGAAAGGTTATTAAAGGGAAGCATACTGGTAGACCATGGAAGACATCAAAGCATCAAGTTAGAAAACTTAAAACAATATGCCTTATAAACAGAAAATGCCCAACAAAACAAATGAGGAACAAACGGCCAGAAACTGGAGTCAATGTCTGTGACCGAACTGTAAGACATCGCCTAAAGGAAATGAGATTTACATAAAGAAAAGCCAAACGAAAACCATCATTAACACCTAAACAGGAAAGATACAAGGTTGCGGTGGGCCAAAGAAAACCAATCGTGAACTGTGGATGACTGGATGAAAGTGATATTTAGTGAAGAATCACCAATCTGCATTGGGCAGGGTGATGATGCTGGAACATTTGTTTGGTGACGTTTTTAAGAAATGAATGAAGATGACTGCCTGAAGAAAACTTACTTATTTCCACAATCATTGATGATACAATCATTCATGATACAGGGTTGCATGTCAGGTAAAGGTATGGGGAGATGACAAGCATTAAATCTTCAATAAATGCACACATTTATATTGAGATTTTGGACACTTTTCTTGTAGAGGGTGGTCAGTTAGTTGCGTGTCTGTTTGTGTGTCCAATTGCTGATGCACGTATCTCCAAGCTAGGATGGATGCTTGAGTGGGCACAGTCAGTAATGAGATTTCCCAGGGTTTCCTTAAGTCACATTCTAGAAGGGTTATTAGGTTGGAGGTAGGTGCCAGTGCTGTTTCTATTTCTGGCCAAAGTGGAATGTCCTTGTCTCTGAACCAAAACTTAAAGGGGTTGTAAAGGTTTTTTTTTTTTAATAACAAACATGTTATACTTACCTCCTCCGTCCAAGGGTTTTGCACAGAGTAATACAATTTTCCTCTTCTGGGGTCCCCCAGTGGTGCTTCTGTCTCCTCCCTGCATCGAGTGCCCCCTCAGAGACATTCCAAGGGGTCACCCGTGCGGGACCCGTCCCAAATCCTGCTGCTGCGTCCATTTACACAGACAGCAGGACTCGGCCCCGCCCCCAGCTCCCGCGTCACTGGATTTGATTGACAGCAACGGGAGCCAATGGTTGCGCTGCTATCAATCTATCTAATGAGGACCTGAGACAGCAGCAGGAGCTGCTGTGCTCGTCCCCGTCGATGGAATGATCGGGTTCAGGTAAGTAAAAGGGGGCTCTAGGGGCTGCTGCACTACAGAAGGTTTTTCACCTTAATGCATAGAATGTATTAAGGTGAAAAACCTTGAGGGTTTACAACCCCTTTAAGTTGATCCATATGGACCGCCCAAAAGTAATCGCAGATTTCTACCACTCCTGCTTCAACAAATGACCTGTGTTTGATCAAGTTAGATCATTGACATTTTTCTCTCTTGTTATCCCATAGAAATTTTCAAAGGAGACTCGACATTTGGTTTGATATGTGAATGGGTAGGGCCCGAAATATGTAGAGAATTTGGGGGAGTATGGTCATCTTGAAGGCTGCTAGTCTCCCTACCCAAGATAGTTCATGTTGTGAGATGTGTCATAGCTGTTCCTTTAACTTGACTATGAGTGGGTTTAGATTGGCTGCAACTAGGGAGGATATAGTGTGTGTCAAGGTAATGCCCAGGTATGGGATTCCTTGTGAACTCCACTTGAAGGGGAATTTTTGTTGTAGGTCTCGTTTGGTCACCATGCTTAGGCCAAGATCTAAGATTAGGAATTTTGTATAATTGACCTTGTAGTATGATATAGTGCTAAATTGTGACAATATTTGGTGGGCATGTGGCAGTGAGTTTATTGGGTCCGTCATAATTAGGATCACATCATCTGCAAAGAGATTTATCACGTGTTGGGTAGAATGGAATATGAAGCCTGTGATTGAAGGATGTGTCCTAATGGTTTCTGTTAGGAGTTCAGTTCAATCATTAGATTGAAGATGGTCAATGAAAGTGGACAATCCTGTCAAGTTCCATTAGAGATATTGAATGGTTTGGAGAGAAGGCCAGAGGTGTAGAAATGCGCTGATGGTTGCGAGTATAAGGCTAGAATTGCCGAGAGTATATTACCTTGAAATCCAAATTTACATAACACTGCTGACATATATTGCCAATGTACTTTGTCAAATGCCTTCTCTGCATCAATGGGGAGCAGCAGAGAAGGTGTTCAAGTTTGTTTTGGATAGTTTAAAATATTAAGTAATATCCGTAAGGCGTTTGGCTAGTATTTTTGCGTATACTTTGATGTCTGTATTTAGAAGGGATATTGGCCGAAAATTGGCCGGTGTCGTAGGATCTTTTCCTGGCTAAGGTAGTGTGACAACATAAGCAGTTAGCATCTCCTTGGGGAAGAGGTGGATAGGGCTGCTTTTGTGTAGACTTGTAGTAAGTGAGGGGATAAAATATTATTAAAAGTTTTGAAATATTCATTGTAGAAACCGTCCAAGCCTGGGAATTTTCCATTGGGAAGGGATGCTATGATATGTTCAATTTCTTTGGATGTAAACGGGGCGTTCAACTTAAGTAGGTGTGCCTCTGAGAGGGTAGGGAGGTTCAATTTTAGTAGGAAATCTTTGATGTCCTCTCCCGAAGATTGGGGAGTGTTTGGGTCATCCCTTAAAGCCCTGTAATAATCAGCAAATTGGCTTGCTATATTCTGGGGGTTGGTGATTTTGTGGTGTAGGGTGGGGTGGATTCTGGATTTGGCTTGGGCAACTTTTATCCTGTTGGCCAGATGTTTACCTGCTCTATTTGTGTTTGCATAGGAATCTTCCTTTAGACGGCAGAGAATTTTGTCATACTGCGGGTTTAGCAGGTTTCTTAGTTCTTCTCGTAATTTGCTAAGAGTTATAGGCGTGTTCCTCTTTGGTGTCATGTTTGTTCTGGGATTCTAATCTATATATTTCAGACAGAAGGGAATTGAGCTTGAGGTTATAACATTTTTTCGCCCTAGCACCTTGCTGAATCAGAATACCTCTCATGTATGCTTTATAAGTATTCCATGGGGTGTAGGGGTTGTCAACAGAAGATGCTTGGAAGATGATTAGTATTAAAGAAGTCTTTAAGATGTTGAGTGAGAATTATACAGCTGGTAAGCTCTTGTAGTAAGCGAATGTTAGAGGGCCAGATGGGAACAGAGGGGAAGTCATGCTTCTCTGCTCTAGTTATGGAAATCTCAGCATGATCAGACCAGGTTATATTACGTATCCTGGATGAGGATACCTTTTGTAATAACCATTTATCTGACACAAACATGTCAATATGGGAGTATGTACGATGTCTGGGAGAGAAGTGTAATCTCTTTCACTCGCATTCTGGCATCTCCAGACATCGTACAGTTCCTCTGAGTGAAACAGTTGACATAATTAAGTGCTACGACCTGTCACCTGAGAGCTGTTGTCTAGGTGAAGGTCTGTTGTTAAGTTAAAGTCCCCACATATCAAAAGTTGTCCGTATTTCACAGAGGCAATGTGTTTAAGCAGTGTTCGTAGGGACCTAAGTTGGTGGGAGTTCGGTTCATATAATGCCACTAACATATACGGTTGTGCGTTGATTTCACAGGTAATAATGATGATCCTGCCTTGCGGGTTCAAGATGGATTCCTTTAGATGGAAAACAAGAGAGTTGTGGATGGCTAGAAGAACCCCTTTTTTCTTTTCTTGGGCACATGCTAGATATATGTAGGGGTAGTCTTTGTGTGAGCATTTGGGTATGTTGGATGCTTGAAAGTGTGTTTCCTGGATGCTAAGTATGTCGGCTTTATGCTTGCATGCTTCCTTCCACAAAGAAAAAAAACGTTAAGACCCCTAGCATTAAGTGAGAGGCAAGTTAAGGCTATGTTGCAAGATCATGGGTGTATTTGGTGATGTAGCATTCCTACTCACGCTTACGACGAGTTTGTTGTGTTCGAAGGTGTACTTGTCTGTGCTGGTTGTCATCTTCTGGTGGAGACTGTGTCCGTTGTTGGCAAGTTGTCTTGGATATCTCGTCTGTCTGCCGAAGAATGTGGGGTGCGCTGTTGAGTTAAGAGACATTTAGAAGCGATTATCATCTGTTTTCCAACGTGATGTGTAGCATCTAAGGGAGAGCAAAACAAAATAGTACAAACAGTAGTAAATTGAACAAAAGTAAACTGTAAAAAGGGATCCGTTGTCAGATCCAAGTGCAATAAATGCAACCAATGTGGTGAGGAGAGATAGGAAGGTATGTATAACTTTCCTCTAATGGGGGGTTGTTCAGGTTTGGGTAATATGCAGAAGAGCTAGGCTTCACCACTGTGTTTCTTGGGACCTCTCTTGTGTGATACCACCTGCCATTCTGGTTCCATGACCTGCGGTGGTTTCGGCTGGGTTGGAGCGGATGTAGATTCAGGGAGTATGCCCCATTGGTGTAGGGTTGTTAGACCCTCTTCTAGTGTTGACACCGTGGTTGTTACTCCATTATGGGTAATTGAAAGTGTAGCAGGGTATTTCCACTTATGTAGAATGTGATGGTTTCTTAGTGCTTTGGTGATTGTCGCAAAGTTGCAGCTGCATTGAAGGGTGTGTTTGGATAGATCTGGTAGGAGCTGGATTGTCACATATATATCTGGTAGCTGCTCAGCTCTCCTGAATGATGTCATCAGTAGTTCTTTCACGTGGTATAACTGTACCCTTAAGAGGACATCTCTTGGCACATCAGCAGCCAGAAAAAATGGTTTTGGCAATCTATGGATCCGATCGATCGTTAAATCGTGTGCCAACAGTGATGGCGTCAAGGAGGAGAAAAGGCTCAGTATGAATTGCTGTAGTTGGTGAGGGAGCACAGACTCAGGGATGCCCCTGAGTTTGATGTTTTTTCTCTTGAATCTATCTTCTAGGTCCACCCCCCCCCCCCAAAATAACTCAACACACAGCTATTAATGTCTAAACTGCTGGCAACATAATTGAGAACAGCCCTAAGTGAAAATTTCCAAATCGGGCCCAAAGTGTCAATATTTTGTGTGGCCAAAATTATTTTTCAGCACTGCTTTAACCCTCTTGGGCATGGAGTTCACCAGAGCTTCACAGGTTGCCACTGGAGTCCTCTTCCACTCCTCCATGATGACATCATGGAGCTGGTGGATGTTAGAGACCTTGCACTCCTTCACCTTCCATTTTAGGATGCCCCACAGATGCTCAATAGGGTTTAGTTCTGGAGAAATGCTTGGCCAGTCCATCACCTTTACCCTCAGCTTCTTTAGCAAGGGCATGGTCATCTTGGAGGTGTGTTTGGGGTCGTTGTCATGTTGGAATACTGCCCTGCGGCCCAGTCTCTGAAGGGAGGGGATAATACTCTGCTTCAGTTTGTCACAGTACATGTTGGCATTTATGGTTCCCTCAATGAATTGTAGCTCCCCAGTGCTGGTAGCATTTTTTCAGCCCAAGACTATGACACTCCCACCACCATGCTTGACTGTAGGCAAGACACACTTATCTTTGTACTCCTCACCTGGTTGCTGCCACACACACTTGACACCATCTGAACCAAATAAGTTTATCTTGGTCTCATCAGACCACAGGGCATGGTTCTAGTAATCCATGTCCTTAGTCTTCTTGTCTTCAGCAAACTGTTTGCAGGCTTTCTTGTGCAACATCCTTAGAAGAGGCTTCCTCTGGAAAGACAGCCATGCAGACCAATTTGATGCAGTGTGCGGCGTATGGTCTGAGCACTGACAGGCTGACCCACCACCCCTTAAACCTCTGCAGCAAAGCTGGCAGCACTCATAAGTCTATTACCCAAAGACAACCTCTGGAAATAACGCTGAGCACATGCACTCAACTTTTTTGGTCGACCATGGCAGGGCCTGATCTGAGTGGAACCTGTCCTGTAAAACCGCTGTATGGTCTTGGCCACCATGCTGAAGCTCAGTTTCAGGGTCTTGGCAATCTTTTTATAGCCTAGGCCATCTTTATGTAGAGCAACAATTCTTTTTTTTAGATCCTCAGAGAGTTCTTTGCCATGAGGTGCCATGTTGAACTTCCAGTTACCAGTATGAGAGAGTGCGAGAGATAACAAATAACACACCTGCTCCCCATTCACACCTGAGGTCTTGTAACACTAATGAGTCACATGACACCGGGGAGGGAAAATGGCTAATTGGGCTCAATTTGGACATTTTCACTTAGGGGTGTACTCACTTTTGATGCCAGCGGTTTAGACATTAATGGCTGTGTGTTGAGTTATTTTGAGGGGACAGCAAATTTACACTGTTATACAATCTGTAGACTCACTAGTTTACATTGTAGCAAAATGCCATTTCTTCAGTGTTGTCACGTGAAAAGATATAATAAAATATTTACAAAAATGTGAGGGGTGTACTTACTTTTGTGAGATACTGTGTGTGTGTGTATATATATTGATGATGAAGTTCATTAGGATTTGCATTTAGTTTTGTTATGTTTATGTCATTGCTCAGTTGGGTTGTAAGTGTTTATACAAAAATATCTCTAACAGAGACACAAGAACAAAGGAATACCTTCTGATAAATGTAACTTGAAAATGGCTTAGAGTTGAACCATTTTGTTATCCACAACTTTTAGGAAGAAGGCAGTCTGGTTTCTATATTTGTAGGTAAAAAATGTAAGACTTATTTATGAAATGAAATACTCTTAAATGAAGAAAAGACCGGTCAATGCTTTATTTGGTAATACGTCAAAAAAAGCCTAGATAATTGGTCACCTGATCTTTGAAATTAGAATAATTTCAGAATTCAGATGGCTATAACCAACCATTGAGAAATCATGTAAGAGAATGTAAGCTTTTGCTCAGTGTCTTGAGTGATGGTATATATGCTTCTCTGCAGAAATGTTAATGTGAAAATACATATAGGCTTCCCCTTTTTGTTATTATCTTGACTTTTATAAATGTACCTATCACATTTATTATACAATAACTACTGTCAAATGACTGTAATATTTCATTTATCTCAATAAAAAATGTTTGTAATAAAAAAGAAAATACATATAGACCCGTTTTAAGAAAGAAAGAAGCAAAACATAAATAAATGAATAAAAACAAAAAAAAGAAATGATTGTGAATCGAAGGTGGTCTGAGAGTAAAAGAATCATTTAAAGGAAAACTACAGCTTTTGCAATGAGTTCATTTAATAAAATAAAAAATAAAAATATTTGTGTTAAAAATGTTTATAGTTTTTAGTTATATATGTATGTGTTGGCAACAATCTCCGCTCATTAGTATCACTCCCTTATTACAAGTCAGTCTAACAAACAGGTCTGTCTAATCTTTTTTTTATCTTGACAGTTAATAATCAGTGTCTCTTTCTGCCCGATATATAGATAGCCACTAGATGAATCCACATTATATACAATATAGTACTGGAAAAACAGCACAGCAACAACAATGTATAAACTTTAAAGTAAGTAGGAAATTAAAAAATGCACTTCTAAATATGTTAATTCAAATCTGTGTAATGTTTTTAAGTGTATAGAAATAGAAATAACTTACCTGGATCACCTCAGTGCACATTACCAAAAACAAATTAACGGTAATTTGGCTCAAGCTGTGTAATTTATCAAAATTTGCTAACACTTATTTTTCAGGAATCATCTAATTATCAAATTCCATAATTAATTTATAAAGCAAATCATATTACGCATTTACTATATTTAATACAGCCCTGTATGTTCAAACAGCTGTGGATCACAGCTTTAATATTCAGGAGGGCTACCTAATCCTTCAAAGAAGATGTATACTGTGTTACATTACTGTGTTACATTACAAATAATAATTATCTGGGAGACACAGACAAAGAGATCTAGTGTGTTTTTTTTTATTACAAATTAATACAAAAATAAAAGGGCAATGAAAACATCCTGGCAAATGTATTCATTATTTGCCAAATGTTAATTCTGGGCAGTCTTGTTTAATCAAAATTTTGCTTACATACTGTTTTAGGATTTCCTGTCTGAGCCTGGGTTCACACTGATGCGAGTTTACAGCGGGTTTGATGCGTTTAGGAACACAAAGATTCGCAAGTCATGTAAAAAGAATAGTATTCCATGGCTTTGGTTCACATCTCTGCGTTGCGAATTTGGTGCGAGAAAAGAAAAGGGTCCTGTGCGTGTTGACTGCAAAATTCCTATGGTGCAGTGCAAATATTATCTTCATAGGCTTCAACTGAACTTTAGCAGTAAACTCGCAGCACACAGTTCACATCTCTGCGAATTGTTCACTGACTGCCTCCTGAAATTTGAGGTAAAATCGTAGTAAATTCACACCTGTCCACCTCAAAACGTGTGAACCTAGGCTAAAGGTTTGGTTGTCATTATTCATTGCTATCTGAATGTTCCAAATGTCTTAGGCTTTCATATGGGAATCTTTTCACCAATTTCTCCACCATTATGTCAAAAGTCTGTGCCATAGAATTAGAATACAGTAATGTTTCCAATGACTCATCAAAGTGGAACCTAAAGCAAAATAAACTGAGGGGCATAAATCTTTGCATAGTGTAGTGTGTTTGTCTCCTCTATGGATATAAATGAATTCTGGCCTTGCCTCTTGGCAAATGTTGAACTTTTTCTTCTGAAATCCTTAAAAAAGCACCCCCAAAGCCCCTGGGGTTGGCTCCCAAAGAAGAATGTTTTATGCACAAAAGGCAAGTGTTCTTACCCTTCAGACAACAGAATACAAAATACAGAATACTTTATTAATCCCAAAGGGAAATTGGGAAATTGTTACCACACAGACTCACTTAGCAAAGACAACACAAGGTCACAACAATAGACTGAACAAGGTGCAAAAACACAACAAAATTACCAATAACAGCCATTAACACCAAATAACAAAATTAAAACTACACTACAAATAAAGCATCCATACAATTAAAATACAACATACAATAAATAACACAGATTAAAATAACAGGCAAACTACCAAATACAAATAATAAACCACTTTCTCTAACACCACCCCAGAAAATAACCAACACAATACCAACATACTATAAAAACAATAAACATAAACAACCAGAATGAAATCTTCACCTCACAGAAAATAATTATATATCTTGATTGCCACTGCCAAAAATGATTTCCTGTGTCACTCTGTGGTGCATTGTGGGTGTAACAATCTGATGGTACTCCGCAGACTGACCAGTGTATTGTGGAGTGGGTGGAGGAGATAGAATGTAACTTGAACAACATTCTCCTCTCCAACACTGTTGTAAAAGACTACAATTCCAATCCAACAACATCACTGGCCTTGCAAATAAGTTTGTTGAGTCTGTTGGTGTCGGACTCCCTAAGCCTGCTTCCCCAGCATGCCACTGCATACAGGAGAGCGCTGGTCACCACAGACTCATAAAACATCTTCAGCATCGTCCGGTAGATGTTAAAGGACCTCAGTCTCCTCAAAAAGTAGAGGTAGAGCTCTGGTCCTTCCTATAGAGCACCCCAGTGTTCTTGCTCCAATCCAGCTTATTTTATATATGCACTCCCAGATACTTACTGGTAACTCTCTACTACCTCCACATCCACTCCTTGGATAGACATTGGGGTCAGTGGTGGCTTCCTCTTTCTGAAATCCACAACCAGCTCATTTGTCTTTGTCACATTTAGATACAGATGATTAACCTCACACCATGTGACAAAGTTCTCTACCACAGTCCTATACTCAGTCTCTGCCCTATCCCTGATACATCCCACTACCGCAGAGTCATCAGAAAACTTCTGAAGATGGCAAGACTCTGTCTGGTAGCTAAAATCAGCAGTGTACACAATAAAAAGAATAGGAGAGAGAACTGTCCACTGTGGAACACCAATATTGCTGATCACCCTATCTGATACACAGTCTTGCAAACACATATACTGTGGTCTTCCTGTCAGGTAGTCTACAATTCATGACACAAGGGAAACATCAACCTGTATTGCTGCTAGATTCTCGCCCAAAAGATCCAGCCTAATAGTATCAAAAGCACTGGAGAAGTAAAAAAAACATGACCCTCACAGTGCTTGCTGACTTATCCAGGTGTGCATACATGTGATTTACCATGAAAATTATAGCACTCTCAACCTCCAGTCTTGGCTGGTATGCAAACTGCAAAGGGTGTAAACATTTACTAACCATGGGTCGTAACTGATATAAAACAAGTCTCTTCAAGGTCTCCATGATGTAGGAGGTCAAAGCCACTGGTCTATAATCATTGGAGCCACAAGGATGTGGTATCTTTTGCACAGGGACAAGACAAGGCGTCTTCCACAACACAGGGACCTTTCGTAGACTCAAGCTCAAGTTAAAGACCCATTGAAGAACACTCCCCAGCTGGTCTGCACATGCCCTAAGCACCCTGGAGCTAATTCCATCAGGGCCTGCTGATTTTACTGCCTTAAATCTCCTCACCTGATCAGCTGTAAAAGACATTGATGCTCTTTCCCATAAAGGAGGAGTAGAGTTGTTCTTATAAAAAGAACAACCAGTAAATATATCCTATAGGGATGAATCAGAACACACATTAAATGAGGAAGGACATCTAGTATGAGGAGAGGAAAGTACTTTCCGCAACTCTACTCTCCTACAGCTTTGTGTTCAATCTGAGGAATCTGTGGAAGTTAAAGCAAGGTCACGATGCCCCTGTTGATGACCACTAGCGTCAAAACGCGTAGGGATTATTGATTTGAGACTTTTACATTGCCCTTTACTGCTTTTATGCCTATACATCCTTTGTTGGACTGTTGCATTTTACTCCTTTATTGAGAGATTTTTAATCCAATAAAACGTTATTGGTTGATCTGCACTATATGGAGCACTTGTTTCCTGTTTTTTACACCATATCCCACCATTTGTGATCCTGGACGAGTTGGAGATACATTTCACACTGTATGTCAACCTCTGGAAGATCTACCGTGCGTCTACCCCTGGACGGTTCGGTGATACCCCAAGGCTGCGTGTCTACATCTACAAGGTGTGCCCCTAGGACCTGAAACCATCTTCCATCATCCAACAGGAGAAAAACACAAGCGTATCTGACCCACTGCCGTATGGTATGTGTGTCCATCTATTCTGGTAAGAAGTACCTTATCAAGTGTCTATAGTCTCCTCGGATCACATTTACACATTCATGTGTGTACAGTACCACTACAATATCAGATTTTACCTACGTCCGTGTCTGGATAGAGAAATCTCCACTCATTTATTCCATCACTGTTTATCCTGAACAGAGATACTTTATTTATTTAATTTTAGTGTCATCACTATTTATCATACTTCAGCTTTTTTGCACATTGTTTGAGACTTTACTATTAGTTTAATTACTATTTATTTTCACTTCAGCATTTTTGCACCAAAAAATAGTTTGCACCCTCATATATATTTTATACATATATATATTTTTTTGTATTTATGCATCATTTTAAGTGTTTTAGCGCTACACATATCATTTCCATGTCTGTTTAACTTTGTTTGTTTGAGTGTTAGCAGCTTCAGAAATAGCAATTTTCTTATCACTTTGATTTGGGTATAGCGCAGTGATATTCCCCCCTACTAGCACAGTTAAAGCAAGGGCCTCTGAATCAAACCTATTAAAAAAATTATTCAGTTCATTTGCCCTCTCCGCATCACCCCTAGTCCCTCCACCAACCTGCATAAGACCTGTAATGGTTCTCATGCCACTCCAGACCTCTCTCACTTTGTTTTGCTGGAGCTTCTACTCCAGCTTTCTCCTATATTTCTCCTTAGCCTCTCTAATATTTATCCTCAGGTCCCTTGGATCATTTTTAACTCCTCACTATTACCCACTCTAAAAGCCATCTTCTTGGAGTTAAGAATATCCTTCATATCCCTAGTTACCCACAGTTTATTATTTGAATAACAACTAGACATGTTCATTTGTTTTCGTCCGAATGCATTTTCGTCCGAATTTCAGGTATTTTCGTTATCGTTTTAACAAACGATAACGAAAGTGCAGAATCCGAAAAATTAAAGATCCAACATAAATAAAAGCTTTATTTTCGTTTTCGTTGTGACAACAGTTCGATATAGATAGGAGATTAGACGCGGACAATAACTAGTTATTGGTTGATTGTAACCAAAGAGGAGGAGCAGTAAAATAGCTAGAGCTAAGTACACACGTACAGCCAACTTACTTTCACTTACGATTGCTAGCAGAGAGAGACACACACACTGAATCATTTCAGAAGACAGTCAATCTTAGCTGGTCCGTTTGTCAGAGAACCTGAATTACTTATCAATTAAGCATAAGCACAGCAGCAGAACAATAGTGAAGCAAGCTACAGTTCAACCTAACTTTTTCATAATAATCTGCTGCTATTGTGTTAGTGTTGTGAACTTGATAGTGATACTAGTGTTGCTAGTGTTGTGATAGCCTCAGAGGCTGCCCGTGTTGTGGGGGTGGATTTATTATTATAGATTCTATATTATAGATTGAGATTCTATATAGATTCTATATACCCTATCTTGTTACCTGTCTGATCAGTGATCACTATCACCAGTCCATTTTCGGTTTGAACTATATACATTCAACGTGAACGACAAAGATTCGACAAAGCAGCGAAAAACATACAAACGTTGAATCTTTGACTTATGGTGCCTGACGAAAGTTCTAAGAAGATTCGACGGAGCAGCTAAACTATACAGAGTCATACAGTTTAGATGCTCCGTCAAATCTTCTTTGAACATTCGACAGACACCATAAGCCTTCAATGACAGATTCGACCTTAAAGCGGAGTTTCACCCTAAAGTGGAACTTCCGCTCATCGGAACCCTCCCCCCTCTGGTGTCACATTTGGCAGCTTTCAGGGGGGAGGGGGGTGCAGATACCTGTCTAAGACAGGTATTTGACCCACTTCCGGGCATAGACTCCCACGGGAGTCTATGCCTCTTCCTGTCCCGCCGCGCTGTCTGCTGGGACACACGCGGGTCCCAGAGACAGCGTGGAGCATTCTCATTGCACTGAGTGACTCGCACATGTGCAGTAGGGAACCGGGAAGTGAAGCCGCAACGCTTCACTTCCTGATTCCCTCAACGAGAATGTCGGCAGCAGCAGCTGAGAACCGATCGATTTCTCGGCTTCGGCTGCCGACATTGCTGGACCCTGGGACAGGTAAGTGTCCATTTATTAAATGTCAGCAGCTGCAGTATTTGTAGATGCTGGCTTTTAATTTTTTTTTTAGGTGCAATCCCTCTTTAATTCATTTGGATTTTCGGACGAATGCAATTTTTAACGAAAAACTAAATGAATAAAAATGAATTTCGGGAGTAACTAAATAAACGTATTTTTCGGAGGAAAACGAAATTCCGAAATGAAATATTTCAGTGTGCACATGTCTAATAACAACAAACAATTCTTGTTTAAGCAATATAATCTACACAGAAATTAATATAATGTGTTATGCACTTAGTAAGCCCATCAATATCCCTTCCATGTGGCTCACAGAGTGCATTCCAATCTGTTGCCTCAAAACAAGAACTCCTCAGACCATTTCTTCACTGATCTGGTGGTTCCAGGTTGTCTCTTAACCACTTCAGCCCCGGACCATTTGGCTGGCCAAAGACCAGAGCACTTTTTGCGATTCAGCACTGCGTTGCTTTAACTGACAATTGCGCGGTCGGGCAACGCTGCTCCCAAACAGAACTGACGTCCTTTTTTTCCCATAAATAGGGCTTTCTTTTGGTGGTATTTGATCACCTCTGCAGTTTTTATTTTTTGCGCTATAAACAAAAAAATAGCGTAAATTTTGAAAAAAAAACACATTTTTTTACTTTTTGCTTTAATAAATATCCCCCAAAAATATATTAAAAAATATATTTTTTCCTAAGTTTAGGCCGATGTGTATTCTTCTACATATTTTTGGTAAAAAAATCACAATAAGTGTTTATTGATTGGTTTGCGCAAAAGTTATTGCGTCTACAAAATAGGGGATAGTTTTATGGCATTTGTATTAATATTTTTTTTTACTAGTAATGGTGGCGATCAGCGATTTTATCATGACTGCGACATTATGGCGGACACATTGGACAATTTTGACACATTTTTGGGACCATTCACATTTATACAGCGATCAGTGCAATTAAAAGTACATTAATTACTGTGTAAATGTGCCTGGCAGTAAAGGGGTTAACACTAGGTGGCACTGCAGGGGTTAAGTGTGTCCTAGGGAGTGATTCTAACTGTGGGGGGCAGGGGCTATGTGTGACACATCACTGATCACCGCTCCCGATTACAGGGACCTGTGATCAGTGACAGTGTAACTAGGCAGAATGGGGAAATGCTTGTTTACATTATCATTTCCCCGTTATTCCTCTCCGTGAGACGATCGCGGGTATCCCTGCAGACATCAAGTCCGCGGGACCCGCAATCCTTCACACGGAGCTTGCAGCGGGTGCACACACACAATGGCATGGCGGCAAATTCAAAGGGACGTACAGGTACGCCCATTTGCTCAGCCATGCCATTCTGCCGACGTACATATACAGGCGGTGGTCGGGAACCGGTTAACCATAGGCACATAACAAGGACTGAGGCAGACCAAATTATGATCTGATCTGCCCAAAGGTGGAAAAGGAGAATAACTATCTGCATTCTCCATATTGGCATAAAGTAGATCTAGGGTCTTATACTCTATAGTTGGGCAGCTCATAAACTATGTGAAGTTGGTCAAGGTTTTCTCCATGGTGACATGGTTAAAAACACCTGAGATTATGATAAGGGCATTGGGATGCTTGGTTTGAAGTATTGCAATAACACAGTGGATGGCATCACTTGCCAATAGGGATGAGCCGAACACCCCTGGGTTCAGCTCGCACCAGAACCCGCGAACAGACCTAAAGTCCATGCGAGCATAAGAACCCTATCAGTTACAATGGATGCGAACGTTCAAAATCAAAAGTGCTAATTTTAAAGGCTAATATGCATGTTATTGTCATAAAAAGTGTTTGGGGACCTGGGTCCTGCCCCAGGGGACATGTATCAATGCAAATTTTTTTTTTAAAACTGCAGTTTTTTCAAGCAGTGATTTTAATAATGCTTAAATTGAAACAATAAAAGTGGCACATGTTTCCTGTGCTTAGAACTGTCCCTGGGCAAAGTGTCATTTTTGCAGGAAAAAAAGCTATTTAAAATCACTCACTCACGGCTCCCGAAACACAGAGAACAGTCATTCATTGAAAGCCATTCATAAAAAAAAAGTCATTGATAAAAAAAATAAAAATAAAAGCGGCCCCCCCTCCCTCCTGAATAGTACCAGGCCACATGCCCTCAACATTGGGAGGGTGCTTTGGGGGTCTGAGACCCCCAAAGCACCTTGTCCCCATGTTGATGAGGACAAGGGCCTCTTCCCCACAACCCTGGCATTGGTTGTGGGGGTCTGCGGGCGGGGGGCTTATCGGAATCTGGAAGCCCCCTTTAACAAGGGGGACCCCCAGATCCCCCCCCCCCCCCCTGTGTGAAATGGTAAAGGGGGTACAAAAGTACCCCTACCATTTCACCAAAAAAGTGTCAAAAATTGTAAAAATGACAGGAGACGGTCTTTGACAATTTCTTTATTAAAATCTTCTTTCTTCTGGTCTTCCTTCTTCCTTCTTCATCCTTCGGTTTCTTCATCTTCTCCTTCCGGCATCTTCTTCCATCTTCTTCTTCCATCATCTTCTTCCTCCAATCCGCTTCTTCTTGCTCTGGTCTTCTCGTCCGGCATCTTCTTCCACGGCGTCCGGGTCTCTTCTTGGGCCGCTCGCGCAATGGGAGGCTCCCGCTGTGTGAGGCTTTGCTGCGTCTGACAGGTCTTTTATAACGGAGGGCGGCCACCTGGTGACCCCACCCCCCTCTGACCTCATGGGGAAAGCCATAGGGAATTCCCATGACGTCCCCGTGCGTCAGAGGGGGTCGGGGTTACCAGGTGGCCCTGCCCTTCGTTATAAAAGACCTGTCAGACGAAGATGATGCACAAGAAAGCCCACAAACAGTTTGCTAAAGTCAAGAGGACTAAGGACATGGATTACTGGAACCATGTCCTGTGGTCTGATGAGACCAAGATAAACCTATTTGGTTCAGATGACGTCAAGCGTGTGTGGCGGCAACCAGGTGAGGAGTGCAAAGACAAGTGTGTGTTGCCTACAGTCAAGCATGGAGGTGGGAGAGTCATGGTCAAGGGCTGCATGAGTGCTGCCGGCACTGGGGAGCTACAGTTCATTGAGGGAACCATGAATGCCAACGTGTACTGTGACATACTGAAGCACAGCATGATCCCCTCCCTTTGGAAACTGGGCCGCAGGGCAGTATTCAAACATGATAACGACCCCAAACACACCTCCAAGACGACCACTGCCTTGCTAATTAAGCTGAGGGTAAAGGTGATGGACTGGCCAAGCATGTCTCCAGACCTAAACCCTATTGAGCATCTGTGGGGCAGCCACAAATGGAAGGTGGAGGAGCGCAAGGTCTCTAACATCCACCAGCTCCATGATGTCATCATGGAGGAGTGGAAGAGAACTCCAGTGGCAACCTGTGAAGCTCTGGTGAACTCCATGCCCAAGAGGGTTAATGCAGTGCTGTAAAATAATGGTAGCCACACAAAATATTGACACTTTGGCCCCAATGTGGACATTTTCACATTGGGCCCAAAGTACTCACTTTTGTGTACTCACTTTTGTGGCCAGCGGTTTAGACATTAATGACTGTGTGTTGAGTTATTTTGAGGGGACAGAAAATGTACACTGTTATACAAGCTGTACTCTCACTACTTTACATTGTAGCAAAGTGTAATTTCTTCAGTGTTGTCACATGAAAAGATATAATAAAATATTTACAAAAATGCGAGGGGTGTACTCACTTTTGTGAGATACTGTGTATATATATATATATATATATATATTATATATATATACTGTATATTAGTGAATACTAATAATCTCTGATTAGAACAATTTTTTTTTCATTCTTAGCTATACTGAGCTTGAAATACTACTTGCTATTATTGATTTGTGAAAAAAAAAAATGAAATATGAAATTCAACCCCAATGTCCTTTTACTTTGACACATTTAAAAGATGCCACAAGGTGTCAGCATTGTTGGGAAACAGCAAAGTGAGCAATATAAATACAGTGTGTGTATACAGTGTATATATATATATATATATATATATATATATATATATGTATATAATTATATATATATATATATATATGTATATAATTCCAATGGATTTTTATTTTACCCTATTATTTCTGTATTGATAGTATTTATAATACTTGTGGGATGATCTCTGAAAAGGTTTGCATGCTGCAGACATTATCTGATAAAACTCTACTGGAGTATAATCTCTTAATCAAGCAATCTTTTCAAAACCTTATATGTATCAGTATAGCTAGTTTCTCTTCTTGAATGGCTATGCAAACCTAAAGTGAACCTGTCATCATGTGCTAAAAATTATTTAGCATATGAAAGCACTTGAAAAATGCAGGTGCATTTCATCACTTTCAGCCTAATTTCTTCTGTGTCCAAACATCTACAAGGCAGTGTATGTTATATGCAAAACACTGAATTTCATCATTGGTTAAAAAGGATGCAGTCTTTGCACCCACAAAATATCCCCTAATTACTGTATTATGAGCGAGAATCTCACAGATACATAAAAAGGATGTTAATAAATAAATACTGAAAATAGACAAGGAGCTAACACTTTGTCTAAGCCTACCTTGAAGAATAACTTCATTACAATAGTTATTATTAGAGTTGAGCGGACACCTGGGTGTTTGGGTTCAGCGGGTTCGGCCGAACTTTGCAAAAAAGTTTGAGTTAGGGACCGAACTTGACCCGAATTTGACCACGAACCCGAACCCCATTGAAGTCAACGGGGACCCGAAATTTTGAGGACTAAAATGGCTCTAAAAAAGTCATGGAAATGGCTAGAGGGCTGCAAATGGCAGAAATATGTTGTTAAGAGCATGGCAAGTGCTATGCAAACAAATGTGGATAGGGAAATAACTTAAAATAACATAAAATAAAAATAAAAATAATATGCTGGAGGCCCCCTTCTCAGAAGAAGAGGTACAGGAAGTCATTAAGAACCTCAGAAACTCAACGGCACGATGCCACACATATGGTGGGAATTCCCCAGAATACGCCCTTTCTGGAAAAAAAATATTCAATTTAATCTATAAGCTTGTGGGAAAATAAAATACTTTGAAATTAAAAAAATAAAAAATAATAATCTTGACCTAGGAGGATGGGGTCCATATGGAGTAGGAGGTTGAGGTGGCGGTGGATGTTGCGGTATAGGTGGAAGTGGTGGTGGAGGAGGACAAGGTAGCCAACACTGGTTTTTAATTACATTTTTTTTTAAATTAGGGTACACCCCAAAAGAGTGAGAAAGATCAAAAATACAACAGTGGCTGGGTAAGGCCGGTGATGTGTCAAATTCTGTCCCCCGTCGGATAGTGTCCACCCTGTACTGCGCTTGTGCAGTAGGTAGGACAAGGGGATTCTGAAAATCTCTGAAGAAGAACAGCGACTGCGCTGTGAGTCCAGGTTCAAGCCCCACCATCCGAGGTTCAAGCCGAGTGTAGCGAAGCCATGCCCGAAGCGTGGCGAGTGAAGCGAGCCTGCGAGGGGCCCTGTTACTACCAAAGAAGTTGAGTAAACGTCCTTTAGCGTCATATCCAGAGGTTGTCTTTGGGAAATAGACGTATGAGTGCTGCCAGCATTGCTGCAGAGGTTGAAGGGGTGGGGGGGTCAGCCTGTCAGTGCTTAGACCATACATCGCACAATGCATCAAATTGGTCTGCATTGCTGTCACCCCATAAAAAAGCTTCTACTAAAGATGATGCACAAGAAAGCCCACAAACAGTTTGCTAAAGTCAAGAAGACTAAAGACATGGATTACTGGAACCATGTCCTTTGGTCTGATGAGACCAAGATAAACTTATTAGGTTCAGATGACGTCAAGCGTGTGTGCAGCTTGTGCAGCAACCATTGGCTCTGGACAGGCTGCTGCACTTATCTGTGATAACGCCCCCTGCCGTGCTAAATACACGTTCTGATAATACACTGGCTGCGGGGAAGGCCAGCACCTCCAAGGCGTAAAGGGCAAGCTCAGGCCATGTGCCCAATTTGTAGACCCAGAAGTTGAAGGGGGCAAACCGGTCATTCAGTATGTGTAGCAGTGTGCACACATACTGCTCCACCATGTTGGTGAAATGCTGCCTCCTGCTTAGACGTTCCATCTCAGCTGGTGGTGCTGGTTGTTGTGACGTGCTGACAAAGCTTTTCCACATTTCGGCCATGCTAACCCTGCCTTCTGAGGTGCTGGCGGTGCCCCGGCTGCGTTGGTGACCTCTTCCTCCTCCTATGCCTTCACCTTGTGCTTCCACCGTACCCCCGCTGTCAGGTGGGAATGCCACCAGCAGCGCGTCTACCAGCATGCGCTTGTACTCGCGCAACTTACTATCGCGCTCCAGTGAGGGAATTGAGGACGGTACGTTGTCCTTGTAACGGGGATCCAGCAGCGTGGCCACCCAGTAATCAGCACCAGTTAGAATGTGGGCAACTCGGCAGTCATTGCGGAGACACTGCAGCATGTAATCGCTCATGTGTGCCAGGCTGCCCAGAGGCAACGAAAAGCTGTCCTCTGTGGGAGGTGTATCGTCTGTGTTCTCTGTATCCCCCAGCCACGCACCAGTGATGGCCATGAGCTGTTTTGGGTGCCACCCTGCTGTGAACATGGTTCCTCCTCCTCCATCTCCTCCTCCTCATCCTCCACCTCGTCATCCTCCAGAACTGTGCCCTTGCTGGACAATTGTGTACCTGGCGTTTGCCTCGTAGCCAATTGAATGACTGCCCTGAAAGCCTTGGAAATGATCCATCTTCCTCCTCCTCCTTCTGTGCCACATCCTCTTCCATCATCGCCCGAAGCGTTTTTTCAAGGAGGCATAGAACAGGCATAGTAACGCTGAGAATGGCGTCATCGGCACTGGCCATGTTCGTGGAGTACTCGAAAGAGCGCAACAAGGCACACAGGTCTCGCATGGAGGCTCAGTTATTGGTGGTGAAGTGGTGCTCTTCCGCAGAGCGACTCACGCGTGAGTGCTGCAGCTGAGACTCCACTATCGCCTGCTGCTGCTCGCACAGTCTGGCCAGTATGTGCAAGGTGGAGTTCCACCTTGTGGGCATGTCACATATGAGGTGGTGAGCGGGAAGGCCGAAGTTACGCTGCAGCGCTAACAGGCGAGCAGCAGCAGGGTGAGAACGCCAAAAGTGAGCACAGACGGCTCGCTTTTTCTGCAGCAGCTCTGGCATATCCGGGTAATTTTTAAGGAACCTCTGGACCACCAAGTTCAGCACATGCGCCAGGCAAGGGATGTGCGTCAAACCGGCTAGGCCCAGAGCTGCTACGAGATTTTGCCCATTATCGCACACCACCAGGCCGGGCTTGAGGCTCACTGCCACCAACCACTCATCGGTCTGTTGTTCCATGTCCCTCCACAACTCCTGCGCGGTGTGGGTTTTTTCCCCAAACAGGAAAGTTTTAAAACTGCCTGCTGTCGTTTACCCCTGGCTGTGCTGAAGTTAGTGGTGAAGGTGTTACGCTGACCGGATGAGGAGGCGGTAGAGGATGAGGAAGCGGAGTAAGAGGAGCTAGCAACAGGAGGCAAACTGAAGCGCCCTGCAATCCTTGGTGGTGGAAAGACATGCGCCAAACTGCTATGCGCCTCAGGCCCAGCCACCACTGCATTTACCCAGTGTTCTGTTAGGGAGATATAATGTCCCTGACCGTGCTTACTGGTACATGCATCCGTAGTTTGGTGGACCTTGCCACAGATGGCGTTGCGCAGTGCCCACCTGATTTTGTCCCCCACTTGGTTGTGCAGGAAAGGATGGCTCGCCTGGAAAAGTAGTGGTGGCTGGGCACGATGTACTGTGGGACGGCCAATGCCATCGGGCACCAGACGGAATGACAGCATTTCAAAGGCGAGGAATTTTGAAATGCTGGCATTCAGGGCCAGGGATTGCAGGTGGCTAGGGGGTTACTTCCTCTTCCGATCCAGTGTTTGGGAGATAGAGAGCTGAACGCTTCCATGGGACATTGTGGAGATGGTTGGTGACCCTGGTAGTAGTGTTGCTGGCAGATTCTCTGTTTGCGGGTTGGCAGGTGCCACTGTCACTACAGAGGTGGATGAAGGGGCCAAGACTGCAGCAGAAGAGGAAGCAGGAGGAGCCAGAGACCTTTCTTGGTTTTTGAGGTGTCTACTCCACTGCAGCTCATGCTTTGCACTTAGATGCCTGGTCATGCAGGTTGTGCTCAGGTTGAGAACGTTTATGCCTCGCTTCAGGCTCTGATTGCACAGCGTGCAAACCACTCGTGTCTTGTCATCAGCACATTGTCTGAAGAACTGCCACACTAGGGAACTCCTTGGACCTGGCTTTGGTGTGTTTGGTCCCTTGCTGCATTGGGCAGTAGCAGGCGTACTGTCTAGGGGACGGATGCTCTGCTTTTGCACCCTGCTCCCTCTTCTGCTGTGCTGGTGGCTCTGTGCGACCACCGCCTCTTCCTCTGAACTACACTGGTCACCTGCATAATGTTGATTCCATGTGGGGTCGAGGACCTCATCGTCCTCCACATCATCTTCCACCCAGTCTTTACCCCTGCCCTCCATGTCGGTCTGCACAACTGCGAAAGCCTCAGCAGTTGGCACCTGTGTTTCGTCATCATCCAAGATGTGCTGCGATGGTCCTCCCATGTACTCATCTTGAAACATAGGTGGTTGGGCATCGGTGCACACAATCTCTTCCACTTCTGGGGCAGGGCTAGGTGGATGGCCCTGGGAAACCCTGCTAACAGAGTCATCAAAAAGCAGAAGAGACTGCTGCATGATTTGGGGCCCAGACTGCTTGGCTGATTTGCAAGGAGGTGAGGTGAAAGGCTGATAGACATCGGCTGCAGCTGCCAACTCTGATCTTTCAGCAGGAGACTGGGTGGGAGACATTTGTACAGCCGCATTAGGCCCGACCAAATAGCGCTGCAGGCTCTGTCGCCTACTTGCACCTGAGGAAGGTGTTTCACTTGTGCGTGTAGCTGGCACAGGTCGACCATGTCCTCTCCCTGCAACAGGAGCTTTACCAGCAGCACCACGACCGGAGCCACGTCCCTTCTTTGACGTTCTCCTTATAGTTCTCAAATTTAGGATCTTGTCCTAAATGGGTGTTTTTAGAATAGTAGAATAGTAGAATAGAGCAACAGTATCTAAAGGGTGTATCTCACACGTACAGACATGCAGAAAATGCTATTCAAAAAAAAAATGTTGCCCTAATTTTCTTTTCTTTTGAATAGCAGAATAGAAGAACACTATCTAAATTGTGTATCTCACACCTACAGATATGCAGAAAACACTGCAAAAAATGTTTTTTGCCCTAAATGGGTGTTTTTTGAATAGCAGAATAGACCAACACTATCTAAAGGGTGTATGTCACACGTGCAGATATGCAGAAAATGCTATTAAAAAAAAAATTTTTTGCCCTAAATATTTTTTTTTTTAATAGAAGAACACTATCTAAATTGTGTATCTCACACCTACAGATACACACCTACACATATGAAGAAAACACTGCAAAATATATTTTTTGCCCTAAATGGGTGTTTTTGAATAGCAGAATAGAAGAACACTATCTAAATTGTGTATCTCACACCTACAGATATTAAGAAAACACTGCAAAATATATTTTTTGCCCTAAATGGGTGTTTTTTGAATAGCAGAATAGACCAACAGTATCTAAAGGGTGTATGTCACAGTAACATATACAGTGCTATTGCACTGAGCTTGCATAAAATGCCCGCCGACGCCAACCTAACTAACAGACGGATAAAAGTTATCTTTTCTCTGGCACTGGGCTCAGGGCAGTGTAAAAAGATTGTGCACTGCACCCACACAAGAAAATCAAGATAGATCACTGAGGAATTCGATTTCTGAAGCAGGACTCCTATCTTATTCTCTCCCTCAAAACGGCAGCAGCCTTTCCCTGCACTATCTATCTTTTCTCTCAGGGCAGTGTAAAAAGATTGTGCACTGCACCCACACAAGAAAATCAATGTAAATCGCTGAGTAATTAGAATAGATTTCTGAATCAGGAAAAAGGCAGCAGCAGCAACATTTCCCTACACTATATATAGCAGAGAGACGCGCTGTGCTGTGTGCCTCTAGCTTATATAAGAGGCTGGGGCACATGCTGCACTGGCCAATCACAGCCATGCCATTAGTAGGCATGGCTGTGATGGCTTCTAAGGACACACTGAGTTAAACGAATGTTGATTGGCTGCCCTGCAGATTTTTAAATAGCACCATTACATTTCCGAACACCGAACTCGAACCCGAACATACAGTAAATTGTTCGGGTTCAGGTCCGGGACCCAAAAACCCAAAAGTCCGGTACGAACCCGAACTTTACAGTTCGGGTTCGCTCAACCCTAGTTATTATAAATATGTCGGCTATAGGATATATGTAATGTACAGGTAAGAAATATACCTATCCCTTTGCACAACAGCCCCTATAAACATTTTACCCACTGTGAGACACTTTGAAAACTGTAATGAGGGTTGTTGGCTTTAAAATGGAGGTAATTGTTTGCTGTATCTTTCTACTGACTTGTGCTTTATACTCTCCCGACCCATGCACTCATGCCTTACCAACCACAACCCCTGTGCTCAGTATATTGTGCACTACTGACCCCAGTGCTCTGTGAATAATGCTCTTATGACTTTTGCACTTTGTGCATTAGGAATAGGGATGGGCCGAACAGACCCCTGTTCGGTTCGCACCAGAACTTCCGAACACAGCGAAAGTTCGGACCCAAATAACGAACCCCTTTAAAGTCAATGGGACCTGAACGTCAAAAATCAAAAGTGCCCATTTTGAAGGCTTATATGCAAGTAATTGGGCATACAATAGTTATAGGGGTCCGGGTCCTGCCCTGGGGGACATGTATCAATAAACAAAAGTATGTGAAAAACTTCATTTTTAAATGAGTAGTGATTTTTGGATTTTTAAAGTGAAAGCCGAAAAAATAAAAAATTCCTTCCAATATAGTGCCTGGGGGGTCCCCTTAACCTCCTTGGCGGTAACCCCGAGCCTGGCTCGGGTCCAGCTTTTTGTGCTGGGAGCGGTAACCCCGAGCCAGGCTCGGGCTTGCGTGCAGGATGCAGGGGGGAAGTTACTTACCTTTTTCCCCTGGATCCTGCGATGTCTCCCCGCTGTGTGAGCGAGCCGTCCGCTCGCTCGATTCACACAGTGCCGGTCTCCGTTCCCTGCAACGTTCCGACGCACGGGAGCGGAGATCGGCGCCAAATTTAAAAAAGTTTAAAAACACAAAACACATACAGTACTGTAATCTTACAGATTACAGTACTGTATACAAAAAATACACACCCCCTTTGTCCCTAGTGGTCTGCCCAGTGCCCTGCATGTCATTTTATATAATAAAACGATTTTTTTTCTGCCTGGAAACTGGAGATTGTCCATAGCAACCAAAAAGTGTCCCTTTATGTCAAAAGTGGTTTTAGACCAGCTAGAAAACACCGATAAAAAATTAAAATCATAATTTATCATCAAACAATAAATTTAATGACAGCGACTATTCTGCAACTGAGCAAATTTCAGTGTTTTTGATTTGATTACATTATTGAATCATTTTTATATATATTTTTATTATATTATAATTTATTATTTTGTGTTTCAAACTTTATCATACCCGGGATGTCTACTAGACTCTGGTTCGGACAGATTTAAGTGAGTTATTCATAAGAATTGCATGCCTACAATATAAAAACACCAAATTTCCATGCAAAATAAATGCTTTCAGCACTAAATTCCGGACAGAATCATACCGCCAGGGAGGTTAATCTACCTGTAAAGTGGCAGATATGTACCATGTCTAGAATCTGCTGCAGCGATAATTGCATTTATGAAGCCAAAAAAATAATATTTTCCCTGCAAGCTGCCTTTATTTTGCTCAGCAATAGCTGGGGAGCCAGTGTGTATGATGAGGCCACAATGTAGTGCACTGGAAACAAGATTAAAGATTTTCTGGATACATTCTGGTGTCACTTTGACTTTGTATAGAAGTGACGGGTGCGTAAAAATTAGTCTTTGAGTGTCGGTGGCGCCTTCCCACCGTTACCCTATAGAGGTACTCTTGATGTAAGCAAGAATTGGCTTTGCTGTAAAAAATTGCAATGATATTCTCCCGTCAAACAGGTGCAGAAAAATTACTCTTTGGGTGTCGGGGGCGCCTTCCCACCGTAACCTTATAGAGGTGCTCTTGATGAAGGGCGAAAAAAATTGCAATGATATGCATATGGTTGATGTTTTTGCCACGTTTGATGTGCCTGAGACACAGTTTGCAGATAGCAACAGTGGTATCTGCTGAAGATGTGCTGAAAAAGTCCCAGACAACTGAGCTTTGGGGAGTGGGCCGCAGAATAAAAGCTGCAGAATGTGATTGAATAGGGTGGCTGCTCTCTACTCTTTCTTGATGTCGGCCTCCTTGGGGTTGTGCCACCTCACCTTCAGTTTCCTCCTCCTGCTCTATCTGGCACCCAAGTTGCATCAGTGACCTCGTCATCATCATCATCTCCTCCATCTCCTCCATCTTCATCATTACCACTGGAGACAACTTGGCAATCTGCTGTGGCTTAGGGAACATGAAAACCAATTTGTCTACCAGTGTTCCTCCCTCTCTCTAGGCTCATGTTCCTGTCATCCTCAACCTCAGAGCCAACATCTGAATCCAGTATTGGCTGGGCATCATCAAGGAACAAGTGGCTGACTTTGTGGTCAAATAACTCAGCTGACTCCTCAATGGCTGATGTTGGGGCTATGGCAGGAATAGATGTGGACAAGGAGGCAGGTTTATCCACTCTGGCAACTGCAGGGGACTGCACACTTGTCTCTGCTTGCGTGACAGAGGATGAGGAGGATGCGAAAGGTTTAGTAAGCTAGTCCGCCAACTCCTCTGCATGCTGTGACTGGATAGCATGGACAAACTCACTAAACAGAGGAAATGATTCCCTGCCTGAGGACTGACCACCATGTCCACCTTTGCCTGTGGACACATTTATTGCTGGCCCCCTTACAGTGCTTAGGGAACGTCTGCCTCTCCTTGTTGTCCCCCCCAGACATTATTGGGAGGGAGGGGGCAGTGCTTAAAAGCAAATGTAACGAAGAAGTACGTAGTACGTAATCTGTACGTAGATGCACTTTAATCAATGTAAACACACACACACACTCCACGGATACACTAAAATATACTGAAATATAATGCGCCAAACGTACAGTGAGGCACAGAACTATATGGCATTAAACTATCAGTAACACACACAAAAGTAAATGGCGTTAAACTGGCAGTAATGCACAAAACGATATGGCGTTAAACTGGAGGTAACGCACAAAATGATATGCCGCTAAACTGACAGTAACGCACAAATCTATATGGCATACGGCATATACGGCAGGACGACTGGCTCAGGCCGCCTCAGATTTTTTTTCCCCACGCCAATGGCTTATCATTAAGGATGCATGCACTGTATTGTCACCATTTGAGGAAACCACAAGGATGGTGAGCAGTGACAGTGCATGCATCAGTGACACAATCCCTGTTGTGTTCCTGCTTGAGCAGACTCTGCGTGGCATTATCGACAGGGCACTGGAGGCAGAGCAGCAGGAGGAAGAGGAGGACTTCCTTTCCTCTCAAGGCCCACTTTATCCAGACACCATCATTCCTATGTCACAGAACACACAGGAGGAGAGAGGGGAGGAGGATGAGGAGGAGGATTCTTTCACTTTCATAGGCTTTAAAGAAGAGGAAGACATGTGTCAATCTTTAAGTGATGGCTTTCCAACCCCAGGACCCTTGGGAGAAGTACGTAGCTGGGAGGAGGAAGTTCCAGATGCTGTCATCCTGAGTGACCCTAAGTAGTCTGCTTCTCAAGCCTTGGCAAATTTGAGGCGCATGGACAACCTCACACTTCAAAGCCTGCAAAAGGACCCAAGAATACGTGGCATAAAGGAGAAGGATGATTACGGCTTGACAACCCTCCTTGACCACTGTCTCAAGGGGAAGGTCTTAGAACTCATCCCATCCCTACAGAGAGTGCAGAAGATAAAATCTCTTGAGGACACGTTAAAGAGGATTTTTTTGATTGTTTTTCCTAATTCTAGTAGGTTACAGTGTGGTGGAAAATGTTGTTTTGAGTCTTCTGCTGGTCAAGGGAGGAGCGTTGGAGAAGACAGCTGCCTAAGTGAGGCATTTTGGAATTTTGTTAGTCCTCGCCGCCCAGGGCTGTCAGCTTCCACATCCCATCGGCAGCATCTGCATCACATGGTGGATGATTACCTCTGGGCCAAAACAGAGATGGAGAGCTTTCCAGCTGATGACCCACTGACTTACTGGGTCATGAGAAGAGACCACTGGCCAGAACTTGCCCAGTATGCTATTGATTTGTTGGGCTACCCTGCATCCAACGTGCTTTCAGAATGGGCATTCAGTGCTGCAGGAGGTTTCATTACTGATCATAGAACGCGTTTGTCCACAGACTCTGTGGACCATTTGACTTTTATAAAAATGAATCAGTCCTGGATTACCAGCTATGAAGCCCCTGATGCCGATGTCACTGATTAAGTCTTTTTGGGATGTGGAATCTCTGCAGGACTTCGAGACTGCCTAGTTTTGAGCGTGTTCAATCATTTCATTTGGAAGAATGTTTTTGGTATATTTTTTTTATGGGCACAATTAACACCCAAAGACCAATTTTTCAGCACCTGTTTGACAGGTGCATATCATTGCAGTTTTTTTTTTTTTGCCTTCATCAAGAGCACCTCTATAGGGTTACGGTGGGAAGGTGCCACTGACACCCCAAGATCAGTTTTTCTGCACCTGTTTGACAGGTGCATATCATTGCAATTTCAGTAAAGCCAATTCTTGCTTTCATCAAGAGTACCTCTATAAGGTTATGGTGGGAAGGCGCCACCGACACCCAAAGACCAATTTTTCTGCCCCTGTTTGACAGGTGCATATCATTGCAATTTTTTACAGCAAGGACAATTCTTGCTTTCATCAAGAGTACCAGAGCCATGGACACCCAAAGACCAATTTTTATGCACCCGTAACTTCTATTCAAAGTCAAAGTGACACCAGAATGTATCCAAAAAATCTCTAATCTTGTTCCCAGTGCACTACATTGTGGCCTCATCATACACACTGGCTCCCCATCTGTTGCTGAGCAAAATAAAGGCAGCTTGCAGGGAAAATTTCATTTTGTTTGGCTTTATAAATGTAATTATTGCTGCAGCAGATTCTAGACATGGTACAGATCTGCCACTTCACAGGTAGATTAATGCGGCGTACACACGAGCGGACTTTCCCGTTCATTTGACTTACTGGGTCATGAGAAGAGACCACTGGCCAGAACTTGCCCAGGATGCTATTGATTTGTTGGGCTGCCCTGCATCCAACGTGCTTTCAGAATGGGCATTCAGTGCTGCAGGAGGTTTCATTACTGATCATAGAACGTGTTTGTCCACAGACTCTGTGGACCATTTGACTTTTATAAAAATGAATCAGTCCTGGATTACCAGCTATGAAGCCCCTGATGCCGATGTCACTGATTAAGTCTTTTTGGGATGTGGAATCTCTGCAGGACTTCGAGACTGCCTAGTTTTGAGCGTGTTCAATCATTTCATTTGGAAGAATGTTTTTGGTATATGTTTTATGGGCACAATTAACACCCAAAGACCAATTTTTCAGCACCTGTTTGACAGGTGCATATCATTGCAGTTTTTTTTGCCTTCATCAAGAGCACCTCTATAGGGTTATGGTGGGAAGGTGCCACTGACACCCCAAGATCAGTTTTTCTGCACCTGTTTGACAGGTGCATATCATTGCAATTTTTTTACAGCAAGGACAATTCTTGCTTTCATCAAGAGTACCAGAGCCATGGACACCCAAAGACCAATTTTTATGCACCCGTAACTTCTATTCAAAGTCAAAGTGACACCAGAATGTATCCAAAAAATCTCTAATCTTGTTCCCAGTGCACTACATTGTGGCCTCATCATACACACTGGCTCCCCATCTGTTGCTGAGCAAAATAAAGGCAGCTTGCAGGGAAAATTTCATTTTGTTTGGCTTTATAAATGTAATTATTGCTGCAGCAGATTCTAGACATGGTACAGATCTGCCACTTCACAGGTAGATTAATGCGGCGTACACACGAGCGGACTTTCCCGCGGGATTTTTCCTGCCAAAAGTCCGGCAGACTAAGTTTTAAGTTCAGACTTAAAATTGTCCGCTGGACTCGCAAGTCCGGCGGACAATCCCGCGGTCTGTGTGCTAGTCTGCGGGACTTTTGGAAATGAACGGACTTGCCGACACAAGATCATTTAGAACGTGACTTCAGGTAGACGGGACTAGCGAAGGCAGTGAATGCCGCCGCGCTAGCCCCGTCACCTGGTATGGATTTACAGGGAATCCCTATGCCGAAAAAACGGCGTGGGGGTCCCCCCCAGATCCATATCAGACCCTTATCCGAGCACGCAGCCTGGCCGGCCAGGAAAGGGGTGGGGACGAGCGAGCACCCCCCCCCCTCCTGAGCCGTACCAGGCCACGTGCCCTCAACATGGGGGGTGCCCTGGGGAAAGGGGGGCCGTGCGCCCCCCCCCCCACCCCAAAGAACCTTGTCCCCATGTTGATGAGGACAAGGGCCTCTTCCCGACAACCCTGGCCATTGGTTGTCTGGGTCTGCAGGCGGGGGCTTATCGGAATCCCCCCCAGATCCCGGCCCCCCACCCTATGTGAATGAGTATGGGGTACGATGTACCCCTACCCATTCACCTAAGGTGTAAAAGTGTAAATAAAAAAAACACACAATTTTTTTAAAATATTTTATTGCACTGCTCCGGGGGTCTTCTTCCGTCTTGGGGGGTCTTCTCGCCGGACTCCTCCTCTCTCTTCTGCTCTTTTACCTAGCTCTTTCACGAGCGGAGGAGCCCGGCTTTCTTCTTCGTCGTCTCCGCCGTCGTCTGGGGGTCTCGTTCCGCCTTCGGGGTCTTCGGGGTCTCTTCTGTTCTTGCCGCTGTTGCCACCTTCTGCGCCGTCTTCTTCTTCTTCTTCCTCCTCTTCTTCTTCTTCCGTCCCAGAGGATGCTGGGACTGTGACACCATAGGGGGGCGGGGTCACCATGTGACATGAGCATGTGACCCCGCCCCTTGTCCCTATATAAGTCACAACACCGGGGCGTCTCTGCCATTCCGGCCAGAGAGAGCGACAAGTCAACATCGGAAGAAGAAGAAGAAGACGGCGCAGAAGGCAGCGACAGCGCCAAGAAGAGACCCCGGAAGACCCCGAAGGCGGAACGAGACCCCCAGACGACGGTGGCGACGACGAAGAAGAAATCCGGGCTCCTCCACTCGTGAAAGAGCTAGGTAAAAGAGCATAAGAGAGCGGAGGAGTCCGGCGAGAAGACCCCCCAAGATGGAAGAAGACCCGCGGAGCAGTGCAATAAAATATTTTTTTAAAAAATTGTGTGTTTTTTTATGTACACTTTTACACCTTAGGTGAATGGGTAGGGGTACATGGTACCCCATACTCATTCACATAGGGTGAGGGGCGGGATCTGGGGGCGCCCTTGTTAAAGATTCCTATAAGCCCCCCGCCCGCAGACCCCGACAACCAACGGCCAACATGGGGACAAGGTGCTTTGTTGAGGGCCCGCGGCCTGGTACGGCTCAGGAGGGGGGGCGCTCGCTCGTCCCCACCCCTTTCCTGGCCGGACTGCGTGCTCGGATAAGGGTCTGAGATGGATTTGGGGGGGACCCCACGCCGTTTTTTTGGCATAGGGATTCCCTTTAAATCCATACCAGGTGACGGGGCTAGCGCGGTGGCATTCACTGCCTTCGCTAGTCCCGTCTACCTGCAGTTATGTTCTAAATGAACGGACTTTCCGATCGTGTGTCGGCAAGCCCATTCATTTCCAAAAGTCCCGCTGACTTTTTCCCGCGGATTGTCCGCTGGAAAAGTCCGGGCGTGTGTGGGCAAGTCCACACGCTCGGAAAGTCCGGCGGACTAGGTCCGGCGGACAATCCCGCCGGAAAGTCCGAACTTGTGTACGCCGCATAAGGGGACCCCCCCAGGCACTATATTGTAAGGAATTTTTCATTTTTAGGCTTTCACTTTAAAAATAAAAAAATCACTGCTCATTTAAAAATTAAGTTTTTCACAAACTTTTTTTTTATTGATACATGTCCCCCCGGGGCAGGACCCGACCCCTATAACCATTGTATACTCAATTACTTGCATATAAGCCTTCAAAATGGGCACTTTTGGTTTTTGACGTTTGGGTCCTATTGACTTTAATAGGGTTCGTTATTCGGGTCCGACCTTTCGATGTGTTCGTAAGTTCTGCTGTGAACCAAACAGGGGTCGATTCGGCCCATCCCTAGTGGCCACCAGGGGATTCAGGGTGAGGCACAGATGATATTGCTGAGAGAGATTATCAAGTTGGCAAAAAATATACTGTGTACTGCGAGAGGCACAAATAAACGCTTGTCTGCATCTACCATGGCGCTGTTAAATGCCACTATGAGGAAACTTTCTGAATCCGCAGAAGCTAATCTTGGTCTCTGGCAACATTTCGAGGCCCCTGCCTCTTTCTAAAGGCAAAACCCCACCCCCAAAAAACTGAAAAAACTAACAAAAACAAATGTAATAGTTGTGTTTGCGCTGGGGACAATTTGCTTGATCCCCCTCCTATGGAGGCAGATATACTGTACATACAGTACATACAGTACATACACACACATAAAAATATCTATGGTATGCCAAAGTGAATGACATCTTCCTCATGGAAGATTTTACTTCTACCTTACATACACACAGAAGAGAAATTCAGAATAACATAGAGGCCTGATAGTATTTGAAAGCTACAGGTAATGGCCCAAGATTCCAGCTCCACACTTCAATTTTAGTAGTCCACTCTCCCATCTTGGTGGAGACATTTTCCCCCTACCTCCTCCCAGGGAGTAGCACCTCTTGTCCTTTCAACTTCTTTCTCTCATTCACCCCCTCTCCCCTCTTTTTTTTTTCTCTCTGTCTTTTCTCTTATCATTATTACTTTTAAATTAGTATGTATTGCAGTGCCCCATTACTGTTAGTGAAGAATTTTTTTTTTTTTTTGGGTGATTGAATAAAGGTGGGCTAGCCATCCTAACTACTGTATTTACAAATTTTATCCATTCTGCCTGTTAATGTATGAGCCCTAATGTTTTCAAATTGGATGCAACATGTCTATTACTATGTCTCTGTTCACTGTATTGTATATGCACCCTGACTGCTCCTGTACCTGATGTTTATTAGATGACGGCATAAATAAAACATTTTAAAAATAAAATAAAATGCATTTAAATAAAAAAAAAGTATAATATGTACAGTATATAAATACAATTTTGCAGTCCTTGCGCTAAGTCAAAATTGTCCACAACAGCAAAGTAATACCGACTAAGAAAGGGTTAAATCATTGGTGTGCACACTGCCTTGCAGCTCCTTAGAATCAGCGAGATACTGAGGGCTGTGAAAACATAAAAGAAGACAGAACTCACAGGCTCCTGGTGCAATACTGTTTATTGAATTAAAAAAGAGAATAAAATCAATACATTTACAAAAGTCAAGTATAGGCATGCATCCATATCCTGTAGTTGGACTCCCTGGATGGCAACCACTCTGGGCGCCATGATTGCTGGATCATCCAAGGGCTGGTTCCCAGTATTCAGCGTGCAGTCGCCGTCAGGTCGACATTATAGGTTTGTCCCCTATTAATCCTGTAAATATTTGATAACCATAAACATTCAAATAAATAATAAAAATAAATATGTAAATAATAACCAACTCATAAACCATCAAACCATAAACTATCAAATTAATAAAAAAATGATTATGTATGCATGGAAATGCATATATATATATATATATATCTATATCTATATCTCTCTCTATATATATACACACAGTATATCTATAATGTATCTATATATATATATATATATATATATATATATATATATTTATGAAAAAGGCCCACGATCATTTGTACTATATTAAAGATCTTACACATGATTTTTAATGTGCTTCTGGAAGAATTGTCAAATATTCCCATAGACACATTTCTAAACCTTGTGGACAGCTGCAAAGGGTGGGCCAACTCAACGGACTAAGACTGGGATGCCATAAAAGTTCATGTAAAGGCAGGTGTCAGTGACATTAGTGACATTATTACAGTGATCAGTGCTAAATATATACTGTACTAATGACACCGGCAGGGAATAGGTTAACATCAGGGGCGATCAAAGGGTTAAGTGTGTCTCTAGTTGGTGCTTGCTAACTGTGTGGAGGATGGTCTGACAGGATGAAGACAGAGATCCGTGTTCCTGCTTAGCAGGAACACAAGATCTTTATCTTCTTCCCTGTCAGAACGGCGATTTGCCTTGTTAAAATAGGCAGATCGCCGTTCTGCCTCTCTGGGGAGTGATCTGGGGTGACCGGCGGACATCGGGTCAATCAGCGCTCGCGCCCGCCCCCAGTGTCTATTGCACAAAATGACCTACAGGTACATAGTTTTGTGCAATAGAGCCAACCTACCACAGTATATCTGCGGTATGCGGTCAGCAAGGGGTTAATGATTGTCAAGCCAGCAACTTGAGAAAACTGCAGAGTGGAATCTTTCATTTCCACTACTAATATATATATATATATATATATATATAAAAGGAAATAATTTGGGGTAAAGAGGGCTTGAGCCTTGCTATAAGTAGTAGGCCTATTACTAACCACCTGCATTAACCACTTCGCGCCCGCACTATAGTCGAAAGACGGCTACAGCGCGGACGCTACCTGCCAGGAGGGCGTCCCTGGGCGTCCTCCTGTTTACTTCCACAATGCGCGCTCCTGAGAGCGTGCATCGGGGAAGTTCGGTGCTGGCCGTGTTCCCTTTGGACACAGCGAGTCACAGATGGCTGTAAACGGCCAATCATAGCGGTCGTTTACAGCACGATCGGCGTGTCCAATAAGAGATGATCTTATAGGTAAACATATGAGATCATCTCTCAATGCCGCTCTCCCTCCTCACACAGAGACAGCGTGTGAGGAGGGAGAGATGAACCCCTGCAGCGGTTAGTAAAAAAAAAAAAGAAAATAAAGTGCCAATCTGTCCCCACTGCCATCTGTCCCCACTGCCACCTGTCCCCACTGCCACCTGTCCCCAGTGCCACCTGTTGTCAGTGCCACCTATTGTCAGTGCCATTTGTCCCCAGTGCCACCTGTCAGTTCCATTTGTCCCCAGTGCCACCTGTCAGTGCCATCTGTCTCCAGTGCCAAGTCTAAGGGCCATCTGTCATCAGTGCCACCTATAGGTGCCATCTGTCATCAGTGCCACATCAGTGCCACGTGTCATCAGTGCCACATAGTGCCATCTGTCATCAGTGCCATATCAGTGTCACGTGTCATCAGTGCCACGTATTAGTGCCATCTGTCATCAGTGCCACGTATTAGTGCCATGTATAAGTGCCATCTGTCATCAGTGCCACATATTAGTGCCATCTGTCATCAGTGTCACGTGTCATCAGTGCCCCGTATTAGTGGCATCTGTCATCAGTGCCACATCAGTGTCACGTGTCATCAGTGCCATGTATCAGTGCCATCTGTCATCAGTGCCACGTCAGTATCACGTGTCATTGTTCTGGTGTGCCAGGGCCTTCAAAAGTGTAATAGGTAGTCAACAAGTTAGATGTGTAATTTATGCTCCTAGAACACGTGATGGCGCTCCCTGCATGTTGGGCCTCTCTAAGTGGCCAGGCTGTGTAAAAGTCCCACACATGTGGTGTCGTAATACTCAGGAGGAGTAGCAGAATGTATTTTGGGGTGTCATTTGTGGTATACACATGCCATGTGAGAGAAATAACCTATAACAATGACAATTTTGTGGAAAACAAGAAAAAAAAATCTCCATTTTGCAAAGAATTGTGGGAAAAAATAACAACATCAAAAACCTCACCATGCCTCTTACTAAATACCTTGGAATATCTACTTTCAAAAAAAGGGGTCAGTTGGGGGGTATTTGTACTTTCCTGGCCTGTTCGGGTCGCAAGAAATGAGATAGGCCACCAGTACATCAGATGTGATCAATTTTGTATGATTTGCACCACAGCTTGTAGACTCTCTAAGGCCCCTTTCACACGGGACCGATCCATATTGATTCGCCCCGTGAAGATCCGCTGCTCAGCGGAGATCGCTCAGCTGATCCCCGCTGAGCCGGCGGATGACAGGGCGGTCCCTGCACACAGGGTTTTCCTCCGTCTGCAGACGGATGAAAAAACAGGGTTTTCCTCCGTCTGCAGAATCGGACAATAGCGGAGGTGGATGATAGCGGGTGTCAGCGGATGCTCATGCGCTGACACCCGCTATCCCATAGGGGTGCATGTATGTCCGTTTTTCATCCAAAAACGGATGGATGAAAAACGGACATACTGTCCGCACGTGTGAAAGGGGCCTTAGACCAAATAATATCCACTAATTTGGGTTATTTTTACCAAAGATATGTAACAGTATAAATTGTGGCCAAAATTTATGAAGAAAAATTAATAATTTGCAAAATTTTATCACAAAAACAAAGGAAAATGCGTTTTTTTTTTTCAAAATGTTTGGTCTTTTTTCATTTATAGCGCAAAAAATAAAAACCCAGAGGTGATCAAATACCACCAAAAGAAAGCTCTATTTGTGGGAAAAAAAGGACAAAAAATTAATTTGGGTACAGTGTTGCATGACTGAGTAATTGTCATTCAAAGTGTGAGAGCGCCAAAAGCTGAAAATTGATCTGGGCAGAAGGGGGGTTTAAGTGCCCAGTAAGCAAGTGGTTAAATAAAACAACATTTATTTACATCGCTTTACCATTCTGTCATCTTTTGTTTTAGATTATTGTTGGCATATTAGCCAAATGAAAAGGCATGGAGGGCAGTCAGATATTTTGTTTGAGGAACCTTAAAATCAAATTTTACACCAGGGCCCTATTCTTTGCAAACTTATTTAAGTATTTGCACTAAATATACATTACCTGTATCCCAAATGACTTGTCAAATGCAATTGCCCCTTGTGCAAGTATTTATGCACTGAGGCTGTGTTGGGTTCCCTGTGCTGTGGTGCTCTTTGGCATCTGAGTGGTTTCTGTGGTTGCAGTCAAATCCATGCCTTCAGGAAAGGTATGTTAATATTATCAGATTACAGTTCCCTAGAAACACACTGTTATTTGAAATAGATATTTTAGAGACAATAACAGAAATACAGGTGTATATTCTTTATTTTTATATGTTCAACCTGAATATACAGTATTTTGTATATTTCCCAGTGGCAAGTCAACATTTTCTGTTGATAAGTTAAGCTTCAAATTAAAAACGATTCAGTTTGATTTCTGTATGTTATAAATGTAGGCATTTAGCTCTAGTGAGTAAATTATTCTGGAGATATTTAACAATCTTGTGTGTAATTAATATTTTGATGAAAGTTTGGAGTATATGCTGACAGATATTTATCATAATGGCTTGTCTGCTGTCATAATTCAGGTTTTAAAAATGTTCTTCGTACACAGTTCAGATGATCTAAAATAAGCAATTGTTAATGTTGTGACTTAAACACTGTGTCGGAAAGGCAGTTTTTTTGACTTATGGGCAAATTGCTTTTATAATTCTATCAGCAATCCTCGTACAGTAAAGTTGTGCTGGAGAGTAATATCTTTGTTTTAATGCCAAGAAGAAGGATGATATTAAAATAAACTGTCCCAGCAAACCTCTGCAGGTTGTGGAGAGGTCACTTTACCCAGTCAGAGGTTTGGGTACCTGCTAAGCACTCTTAGTATCTAAACTGGGATACATGTAATGTGACCCCTTAACAATTTTAGAAAATAATAATTTCCTTAGAAAAAGGGGACCCCCCTCCAGTCAGATGTAAATTAAAGAATTAAACAAATTAGGACCTGTGTGTGGGTACACCTCTTCAACATGTCGTAGCTGAACAAGTCTTCAGTGACGCCAGACCGCTATACTCCATACCAGTGTCCTGATCACCACTATACCAGTGTCCTGATTGTTGCCATACCAGAGTCCTGATCGCCCCTGCACTAGTGTCATGATCATCACTATACCCCATGCCAGTGTCCTGATCACCACCATACCCCATACCAGTGTCTCGATCACTGCCATACCAGTGTCCTGATCCCCATCATACCAGAGTCTTTATTACCTTTACACTAGAGTCATGATTACCTTTACACTAGAGTCATGATCATCACCATACCATAGCAGTGTCCTGATCACTGCCATACCAGTGCCCTGATCAGTGCTCTACCAGTGTCCTGACCACCATCACCATACCAGTATTCTTATCACCACCACCATACCAGTGTCCTGATCACCGCCATACCAATGTCCTGATCACTGCCATACCAGCATCCTGTTCACTGACATGCCAGTGACCTGATCACTACCATATTAGTGTCAACAGAGCCAATGTCCCCAAATGTTTTCACTGTCCTGGTGCCCCATGGCAAATTTAATAGGGAGTCAGGAAATTAGATGTGTAATTTATGCCCTAGAAAACCTGAAGTTGCTCCTTGGATTTTGCGTCTCTCTATGGGGCTAGGCTGTGAAAAAGTGGTATTTCCATACTTGAGAGGAGTAGCAAAATCTGTTTTGGGCTGTAATTATAAGTATGCCCATGCTGTGTGTGAGAAATAACGTGTTAAATTGACAACCTTGTGAAAAAAAAGTTACATTCATCATTTTCCAAAAAATGTTGGCAAAAGATTTAAAAAAACGTCAAAAAACTCACCATGCCTCTTACTATATACATTGGACTGTCTACTTTATTAACCTTCTATGAGGAGGTGAGCTGCCATCTAGATGAAGGGAGGCCCCCAGACGTAGTGTATCTGGATTTTGCAAAGGCTTTTGATACAGTTCCCCACAAACGTTTACTGTACAAGCTAAGGTCTGTCAGCATGGACCAAAGGATGAGTACCTGGATTGAAAACTGGCTACAAGGGCGAGTTCAGGGGTAGTGATAAATGGGGAGTACTTGGAATGGTTCAATGTCAAAAGTGGGGTCCCTCAGGGTTCTGTCCTGGGACCAATTCTATTTAATTTATTCATAAATGATCTGGAGGATGGGATAAACAGCTCAATCTCAGTATTTGCAGATGATACTAAGCTAAGCAGGGCAATAGCTTCTCCGCAGGATGTGGAAGCCTTGCAAGAAGATCTGAACAAATTAATGGGGTGGGCACCTACATGGCAAATGAGGTTTATTGTAGAACAATTTTAAACAATACATTTAGGTGGCAAAAACATGAATGGAATCTACTCACTAGCGGGAGAACCTCTGGGGGAATCTAGGATGGAAAACGACCTGGGGGTCCAAGTAGATGACAGGCTCAGCAACAGCATGCAATTCCAAGCTGCTGCAATTTATTAAAAAAGGGAATTCACTCCAGAGATAAAACGATAATTCTCCCACTCTACAAGACTCTGATCCAGCCGCACCTGGAGTATGCTGTCCAGTTCTGGGCTCCAGTCCTCAGGAAGGATGTGCTGGAAATGGAGAGAGTACAGAGAAGGGCAACAAAGCTATTAACAGAACTGGAGGATCTTAGCTATGAGGAAAGAATTCAAGCACTGAACTTATTCTCTCTGGAGAAGAGACGCTTGAGAGGGGATATGATTTCAATGTACAAATACCATACTGGTATCCGTGAAAGGGCATTAAAAAAGACTTGCGGCCATTCACTAAAATTAGAGGAAAAGTGATTTAACTGGAAAATGCGTAGAGGGTTCTTTACGGTAAGAGTGGTAAGAATGACAGTTAAACAGACAGCAATAAATGTACCGAGCTGTTCCTCTGTGATGCATAGTAATCAAAAATGATTCTATACTAATCCTAGCACCTACCGTGGAAGGTGCTACATTTCATTATAGTTGTGGGTAGTATTCTAATACCTGAGTCGTGACTGAACAGAGAACTTGTCATACCAAGTGGCTCGTCCACGGGTAAGCACTACATATAATTTCAGACAATTCACTAAGCTATAAGATATGTTTTTTCAAAATGACTGATATTTTCAGCTCTTATTGGATATTTTTGCTGTTAATAACAGTTGCTATGGAAAATAGCAATCAGTATACAGTAGCCTAGTAAAACACCTACTATCTTTTTCACTAATAGTTTCCAAGAAAAACTGTCAGGGCTACCCCCGAGGAGCCACTGAATTGTTTTGTGATTTATCTGCACACCTCACTCACCCAACACTTACTGGTAATCCTTGAGGTAATTCAAAGAATTTATGAGACCAAGCATAGCCAAAACAAAGAGACAATTAGCAAGTATACTTATACAAACAATCATGAAGACAATAACATTACGCAGAGGGATATGGTTAAATACTAGCAGTGTTCTTACTAAAGCAGGGTATACAGTACCTGTATTGAAATTTGGCCAGTTCAGCAGGAACTGGCCAAATTTCAATGTGCGTGTATCCCATTCTGATCAATAGCTTCTGTCCAAAGGTCCTGCTGAAAAGCCAGTATTTGATCTGCCGCTGCAGCCAATGGTTACAGCGCTAACAAATTGATGCATAATGAGCTCAAAGGTTAGGAATTAAAGAGTATATTTTTATTCACAAATAAACATTCAGATTTTTCTCATTTTAATGATGCAATGAATTTGCATGTGTTTTACATAATTACTCGTGTCTTAAATAACACAATGCAGTCAATCAGGATCTTCTAATATTCTGCAATCTTCAAGGAACCTCTTTTTGCCAGAGGCTTTTGCTGTTTTTAAGCTCTTAATAGCATCTCCAACATGATCCCTAGTGTGATTAGTTCAATACCTGTTTGCCTGAAGAATTTTGAAAACTTTTATCTCTTTGAAGAATTTTTCACCACTGTCAGATGAGTAGATACTTATTAGCTGAAGAAATACACTACATTTCACATTACCGAGGGGGCATTCCATCAATCTTTTCTGAAAGGAAACAACATATTTTCCATTTTAATGTTGTCAAATATTGGAAACAAATAAAAAGTTTTAAAGTCGAGAGACATATATTTCAATCAAACTTTTTCTCTTATAACGAGATAATTGAATTGTGTCAGATGAAAAGGAACATCTACAGTAGGTATTGCTAATTATTGACACACATATTAAAAAAGGCCAATATTAAAGGACACATCATTATTTTGTTAAATGTATTTTTTAGTTCTGATTAGTAAAAAAAAAGGTACAGTTATGCCGCGTACACAGGATCGTACTTTCCGGCGGGATTGTCAGCCAGACAATCCGACCGTGTGTAGGGCTCCGGCAGACTTTTTGTTCCCAAAAGTCTAGCGGACTTAGTTTGAAGTTTTGACTTAAAATTGTCCCAGCGTCCTCCGGGACTGTGACATCATAAGGGGCGGGGTCACCATGTGACATGAGGTGGTGGCCACGCCCATTGTCCCTATATAACTGGCAGCGCAACACGTCTGAGCCATTAGAAGAGGAGACAGCGACGAGTCAACATCGGAAGAAGAAAGAAGAACAAGAAGCAGAAGAAGAAGAAGCAGAAGGTGACAGCGACGGCGACAGAAGCCCGGGCCACCGCTAGTAAAAAAGCTGGAAGAAGAAAGCGGAGGCCCGGCAAGAAGAACAGAAGAGTGGGACAAGACCCCAGAAGTCGGAACAAGACCCCCAGACGACGGCGGCGACGAAGGAGAAAGTCGGGCTCCTCCGCTAGTAAAATAGCTAGCAGAAGATAGTGGCAAGAAGACCCCCCAAGAAGGAAGAAGACCCCTGGAGCTGTGCAATAAAGTATTTTTAAAAATTGTGTTGTTTTTTTTTTTATTTACACTTTTTTCCCTTAGGTGAATGGGTAGGGGTACATCGTACCCCATACTCATTTACATAGGGTGGGGGCCGGTAGCTGGGGGCCCCCTTATTTAAGGGGGCTCCCGGATTCCGATAAGCCCCCCGCCCGCAGACCCCTGACAACCAACGGCCAGGGTTGTCGGGAAGAGGCCCTTGTCCCCATCAACATGGGGACAAGGTGCTTTGGGGTTGAGGGCACGTGGCCTGGTACGGCTCAGGGGGTGCTCGCTCGTCCCCACCCCGTTTCCTGACCGGCCAGGCTGCGTGCTCGGATAAGGGTCTTATATGGATTTGGGGAGAACCCCCACGCCGTTTTTTTCGGCGTAGGGATTCCCCTTTAAATCCATACCAGGTGACAGGGCTAGCGAGGTGTCAATGTCGCCGATCGAGGCGGCGGCATTGGCTTCTTTCGCTAGTCCCATCTACCTGGAGTCACTTTCAAAACGAACGGACTTTCCGATCGTGTGTCGGCAAGTCCGTTCATTTCAAAAGTCCCGCGGACTTCCGTCAAAACTCTGGCGGATTGTCCGCCGGAAAAGTCCAGGCGTGTGTGGGCAAGTCCACACGATCGGAAAATCCGGCGGACCTCCGCTGGAAAGTCAAAGGCAGATTGTCTGGCAGACTAGGTCTGCCGGACAGTTCGGCCAAAAAGTCAGATCGTGTGTACGTGGCTTTAGGGACTGTTCACACCATCCTGCATGCGTTAAGCTCTCTGTATGCTTTGTGTAGGGGCAGGGCAATGTATTGTTACAACGCATCCAACTGTTTCAAATTTTTTGTTCACAAAAAATCATTCAAGTTTATGTAATGCAGGCATTGTGACATTCTGTGATGTGTTGATGTGCAGTACTGTGCATTGTGCTGCGTAAAAATGTTTACACAGAGCACGCCAACACACATGTATGGTGTGAACAGGCTATGTGCTCAATGCAGACCAAAGGCACTCAACATACCTGCTGTGAACGAGTCCTTAGAAGCTACAGTTTCTTCTCAATTTAACATAAGGAAATCCTTTATGTACATTGCAGAGTTAGCCGGCTTGAATAATGCACAGTAAATCACACTTTTTTAGGATTTTAAATGTATATATATATATATATATATATATATATATATATATATATATATATATATATATATATATATAATCCTTGGCCAGACACCTCCTGTATTAGGGTGATACTATTCTGTCTCCAGAATGTCCTCTTACTTTGTCACCCCTATACAAGCTTTTTTAATGGATCCGTACTGCATTGTCTCTTGTCATCCTCAAGAAATCCATCTTGAGAAATACAATGTAGCCATTACTGGAGTTGTTGCAAAGAGGCCTTCCCACAACAAATGTTTGTCAGGAGAGAGTGCACCTAATGGGCAACTAGCGTCTCTGCTTCTCCATCAGGCTCTGCCTACTGTCAGGGCCACTGGTTGCTAGAAGGTTGCTGGCTGTGAAGTCAAGAGCATCCTTAACAGCCATTGACAGGTGGGGAGGGAATAGTGGTGATAAACATGGTGCCTGCTACACATTGTATAAAAATGGTCAGTCTGCCTGTCTCTGAATGCCAATTTACATTTGGCCTTAACTACCTTCAGTTTTGTTATTATCTACAAACTGGAGGTATTTTTTATTTTATTTGGTGAAGTATTAGTGCCACTTTGTAAAACCGTTCAAACGGGCCATACCACAGGAAAAGTGGAGCAAACTATTTTTATTAAATACTGATCAATGTAATGGCATTAATAGAGGTTTACTGGCATTTGTGGTCCAATGCTTCTACCAACAGTGTTAGATAGTTATTGGAACCTGGTCACAATATACAGTATCTCACAAAAATTAGTACTCCTCTCACATTTTTGTAAATATTTTATTATATTTGTGACAACAAGAAATGACACTTTGCTACAATGTAAAGTAGTGAGTGTACAGCTTGTTTAACAGTGTAAATATGCTGTCCCCTCAAAATAACTCAACGTACAGCCATTAATGTCTAAACCGCTGGCAAACCGCTGGCAACAAAAGTGAGTACACCCCTAAGTGAAAATGTCCAAATTGGGCCCAATTAGCCATTTCCCCTCCCCAGTGGCATGTGACTCTTTAGTGTTACAAGGTCTCGGGTGTGAATGGGGAGCAGGTGTGTTAAATTTGGTGTTATAACTCTCACTCTCTAATACTGGTCACTGGAAGTTCAACATGGCACCTCATGGCAAAGAACTCTCTGAGGATCTAAAAAAAAGAATTGTTGCTCTACATAAAGATGACCTAGGCTATAAGAAGATTGCCAAGACCCAACACCCTGAAACTGAGCTTCAGCACGGTGGCCAAGACCATACAGTGGTTTAACAGGACACGTTCCACTCAGAGCAGGCCTCGCCATGGTCAACCAAAGAAGTTGAGTGCACGTGCTCAGCATCATATCCAGAGGTTGTCTTTGGGAAATTGACGTATGAGTGCTGCCAGCATTGCTGCAGAGGTTAAAGGTCTGAGGGGTAAGCCTGTCAGTGCTCAGACTATACGCCACACACTGCATCAAATTGGTCTGCATGGCTGTCATCCCAGAAGGAAGCTTCTTCTAAAGATAATGCACACGAAAGCATTACTGGAACCATGTCCTTTGGTCTGATGAGACCAAGAAAAACTTATTTGGTTTAGATGGTGTAATGTGTGTGTGGCGGCAACCAGGTGAGGAGTACAAAGGCAAGTGTGTCTTGCCTACAGTCAAGCATGGTGGTGGGAGTGTCATGGTCTGGGGCTGCATGAGTGCTTCGGGCACTGGGGAGCTATAGTTTATTGAGGGAACCATGAATGCCAACATGTACTGTGACATACAGAAGCAGAGCATGATCCCCTCCCTTCAGAGACTGGGCTGCAGGGCAGTATTCCAACATGATAACGACCCCAAACACACCTCCATGATGTCCACTACCTTGCTAAAGAAGCTGAGGGTAAAGGTGATGTACTGGCCAAGCATGTTTCCAGACCTAAACCCTATTGAGAATCTGTGGGGCATCCTCAAACGGAAGGTGGAGGAGTGCAAGGTCTCTAACATCCACCATCTCCATGATGTCATCATGGAGGAGTGGAAGAGGACTCCAGTGGCAACCTGAGAAGCTCTGGTGAACTCCATGCCCAAGAGGGTTAAGGCAGTGCTGGAAAATAATGGTGGCCACACACAAAATATTGACACTTTGTGCCCAATTTGGAAATTTTTACTTAGGGGTGTACTCACTTTTGTTACCAGTGGTTTAGATATTATTGGCTGTGTGTTATTTTGAGGGGACAGCAAATTGACACTGTTATACAAGCTGTACACTCACTACTTTACATTGTAGCAAAGTATAATTTCTTCAGTGTTGTCACATGAAAAGATATAATAAAATATTTACAAAAATGTGAGGGGTGTACTCGCTTTTGTGAGGTACTGTACAGTACATGAACCCATTAAAAACAATGGGTATAGGGTTTACGGAGAAGGATAGGTCGCTATAGGTAACATAGTTGCACATAATTATAAATAGCTGTACTGTATTAAAAAATCAATCAGCAGTAACTTCTATTTTCAAACCTACACTAAAAATTGAAAAAAAAAAAAAAAACAATTGCAGTAGCCAATGTATGTATAACAGTGATTATCGTACTCACGTTTTAAAAAAATAAAATAAATAAAATTTGAATTAACTCCCTAAATACAATTGGGTATTCATTCTCGTGAAATTTATAACTGGTCTATTGACTTTAAGTTAGATTTAGGTCCCTAGGATCTAAATTACCACCAATATTACCCCTAATATAATCCATCACTGAACTATATCTGTACTCCAGTTTTGATAAATAAAACAAATTTTTAATATGATTCAATTCTTTATATTAGCTTGCTGGGCTACAGATGTCTCTTCTCCCACTGCAGGTGTTATGTTACAGTCATAGAGCTGGCATGAAAAATGTCCTTTTCCATAGGATATTTAATAGTTTACTCTTTAAATGCAAAGGTCATTTGCAACTATATAAACAATAGCCTCTTAGATGTGCAAAACTGCAAATTCATTTTATTAAAAAAATATACTTATAAAAAGATGCTTTTCCCCCTCCTTTCAGAAGATAGATAAATGTGTTATCCACAGGGGCTTTATGACCAGAGTCGGCCTGACTGTCATTCCATGGGTAGTTCTTGTCAGTCCAACTAAACTCTGTCATCCTTCAACCCAGTTTAAATTAACAGGTAATTTGTAGATGTCACTTCAGGTTAGGCCACTCATTTTGTTTCTACTCTACCAATGCAAAACATTGGACTAATTTTTCTTGTCTTCTCTTAATAGGATTTTCATTTATAAATAGATTTATGTTCTGAAAATAAATTACTGTAACTGATGCACAGGAATGGGAGCAGAATGGACTTTCATGGAATTTTAAGTGTCTCTGCATCATTGAGATTAATAGGAACACTTCAAAGTCTAAATTCTAGTTAAAAAAAAAACAAGAGCGTTGAGTTAATATTTAATTGAAATAACAGATCTGGTTGAAAACATAATTTTTAATATCTGAATTAATTTGCAAAACAAAACCATTAATTTACAAATGATCACATTTACAGTGTTAAAATTTAACAATGTACTATTACAAGAAAGTTTTGCAATCAACGCTGACGTAAAAATTAATTCTGCCAAATTTCATTAGGCTATCAAAAGTTATGGATACGTATTGATGCAATAAGTCATGCTTTATGCTGGAGGAAGTAAAGAAAAAATGTTTAGAGTTTTTAAAAACTATTATAGAATATAAAAAAGATCTAAAAATACTTTGGAAATTATGTAATTTGTACTATGGTATATATCCTCTGGATTACTGATGGACGTTATCACGATCTGACATTAAAAAAAACATTTTTCAAACTTTCTGGAAAGGAAAAGAAGCAAAATCTCCCCAGTGGTACACAGTCAGCAAAAATAATGTGACAGGGGTTTTTAACACTCCCCTACTCTATCCCCACTCTATCAAAAGCTAAAAAAAGTTTAGGTTATACATACATTTGTATACATAAGCCTTAAACTTCATACAGGCATATAGTCCACCTGCTCATGGCTTCAGTTTTTTTTTTTATCCATGTTTGTGTAACAGATGAGCTCAATATTAACTGAAAAAGCTGTGCTTAGTGTTCTTAAAAAATACCTCAATAATTCTTCACAGTTGCACTTAAAACACCAAAATACAAGTGTACAAATGATGATATCACAATATTGTTGTGCTGTGCCTTTAAAGTAAAAGAAATCAACACAATGATGATAATACCCACAGCTTAAACATATATTGTGTGTAATGAAATAAAAGAACAAAAAAAGGAAAAAGATGTAAGAAAGTGAATCAAAATCTCCTGGTGAGTTCCAGCAACTCCCTCTTATCAACTGCAAAGACCCCAAATTATAGGTGGTCTTAATGCGTTCACATCCATATAGGTTCTGTTGTCACAAGTTGTCTTTAGAGCTTGGGAACCGCAGGCCACACCAGCAGGGACTGTGGTAGCAAGGTGTCTTTAGGGACCTGGGAACAGCAGGGCGCACCAAAAGGGACTCTGTACAAACACCTCTCTTTTATCACTCACATTTGTCTGGCAAGAAAAATAAAAAACATCCCATAGTGTAGAATTGTAGACTTTAATGATCCATATACTGTATATCTTCATGTTAAAATTTATGTATTAGGCATTAAACTATATCCACCACCACCGCTTGTCCAGCAGACATGATGATGTCAGCACAGGCTCTGTCTTTATGCATTTCATCTAATGGGATGTTTTCAAGGGATCAGACTAGCCGCAGTGGTGGATATCATGCACTCAAAAATAAAAAAAAAGTAAATACGTAGGTAGCCCTATGTATGGGTGGGATTTCTGGATCCAAACAGTCAATATGTAAAAAGGGTGTAACTGGCGCTCAAGGGAGGAGCTCAAGTCAAAAACGTGGATCCATATAAAAAACTCACTGCAGCATATCCAAAATCTAAATTGTATTCAACAATTCAATTAGTTATTCAATTAGTTATCAAAAAGCTTATCAAAACCTTCACCATATCATCAATACCATCATATCCTGCAAATGCTCATGTGTACAATTTGTATTAAATTAACCTAAATGTATTCTTTTTTGTCTAGATAGAGGACAGGGGTTGATTTACTAAAGGAAAATATGCAGTTTGCAAGGGAATTTGACCTAGAGCTTAGTGAATGTGGTGTGGTTTCACTTTGCAAAGAATACCCAATCATATGCACATCAAATCAAAACAGTATTTGTACATAAATTGTAATTAGTACACAATTTGTATTTAAGTTGTACATAATTGGATGATGGAAGTCAGCAACGCCTTGACTCACTAAGCTATGGGGAAAATTTCCTTAGGGCCCATTCAAACCAGATGAGGTGAGACTGGTTTGGGCGGTATGTCAGCACAGTACTACCAAGTTACAAGGCAAAATGCCTTGTCTCCTTATCTGCTCGGTTCACACCACTGCGTCGCGGTGCAGTACTTTTTTACAACGCAGCGCAGTGTGAGGCAATCAATCACTTCGCACCACACTGCCAGCGATTGAACTATATGAGATGTCTGTGTGACATCTCATAAAAGTTTGTTTAAAAACAAAAAAGGGAACAGTGCAATGTGCTGAAATTAGTGCATGAGCACTGTGATGTGCTGGCAAGAGCACAACACATGGCAGCCGCAGCATTGTAACTATGGCTGGTGTGAACATGCTCTTACAAAGTGCAACTTCCTTTGCAAAGTGAACAGCCTATTTGCATTTAGTAATTAAAGCACAATGAGTTAAAAAATTCTAGCTTGGCCTGAGCGACTTCTTTATTAAAGTACAAGTTCTTGGGAAACAGCTTCCCTTACAGAGTAAGGTAAGTGCCTCAATTCCTGACACACTGGTTTCACATCTGATCACACATTTAATTTTGTGTACAAAGCTATTTGCACAGTCCAGTGGGGTGTCAATAAGTGGTAAAAGTTTTGACACTGGTAGCTTAGGGGCGCCTGAAGCTGCTCTGGTAAGAGCATCTATTAATTGTAGATGTAGTGCAGCAAAAAGATCCCTGCCCAAAAGTGGTGCCTTTCTTTGCAATGTAGAATTCAGCATGCACAGTACTTGGTTGCATCTTTACAGTTACTGGCAGGCAACCAAGCACAGGAATAGGGTCTCTAATATCAGTAACCGGTTTTAGAGTAGGTATAGTAAATGGTTTGATTGCAAGTACCTCTAGTAGATTTCCAGTGTGGAGACAGCAGATACTGCGTCAAGCATCATGATGATGAAGTAGTCCATCATTTAAGGACTGAAATGATGTGGGACTTGCACTCACGAACACTATTAATAAATATTAAAAAATATCCCTTATTATAAAAAAAGGAAACAAAGACAAAATCAATACACGCCTCTGCATTGCATACTGGAAAAATACATATCTATCTTTAAAAAATACAGAACACACCAAGCTGACCTCTAAAGTTCTTATCTCTAATCAATTTTCTCCCTGGATTATTGTCCATATTTAAACATATATGTCCTATGGGCCACCAGCACTATCCATAATGATAAACTTTTCCACAATGATTATCACATCATATCTATAATTAATCTGTTATCATATGCTTGACTATACATAATACAGTATTATCTCTTCACAAGTTAAAAGAGGTGCTAGTGGATTGTATGATAACACACAATAACAAATCCATTTATATCATTACTTTTACAGTTGAAATTGAGGTAAGTCCTTGCACTACATATTTATTGATAGATCTAAAGGAGTTTGAACAACTAGATCATTATATGTGGCCAGCTTTAGGCTTTGACTCTTAGTACTACTTTGTGCTGTAGTAGAAATATTACTTTTACACTAAAATTGTATGTAATATACCGGTATATATTGACATCATAGAGCAATTGTATTTACTCATTGTTAAAGTATTAGAAGATATACATTGTCATCTAAATGATAAAAAATATCATATGCTAGAGGATTTTTATATAACAGGCAAACAGTTTCACAAGAGAATCTAAAATATCCCACAATAATGAGTTTGTTCTGTCACCTAATACCTTTGAGCAACATGCTACTTTCCAACTGGCAGCTGATGAGTTAGAACTTGATGGATGTTTCAAACATATAAATGGAAGTTAATAGATTCCAACTGCTAATTATTGCAGTTAGGGAGGATTGTCTGATATCATATGTGGAAATCAAGCCCTGTGAGATTTGGGTTACATGATAAAATGCCAAAAGGACGAGAAGAAAAAGTAAAGTGATTTTTTTTTTTTTTTAACTAAAAAAGATTTACATATGTAGCCCGCCATGTGTTTTCAATTCCAAATTAATTTCCGTGTGTTATGTATCTTGTTGACTCTTTGTTAACATTAATAATAATAATAATAATAATAATATATAATAAAAAAAAAATGTTAGTTACAAAAATACTATTTTTAGTAATTCTTCAAATGCCACATATAGTTATCAGTTGTTTCTGTATTTTCAGGGACAGGTAGAGGATTAAATAACTGCCCCCTGGAATTCTCCCAATTTTTCTGTATTTATACATAAAACACAATGGAAACCACAGTTTTATAATCATGTGTCTGTTACTGGAGAAACTGTAAAGATTTCACTGAGAAAAAAAGGACATTTGAACCCAAATACTCTATGCCATGGAAGCTAGGACTTGCTGTACAATCTGCATCATACAATGTTCTATAAAAGGCTGGCCATACACTACCCTTTATACAGTCCAATACTGAGATATAAGCTGTACTTTCAGTAAGTAAAAAATACATGAGAAAAAAACAAAACAAGGATCCAGTCAAATTCTTAATCCCAAATCACCAAAGTCGTCATTCATTTGTTAATTTATGGTGGATTTAATGTAGAAAATTCTCAAATCTGAAGGATCGTCTTAAGCTGTACATGTAAGCACATTCTTGGACAACCACACACTGGCATATCATGCAAAAATGGATGACTGATCAGTAAATCAATTTAAGAGTTCTACCCTTTTTTGCTGATACAGCATAGATTGCTAATTTATTCCCTATTTATTCAGACATATGGCGCCTCAAAGCAACTTTAGGCAGACATGCAGAGAAATAAATAAAAGACAGCACTCCAAGCAGCTAATTCGATGGACCACTTGGTCTTTTTTCTGCCATCACTCTTCTATGTTTTTAAAAATCTCTTGCCTCTTCAACTCTGGGTATTGACCAAAGGGAGCCAAACCATGCTTTACAAACTCAGCAGAAAAGCATGAAGCTGCACATCGATGATGACAGATCATCGCCAACTTTATTAAAGACAGACAAAGCACACTGCAGTCTGACCTGGAACTGCCCATCTCTACTGTTTACGCTGTGATTAAGCCTGTTATGAGTGTAACATCGGGGGGGGGGGGTAATAGGTCTGGGCTGCAGTGTGCTCGGTCCAACTTTAATAAAGTCATCATGTCATCATCAGTGTTGGACTTCCTGCTTCCCTCAAAGCAACAGTTGTCTGCTATGTGCCTCTTTAGCTAACCCATATTGCTCAGGTAATCCTGTTACAAATTAAATGTTTATTTGTAAAGCAAAGATTATATAGACAGTATATCAAGAACAGTCATAAAACATTATTTAAAAATGTATAAGCTTACAAAAAATAAGATTGACAAAAAGTCTTTATAGATTTATTGATGCTCAAAGGCTAACCTTGTGCCTAAAGTTCATTTAAATGCAAAATATTCACATTTGATTGGAGTGTTCCTTTATTATAGTCTTTAACAACACTTTCGGTGATCAGCCCACCTAAAACTGTTATTTCATCTTTTAATGGAGGCTGGTTGATTGAAATATTCATTGGAATCATATACAGTATCTCTGGAAACTCCAGTAACCATATATTCTCACTATGGTTCCTAGCCCTTCTCAAAGATAAATTGTGGGTTTTCAGAGGACTGAACCTGCAAGGATTCATTTATATAAGGGATGAACCTCAGTTTACACACTTATGCACCAGTAAGCAGCTCTAGGCATTCCTATGGAAAAATAGGTTGCTGATCAGATATAGGTTTGTGTGGACAACTGTCTATGAATGACAACACTTTTCACCCATTCAAATAACAAAGCTGATATAGCTGCTGCAAACAATCCCCAAAAGGAGTGAGCCTCAGTTTGCACACTTTGCCCACCATTTTGTGTTATTTTTTGTTCTTCGATAATTTTTATTGAATTTTTCAGAACATTAACATTCAAACATTTAGATACACACAATTGTATATTATAAAATGTTAGCATGTGACTGTATAAGTATAACAGTAAAGTTAGGTAAAGCAGTAGTATTCAAGTAAAACAAGTTAGTTGACAGAGGGCATTATAAATCTTTGTATTGTTTGGTTCATATCTTCCAGTTGCTATCAAATTTCTTACATGTTAGAGAGTTAACAGCCAGAAGGCGTTCGAAGGTGTGGTTTCTGTTGACTAGTTTTATCACATCAGATGGATTGATAGATATTGTATCTTTCCAATTGTGGAGTATTGGAGTACGGGTTGCCAGAAAGATGTGGGTGATGACTGGTCTGTATTCGGGAGGGAATGTTTCTATTCCTATATGAAGGATTGCTAGTGTTGGGTTTGGAGGTGTTAAGATCCCTGTGATTGATGATAACATATGGAACGTTTTGTTCCAAAGGCTTGTTATGTTTTTTTTTTTTTCATCTTGTGTGTAGCAGATTTCCAATTTATCCACATTTCCTCCAGCATAAGGGGGATGTGTCTGGGAAAAATGTGGCAAGTCTATTTGGAGTGTAGTACCATCTATTGGTTATTTTGAGCACTCTCTTTAAGATTCAGATTTGGTGAGTGTTCGGTGCATACAGTGTTACAAGTGTGTACGGTTTGGAGTTTATGTCTCCTGTTACGATAATATATCTGCCCCACTCATCTATGAATGATTCTTAAAGTTGGAAAGACAGTGAGTTCATTAAGGCTAGCAGTACCCCTCCTTACTTATGGCCTGGTGTACACACCATAAACACATGGGAGTATTCTCTGTGTGAACAATCTGGGGTTTTGTTCTTCTGGAAGTGGGGTTCCTGTATACAGAGGATGTCCGCCCTGTGTCTACAGGCCTCTTTCCATATGGAAAATCTTTTAGCCGGGTGATTCAGGCCTCGAGCATTGATTGACAAGCATGTGATAGTCATTTATGATGTTGTATGGTTTGATGGGTGGTATTGTGGTGTAAGTACTCACTGTGACTATGGGGTCTGTTCGTGGTATCTTCCGCATCTTGTTGTGAGGTTAGGAGGGACTTGTCTTCCTCAGTATAGTAAATGTTCCATGCAATGAATATTGCTGTGTGTAACAAACAAATAACTGAAAAAACAAAAGTAATAGAAACATAACTGTAGAATCATAAAAAAGGATCTTAAAATGGATCCATGTACAGATGTGTCTGCTGAATGTGGTAGATGGGTAAAAAGAAGACTTAACTGAAGAATGCTGTATCCAGAGAGAATTGTAGGTAACATTGTGTGTCGGTTAAGAGCTGCCACTGGTATGTTTTTTGTTGGAGCACTTATGTGATACCACTTGCCATTCATTTTGGATCAGTTGTCTTTGCAGTGTGTGCCTGGAGAGGTCTAGAACTAGTTGTACTTCAGTGTACTCTGGAGGGACATTGTCAGGTCTGCGTGATGCCTGCAGGATCTGTTCCTTCACGTGGTATAAGTGGACTCTCAATAGTATGTCTCTTGGAGTTTCTTCTGGAAGCATGTTGGGCATATTGTAGGAGCTGGGTAGCTGAACAGACTCTGGGATACCCCTCAGCTTAATGTTGTTCCTTCTGGACCTATCCTCTAGGTCTGCAACCTTATCTTTCAACCACGTTATATCCTCTCCCTGGGCTGTGTGTGCATGCACCAGTGTGTTGTATGAGGATGTGTTGTCATCCATCTTTTGTTTGACCCGATCTACTTTGATCCCAATAGCTTGGACCTCCTTGTGGTATTGGTTAATCCCCTTCACCATAACAGCTTTTAGTGAGGATCTGAGGGACAGCAACATTTCTTTGAGTGTGGTGTCTGATATGGGTCTGTCTGCTGTTGGGAAGTCTGCTATGGGGTCAGTCAGGCAGGGGGACTGTGTGGCATGGTTTCCCTGTGTCCTGCTTACCTCCATTTCAGGGTCACCATGCGGCCTGACAGGGGAGTTCATCCTTAGTTTAGATTTTGCCGGGCTTCTGGTAGAAGGACTAGATGTCCCAGAGGAGAACCTGCTGTGTAGGTGAACTTGTGCCGGCACTTTTTGGGCCCTTTCGGGGCCGTTATTATAGATCCCCTGTCCTCCGGCCGTTGTGTGCGGGCGCCGCCGCCATCTTGTTGTAGCCCGCGGGATCTTTCTGTAAAGAAGCTGGGCATCGGGTGTGGTTGTGGAGGGTTCTTTCCGCATCTCGGCATCCCTGGGCTGTCGGGCAAACTGATGAAGGTGTTTGTGGCCGTGGATCGGATGGTGATGAATACTCTCTGGCGACCGAGCAGAGCTCCTAGCTCAGGCATCCATCTTGGAGCTCAGTCGCCATGCCCACCCATTTTGTATTTTTTGAGCAGTTACTTGGATCTTTGTGGTACCAGTTATCAGCCCCAGGCATTCTTGAGAATAAATAGGGTTACCGATCAGGTGTAGGTGAAGTGTGGACAACTGTCTATGACTGACAACACTTTTCATCCACAGAGAGGAATGGAGCCACCATTCAAACAGCAAAGTCGAGATAACTGCTGTAAGCAATCCCTAAAAAGGATGACCCTCGTTTTGCACACTTAGCCCCCCATTCTGTATTTTCTGAGCATTTACTTGGACTTTATGGCACCAGTTAACAGCCCTGGACATTCCTACAAATATATAGTGCTGCTGGTCAAGTAAAGGGACAGCATTGACATCTGTCTATGACTGACAACATCTTTCATCCACAGAGAGGAATGGAGCCCACCATTCATACAGCAAAGTGGATCTAACTGCTGTAAACAATCCCTAAATGGGATTTACCAACTATGTATTAGTCCTAATTTATTTTCAACGTATTTATTATTACTGTTCTGCTGGGTGTACAAATAACAGAAGAGGTAGAAGCTTTTTTATTGTATTTGATTTGCTATTATTATCTTTGTGTGATGCTGTTCTTCAGCTGTTGGACCTTTGCATTTAACCTTTATGGAGTTGCCAGAGAAGGGCCCAGGAACAGACCACAAAGTGCTGCATTAGTACGGAAATTAACCACGACTTCCACAGCATAAATATTTTTGAAAGAGCAAAATGAAATCACAGCATCGTTCCCTACAGTTAATGTTGCTTTATTTCTGTTACTTCAGCACTCTTTAGGAGAATGTGTATACAGTATTTCAGTCTGTCCTACAGCCACATTATCTATTAACTTGTATTTACTGTTCATGTTTAACTGCTACAGATTTTTTTCTCCCTGTAAAGTTAATATATAAGCACTGTTCCAGCACTTTCACCTATCCCTCGCACATCTCACTCCTATTTAAAGCAATCAAGCTGCCTATAATATTGCAAAATGAGTTAAATATTTGATTAAACTTTGCTTCATCCAGAGGTACATGCTGCACCATAATATGTCAGTGTTAGTTTAACGGGAAATGCACATAGTTACTCATCAGCATAAAGTAATAAACTCCTTTTTTACTCTTTTTTTTTTTATTACCATCCAAGTTCATACATGGATGGTACTATTTAGTAACTAGCTAATATAAACCTAGACAAGATAAAAACCCACTGACATAAACTCATAGGCCACTTTTTCTGTCCTGAATCATAACCACAGATTTTTGCAGTCAAATTGTGCCATCAAAATCCATGCATTAGGAGAAAGATATAGGAATAAAATCCAGTAAGGCTAGATTATAAGGCCCACAAGCCAAAGTGTTAAATTATGACTAAACCCAATCACCAAAACCTCATACTGTATATGCTTTAAAGAAGAATTCTGGATGTGGATATTTTTACATAGTTACATTGGTCCAGTCTGTTTTATCTCCTGGTTTTTGGTCCTGGCTTGTGAAGTCCCTAACTATGCTCCTCTGTCTCCACTGTAAAAGGAGCCTCAAACCCCCCAAAATACATCCAGCAGTCCCTGCTGCCTGTGACAGTATAAACATGCAGGTTATTAGGAATTATAGTACAGCTGCTGGCTCTGTGGGTGATGACCTTTTGTAATTGGTCTGGACTTATTACTTATGCTCTTCCCTCATTGCAGCATTATTGTGGTAGACTCAATTAAATGTTTTGTATTTCAGTTGCTTATTATAAACCAAGATTATGAAAATCATAACACAGAGTAACCTAGAATAAAATATGCATTTGAAATTCTTTGCCCTGATATGTTAAGTTAAATAGCTTTAACATTTGTTTCAACAGTATGATTATTTTTCTATTTTTCTACTAAGCATTTATAGGAACAAAAAAATAAGGCACAGCGTAAGTTGATAGACAGTCATAGTTATCAAAATTATAGCTTACATCTTTCGAAACGGACACATAGTCAAATCTGACAAGATATGAAATTCCAATGCAAAAAGAGCATTTATAGCAATAAACAAGCATTGAAATGCTTTATTGTGACACAGAGGCGATGGTTTACATCCACATGTATGTGAGACCCATTTATAGATAGGTCGAACTTCAGGAAAAAGATATCAAGTATACAAATAAAAAGTTAAAAAGTTATTATGGAGATGCCTAAAGCTCAGGCTTTATTGGCAGGGGCTTATCTTAACCTTAAATTACGTATCTCCCTACCCCCTGACCCCACATTGTACATCCTAGGGTATGTTGGACTCCAATTTAACTCTAGCGGTTAGAGGGTCCCCCTTCATTGCACAAAAGCTGATTTCTGCACGATGGGTATCCACCATTCCGCCATCTGTAAATGCATTGAAATCTGAAATGAACAAGCATATTCTGTTTCAGAAACATACGTACCTCCTTTACAATGCCATACGCAAGCTTGATGTGATTTTGTCCAGTTGGATAGATGTGATGTGTCCCTTGATTCATTTCTGCTTATAATGCTACCTTTACTGTTACTTGTGTTATTGTCACTTGTGGGATAATTGTCAACATACTCTGTATTGTAGAGGTGTCGTATCTACTTAGCATTGATAATCTGTGTGTTTAGTGCTGTACCTTGGCCTTTACGTGCCTTTCCTTTTTCTCTGAGTCTCTATGTTGTTGTAAATTTAAAAAAAATATATATTTAAACTAAAATAAAATCTGATTAACCGCTTCCCGACCGCCTCATGTAGATATACGTCTACAGAATGGCATGGGCAGGCAAAAGCACGTACGGGTACGTCCCCTTTAAGTTGCCTGCCCGTGGGTCGCGCGCGCGCCACCAGCGGCGCGCTCGCGACCCGGTCGGGAGCTCCGTGACCCCAGCCGCGGGACCAGCGGACCCGATCGCCGCTGGTATCCCGCGATCGGGTTACGGAGCTGAAGAACGGGGAGAGGTTTGTGTAAACAAACCTCTCCCCGCGCTTCCTACTCTGCCTGTCATTGATTGGCTGTTCCCGGTCATCGGGAAAGCCGATCAATGACGTCAGACGTCAGCCCTGCCCCCTAATGTAAAAAAAACACAACACGTCACACTGACCTCCCCGCCCCCTAGTGGTTAACTCCTTCACTACAACTGTCATTTACATAGGAATCAGTGCTATTTAAATAGCACTGATTTCTGTATAAATGACAAATGTCCCAAAAATGTGTCAAAAATGTCCGATGTGTCCGCCATAATGTCGCAGTCACAATAAAAATCGCTGATCGCCGCCATTACTAGTAAAAAAATATATATTAATAAAAATGCTATAAAACTATCCCCTATTTTGTAAACGCTATAACTTTTGCGCAAATGAATCAATAATCGCTAATTGCGATTTTTTTTTACCAAAAATATGTGGAAGAATACGTATCGGCTAAAACTGAGGAAAAAAAAAATTTTTATATATTTTTTGGGGATAGTTATTATAGCAAAAAGTAAAAAAATATTGCATTTTTTTCAAAATTGTCGCTCTATTTTTGTTTATAGCGCAAAAAATAAAAACCGCAGGGGCGATCAAATACCACCAAAAGAAAGCTCTATTTGTGGGAAAAAACAATTTTGTTTGGGAGCCACGACGCACGACCGCGCAATTGTCAGTTAAAGCGACGCAGTGCCGAATCGCAAAAAGGGGCCTGGTCCTTTGGCTGCCAATTGGTCCGGGGCTGAAGTGGTTAAAAAAGTAAAGAAATCTCACAAAAAATAACTGTTCTCTTAGATCATTGGTAACTGACTGTCTATTTATTAGCCGTCTACTATTTGTTAGGAATTGTACTGGACTTATTTCTATTGTCTATACAGTGTGTATCATGTATTATTCTGCTGGAGCTTGTATTGTTGTTATGCATACTGCTTTACTAGGACCTTTTGGTACTTCTTAGTGTGCTAGTTGGGATTGTTTTTTTCACTATTGCTTATTTGGGAATTTTTATTTCTTAACTATTATGCTTCACTAGGACCTGTGGTTCTTCTCATGTGCTTTACTTACCTGGAACTGTCCATCAACAACGGCACCTAGTTAGTCTACCTATGCCGCAGCTTTACCAGTGGGGAATAGCTCCTTTGATCCATTGCTAGACTTTATTGTAGATGTTAGATGTTCCACATCTTTCTGTTAAAAGTTATTAACAGGTGAGAAAGCCTGTGAAATGAGTCAAAGACACACTCTCACCCCAGGGATGGAACTCTTGAATATCATAAGGACAATTGGTCTATTATTCTATGAAGAATTTATTTGGCAACACTATGGGGTGTCAGTAGAAAAGCTCAAGATAATTGTGTAAAATTACTCGTAATTCCCTCTAGTAGGGGCATAACACTTATGCTTAGTACTCCTGCATTTTTTAAATACAATGAGGCTGTTTTATTAAGAATTTTATGACAATAAAAATAAGCTTTTACATAAACATTCAGGTATATGCTGTATGTAGTATGGTTATGAGTAGCACCTAAAAAGACCATTTGTTTTTGTTTCTATTTTGATGTTTATAGAGACTTTAAAATAGGAAATGTGAACTGTTCATGATGTTGTACTACCTGGGCTTAACTCTTCTTACTTGTGCCTTGCTAACCAATCACTGGCATCAGATAACACAGTTGCATTCCCAAAAGCATATAAAGTGACCTTTATATGATAGATTATATGATATAAATTATTACCTTACCAAAACTCAGAACTAAGTTTAGGGAAACCGTGGGGGAAATTTTAGGTTGACCGCTGTTCTCTTTTGCTAGCATCATGTTTTACTTGATCAAATATGCTATAGACTTCTTTGTGCTCATAACAATGACCAACAAAAACTGAGCTTAATGTCAATAATATTTTCAGAAGGGAAGCATGATTGAGTAGTAAGAAAAATGACAGACCTCTTCATACAACAGTATGAGCACTAAAACACCTGTTAAGCAGTTAATAGAAGTGTGGAGATTTTTTAAGCTTGAATTTCAAAGCAAACATACATGGACAAATATGTGATAAGGAAGGGAAAATAAGACAAAGGTTTGCATATATTTTTAACCAGGGATTAAGAATAAGAGATCACCCACCAAGACCATGAATAAGTGGCAATCAGGACCCCACCGATTACATGAATCCTACTTATTTCATCAAGGTTGGGTTTTGATTACCACTGATTTATGTGCCTTGCAATATCAGGGAAAAGTGCAACTGAGAGGGGTTTAATGAAGACTGCAGTCAGCAAGACATTTCTTAAATTGCCGCTCAATGAAAATTTGAGGTATATGAAAAACTATAATGTTTAAACTTTTAAAGGAAAACAAAATGTTTAAAGAGGTGACATTAAGGCTTCAGATATTGCCAATAACCTTATGAAAAACATGCAAACTAATAAAGTGGTCTTAACCAATTGCCTGTGCTTTACAAATATAAAGGGAACAATGGCAAGCAAAGTCCACAGACATTAAAGCAGGAAAGAGCACACATGCAACTGTTCATTTGATGCTGTAATGCTTCACAAATAACAGCATCTTGACACAATTCTGTATCCTTATTTGCACCTTTGCTAGACTTAAACTTCACAGGAAACAAGAGATAAACCTGTTGGTTAGCCCTTACAGGAAACATTCAAATTAAAATGTGATATTTTTATTTAATGTGAGTGTTAAAGTACAGGCATACCCCGCTTTAAGTACACTCACTTCACGTACACTCGCGAGTACAGACATACCTGCGAGTGTATGTAAAGTGCCTTGCAAGTACTGTACAGACATTTTTCAACCACAGTAGAAGGAGATGAAGCTCTGAGAGCATAGCTTGCCTTGTTCCAGTGTGATCGACACACCCACTACAGCCCCTGACACCTCCACTACAGCCCCTGACACCTCCACTGCAGCTCCTGACACCCCCACTACAGCCCCTGACACCCCCACTACAGCCCCTGACACCCCACTACAGCCCCTGACACCTCCACTACAGCCCCTGACACCCCCACTACAGCCCCTGACACCTCCACTGCAGGCCCTGACCCCCCACTACAGCCCCTGACACCCCCACTAAAGCTCCTGACACCCCCACTACACCCCCTGACACCTCCACTGCAGCCCCTGACCCCCCACTACACCCTAGAAGTGAAAAAAGGTATTGCTTCGCTTTTAGTACATTTTAATTTTACATACATGCTCTGGTCCCAGTGAAAGGAAATCTCCCCAACAGGATTCACAGACCACAAAAAAGAACTGTCAGTTTTTTTTAGCTATCCACTACTCTATTTAACATAACACACTATCTTTACATACACTTTCATTTAGTATTTAAAAGAGAAGTACCGTATATACTCGAGTATAGGTCGACACGAATATAAGCCGAGGCCTCTAATTTACCACAAAAAAACTGGGAAAATTTATTGACCCGAGTATAAGCCAAGGGTAAGAAATGCAGCAGCTACTGTAAGTGAAAAAGAGGGTCACAGCCTACCTGTGTCCTGTTCTGCAGCGTCTGTGTCCTTCTGCAGCGTCTGTGTCCCTCTGCAGCCTCGGTGTCCCTCTTCAGCCTCGGTGTCCCTCTTCAGCCTCCTTGTCCCTCTTCAGCCTCCTTGTCCCTCTGCAGCCTCCTTGTCCCTCGCATTTGCACCGATCAGCGTGCCAGTACAAACGGCGGCCATAACTGTATTCAAAAGCCGCGCCTCCTCCTTGTCTGTGATAGGCGGAACACTCTATTTCCCAGCAGTCAGTGTTCCGCCTATCATGGACATCCGCTCATCCTCATACCATGGACGAGGATGAGAGGATGTCCGTGATAGGCGGAACACTGACTGCTGAACACTGCCAAGGCCGCCGTCTGTCTGCATGACACACTGATCATGTAGGCAGATGGCGGCGACTCTAGTATAAGCCAAGGGGGGTACTTTCAGGCCAGAAAAAAGGGCTAAAAATCTCGGCTTATACTCGAGTATATACAGTGTTTTTTTTTTATTAAAGATTCATACTTACCTATGTGGATACAGCATCAGACCGATGCTGCAGCTGTCCCCCGCAGTCTCTGCACTGAGAACTGAGCCACCAAACATCGCAGATGGCTCGGCTTTCACAGATCCCAGAGAGGAGAGCTGCTGACTGTCAGTCAGCGTCTCTCCTCTCTGCTCCTCCACGCTCACTGGAGAGTTGAGCTGCGGAGGGGCAGGGAGAGGCTGTCTCCGCAGCTCAGTGGCTCGCTGAGACGCTGAGACTGCCATCATTCAAGGCAGCTGGTGGATCCAGACTTGGAAGACGGGATGACGTGCTGCCTCGCCTGATGGCAGTGACGTCAGTGGAGAGCGGACTTCAGACCGATCTCCACTGAAAAGGGGTCACAGGAGTGCAAAACTAATTGCACTCCTGTGACCTTTAGGAGAAGCCCAGCCTAAAAAGCTCACGCTGGACTTCTCCTTTAAACGTCTAATTATATATGACTCTAAAGAACCTTCCTTTTTAGACACATAGTCAGTTGCAGCCTGCACTGATGTGTTCCCACGCCTGCAATTCAAGTCTATTCACAAAGTGTTTTTGGATACTAAACTAACTATTGTGATTATATTAAAATTGGCATTAGGTACAATATCTGCAATAAAATTGTAATCTTACTTTAGTTTAACACCAGATGTACAAAACATTAATTTGTTAAAAAGGTGTATCACATATTAAGAAACCAAATGAGCCATTATTCCTTATTGACTGACATACATTTACAGCCAACATAAAATCTCTTTGAAAATGAAACTGTATCATTTTAAAAGCTTTGTTCAATTTAGTTTTGCATGTAGCTTTGAAGTCTGTCTTTTCTTTTAAAAGTTTTCATATCATTATCACTTTAATATGAAGAATTATAATCATTCGCTAGCAAAGTTTTTGATATGCATTAATATAAAAAGCAATATGTTACAGTGTCATAAATTAAACAGAGGTCATCACTATATCCTTTTAATACTCTAGATTATTTTATATTAAACAGATACACTGTAGGCTAAAAGCAGCCATCCTATTCTTTTTGGAAATACACAAAAAAATTTAGTTATCCTGAGTATTTCCTTTGCTTTATTAGAAGAATAAAATGTATTGGTGTGCATTTCATTTTACTATTTTAAAAGCATGTGTGTTTTTTTGCATGTTTAAACCGGTTCCCGACCTGCTCACACAGATATACTGCTGCACGATGGCTCTCCTGGGCAAAATTCCATATGGGTACGTCCTTCCCTTTAGTGGCCGCTGGAGGCGCATGCAGCCGCTGCACGGCAGGAGACCCAATGCGCGTGACCCGCGGCATGATTGCCACGTGCGATCATGTGTATGAGCACCAGCATGAGGATTTGTGTGTGTAAACACACAAATCCCTGTGCTGTCAGGGCAGAGGAGACATGTCGTTTGTTCCTACTAAGTAGGAACAATGATATGTCTCCTCATCTAGTAAGCCACATCCCCATACAGTTAGAACATGCTGAGGGAACACACATTTAACCCCTTGATCGCCCCCTAGTGTTAAACGCTTCCCTGCCAGTGACATTTACACAGTAATCAGTGCATTTTTATAGCACTGATGGCTGTATGAATGTCAATGGTCCCAAAATGTGTCAAAAGTGTCCACCGCAATGTCGCAATACTGCTAAAAATCGCAGATCACTGCCATTACTAGTAAAAATAATATAAAAATAAAATAAAAATACCATTAATCTTTCCCATAGTTTGTAGACACTATAACTTTTGCGCAAACCAATAAAATACGCTTATTGCGTTTTTTTTACCACAAATTTGTAGAAGAATACCTAAACTGATGAAGAAATTAGATATTTTTTTAATTTGGGGGATATTTATTATAGCAAAAAGTAAACATTATTGTTTTTTTTTTAAAAAATGTCTCTTTTTTTGTTTATAGCTCAAAAAATAAAAAACGCAGAGGTGATCAAATACCACCAAAAGAAAGCTCTATTTGTGGCAAAAAAAAAGGATGCAAATTTTTTTTGGGTACAGCATTGCATGACCGCACAATTGTCAGTTAAATCAACTCAGTGCCAATTTGTAAAAAGAGCTCTGGTCAGAAAGGGGGGTAAAATCTTTCGGGGCTGAAGTGGTTAACCACTTCAGCCCCGACCAATTGGCAGCCAAAGGACCAGGCCCCTTTTTGTGATTTGGCACTGCATCGCTTTAACTGACAATTGCGCAGTCGTGCGATGTGGCTCCCAAACAAAATTTGTGTCCTTTTCTTTCCCACAAATAGAGCTTACTTTTGGTGGTATTTGATCGCCCCTGCGCTTTTTACGTGTCCGCCATAATTTTTTTTTGTGCTAAAAACAAAAAAAAAATAGAGTAACAATTTTTAAAAAAAAAATGCAATTTTTTTTACTTTTTGCTATAATTTTTTTTTTATTTTTTTGTGGGTTTTCAAAAAAAAAAACCGAATGTGGAAAAAAAAAAGAATGTCAATTTTGTTTGGGAGCCAATCGACACAGTGCCGAATCGCAAAATGTGCTATGGTCTTTGACTACCACTGCTTTGGCTACCACTGCTTGTAGAAGGGAGTTCCACATCCTTACCACTCTAAAGGTAAAGAACCCTCTGCGCAGTTTAAGGTTAAAACGCTTTTTATCTTTTTAAACCCCCTACCACTGAAAAGTTTTTTCTCCTATGCTAGAATCAGTATTGAGGTATTTGTATGTCAGTATCATATCTCCTCTCAAGCATCACTTCTCCAGAAAGAATAAGTTTAATCAGTGGCGGCTGGTGCTCAAATTTTTTGGGGGAGCGCAAAACAAACAGCCTCACTGTGCCATCAAACGCTGCCACTGTGCCCCAAACGCTGCCACTGTGCCCATTAAATGCTGCCACTGTGCCCATCTAACGCTGCCACTGTGCCCATCTAACGCTGCCACTGTGCCCATTAAATGCTGCCACTGTGCCCATCAAACGCTGCCACTGTGCCCATTAAATGCTGCCACTGTGCCCATCAAACGCTGCCACTGTGCCCATCAAACGCTGCCACTGTGCCCATTAAATGCTGCCACTGTGCCCATCAAACGCTGCCACTGTGCCCATCAAACGCTGCCACTGTGCCCATTAAATGCTGCCACTGTGCCCATTAAATGCTGCCACTGTGCCCATCAAACGCTGCCACTGTGCCCATTAAATGCTGCTACTGTGCCCATTAAATGCTGCCACTGTGCCCATCTAACGCTGCCACTGTGCCCATCTAACGCTGTCACTGTGCCCCAAGTGCTGCCATTGTGCCTCAAATGCTGCCACTGTGCCCATTAAATGCTGCCACTGTGCCCATCTAACGCTGCCACTGTGCCCATCTAACGCTGCCACTGTGCCCATGTAAAGCTGCCACCGTGCCCCAAGTGCTGCCACTGTGCCCATCTAACACTGCCACTGTGCCCATCTAACGCTGTCACTGTGCCCATTAAATGCTGCCAATGTGCCCATTAAATGCTGCCAATGTGCCGGCACTTACCTTGTCAGGCGGCGAGCGGTGTCTCCTCATCGTCGACCCGACATCTTCTCCCGCGCTCCTCCTGTCTTCTGCAGTGATTGGACGCCTAGGCGTCCAATCACAGCGACTTCAGCCAATCAGGGGACCGGTAACACAGATCGGCAACCTGATTGGCTGAGAGGCGGGTCTGTGTTAGGGAAGCGATGTATTCGCTTCCCTAACACAATACTGTGTAAGCAGCGAACGCAAAGCATTGCGCCCGCTGTTTACACTTATGGAAGCCTATTAGAGCACACCGCTCTAATCAGGTCCCCTATTAGAGCTTACTGCCCTAATAGGGCGCTTCCAGAAACCCCCCCCCCCGCTGTAATTCAGATGCCCGGCGCCCGACAAGGGGCCGGACACCTGAATAGGGGGCGGCAGCGGTGACAATAGATAGATTCATGCAATGCATGAATCTATCTATTGGTGATAGAGCGGTGCAGGAGAGGGGGGGGCGGCGCTCCTGCGCCCTCTATGCACGCACCGCCACTGAATTACATAACTGAGGTATTCCAGACCCTTTATTAGCTTTGTTACCCTTTTCTGGACTCTCTCAGGTTTCAGTACATCCTTCCTAAGGACTGGTGACCAGAATTGCACATCATGCTCAAGATGCAGCCAGACCAGAGCCTTGTAAAGTGGCAGAATTATTGTTTTATCTCTTGAGTAAATACCCTTTTTATATTCATGCTAATATTCAGCTTGCTTTGCTTGCAGCAACAGCTTGGTATTGGATGCCATTGCTGAGCCTGTCATCTACCAGGACCCCCAGATCTTTTTCCATCCTGGATTCCCCCTAGCACCCAAATGTTTCTCTTTCGATTTTTCAACATTAAACCTCATTTGCCATGTAGTTGCCTATCCTATTATTTTATTGAGGTCATCCTATAAGGTTTTAACCTCTTTCTGTGAAGTTATTGCCCTGCTTAGCTTTGCACCATCAGCAAACACTGAGATTGAGCTATTTATACCAACCTCTATATCATTTATGAATAAATTAAACAGAATTGGTCCAAGGATAGATCCCTGATTGCTCACTGTTTATTACCACCCTTTGAGCGTGCCCCTGTAAACAGTTACATACCCTAATCCAGGTACATACCCTATGGTCTATGCAGACAGACCTCAATTTGTAAAGTAAATGCTTATAGGAAACTGTATTGAATACTTTTGCAAAATCCATATACACAACATCCACAGGTCTTCCTTTATCTAGATGACAGCTCACTTCCCCGTTGAATGTTAACAGATCTGGCAATAACGATCCTTCTAAATCCATGCTGATTACTACCAATGATACTATTTTCACCAGCTAATTCTTGGATATAGTCCCTTATCATTCCCTCCAATAATTTACAAACAATTGATTTTAGACGGACTGGCCTGTAGTTACCATATATATATATATATATATATATATATATATATATATATATATATATATATATATATATATATATATATATATATATATATATATATATATATATATATATATATATATAAATATATATCTATCTATATATCGGCCCTTTTTTTAATATTTGCACCACTTGGCTTTTCTCCAATCAGCTGGTACCAATCCTGTTAGTAAACTGTTCATAAAAATTAGGAACAATGGTCTGGCTATAATCTTCTTTAACTACTTTAAGACCAGCCTCGTTTTGGATTTTAGGTGTTTACATGTTTAAAACAGTTTTTTTTGCTAGAAAAAAACTTAGAACCCCCAAACATTATATATTGTTTTTTTTCTAACACCCTAGAGAATAAAATGGCGGTCGTTGCAATACTTTTTTTCACACCGTATTTGCGCAGCGGTCTTGCAAGCGCACTTTTTTTGGAAAAAATTCACTTTTTTGAATAAAAAAATAAGACAACAGTAAAGTTAGTCCAATTTTTGTATATATTGTGAAAGATAATGTTACGCCGAGTAAATTGATACCTAACATGTCACGCTTAAAAATTGCGCCCGCTCGTGGAATGGCATCAAACTTTTACCCTCAAAAATCTCCATAGGCGACGTTTAAAAAATTCTACAGGTTGCATATTTTGCGTTACAGAGGAGGTCTATGGCTATAATTATTGCTCTCGCTCTACCGATCGCGGCGATACCTCACATGTGTGGTTTGACCACCGTTTTCATATGCGGGCGCTACTCACGTATGCATTCGCTTCTGCGCACGAGCTCGTCGGGACGGGGCGCTTTAAAAAAAAATGTTTTTGTTTTTCTTATTTATTTTTCTTGATTTTATTTATTTTTACACTGTTTTTTAAAAAAAAAAAAATTAATTGGCTCACTTTTATTCCTATTACAAGGAATGTAAACATTCCTTGTAATAGAAAAAAGCATGACAGGTCCTCTTAAATATGAGATCTGGGGTCAAAAAGTCCTCAGATCTCATATTTGGACTTCAATGAAAAAAAAAAAAAATGTCATTTAAAAAAATGACATTTGAAAATTCCTCTTTAAGAGGTATGGGCGGAAGTGACGTTTTTGACGTCGCTTCCGCCCTCCTATGATATAGAGATGAGTGGCGGCCATCTTAGCGTCACTCATCTCTAGACACAGGAGGGGAACGGACCCGATCGCCTCGCCGCTGCCGACGGTTCCGGTAAGCGGCGGAAGGCGCGGGAGAGCGGCGGGAGGGGGGGTCACCTCTCCCGCCGCCGATAACGGTGATCTCGCGGCGAATCCGCCGCGATGACCACCATTATCGGACAGCCGACCGGCGCCTGAAGAGATGGATACCTCGGTTGTGGCAGCAGCTGCTGCCGTTACCGAGATATCCCTCTTCAAAAAAGGGACGTACATTGTCGTGCGCCGGTCGGAAAGTGGTTAAAGACTCTCGGGTGTAAGCTGGTCATGGTGATTTATTTGTCTTAGGTTTCTGACACTGGCTTCTGTTAGCCACATGGGGTACATTCTGTGATGTGTTATTAGCAATGCAGTCTTGGCTACTATACCCCTTCTTTTCCTTTGTGAAAACTGATGAGAAAAATGCTTTTAGTACAGATGCCTTCTCTTTGTCTTTTGTAACCAACTTCCCCTGATCATCCCTTATAGGGCTTACAGTATATGCTCTGACCTCACCTTCTTACTGTTAATATATTTAAAACATTTCTTGGGATTTCTTTACTCTCCTTGGCTATGTCACTTTCACGGTCCATTTTAGCTGCCCTGATTGCGTTCTTACACTTCTTATTGCATTTCTTGTAGTGTTGGAATGCTGACAATGACCTATCAGTCTTATATTTTTGATGGCCTTTTTTTTCTCTTTTATATGCATTTTTACGTTATAGTTTGTGACCTAGGTTTAACTTTCACACTTTTATATGTATTGCCCACTGAAATGCACTGGCCAATACCTTTTTTTTTAATATGTTCTTAAATCATTTAAGTATCAAATGATTTATGCTTCTATTGCCTAATAACATGTTAGCATTTGATAATTGAAGGATAGGGGTGGGTCTTATCATCAGATGGGGGTAGGATTTGAATCCAACGACTAAAAATGTTAACATATTAACCACTTACTGTCCACCATATAGCAGTTTTACTGCGCCGGATCACATAAATATATATATACAGTATCTCAGAAAAGTCAGTACACCCCTTGCATTTTTGTAAATATTTTATTATATCTTTTCATGTGACAACACTAAAGAAATTAAACTTTGCTACAATGTAAAATAGTGAGTGTACAGCTTGTATAAATTTGCTGTCCTATCAAAATAACTCAACACCCAGCCATTAATGTCTAAACTGCTGGCAACAAAAGTGAGTACACCACTACGTGAAAATGTCCAAATTGGGCCCAAAGTGGCAATATTTTGTGTGGCCACCATTATTTTCCAGCACTGCCTTAACCCTCTTGGGCATGGAGTTCACCAGCCTACACAGGTTGCCACAGGAGTCCTCTTCCACTCCTCCATGATGAAACCACGGAGCTGGTGGATGTTAGGGACCTTGCGCTCCTCCACCTTCCATTTGAGGATGCCACACAGATGCTCAACAAGGTTTAGGTCTGGAGATATGCTTGGCCAGTCCATCACCTTTACCATCTTTAGCAAGGCAGTGATCATCTTGGAGGTGTGTTTGGGGTCGTTATCATGTTGGAATACTCTCCTGTGGCCCAGTCTCCGGAGGGGATCCTGCTCTGCTTCAGTATGTCACAGTACATGTTGACATTCATGGTTCCCTCAATGAACTGTAGCTCCCCAGTGCTGGCAGCACTCATGCAGCCGCAGACCATGACACTCCCACCATCATGCTTGACTGTAGGCAAGACAGACTTGTCTTTGTACTCCTCACCTAGTTGCTGCCACACCTACTTGACACCATCTGAGCCAAATAAGTTTACCTTGGTCTCATCAGACCACAGGACATGGTTCAGTAATCCATGTCCTTAGTCTGCTTGTCTTCAGCAAAACTGTTTGTGGGGTTTCTTGTGCATAATCTTTAGGAGGCTTCCTCCTGGGATGACAGCCATGCAGACCAATTTGATGCAGAGTGCGACGTATGGTCTGAGCACTGACAGGCTGACCCCCCACCCCTTCAACCTCTGCAGCAATGCTGGCAGCACTCATACGTCTATTTCCCAAAGACAAACTGAGTACGTGCCCTCAACTTCCTTGGTCGACCATGACGAGGCCTATTCTGAGTGGAACCTGTCCTGTTAAACCGCTGTATGGTCTTGGCCACCGTGCTGCAGCTCAGTTTCAGGGTTCTAGCAATCTTCTTATAGCCTAGGCAATCTTTATGTAGAGCAACAATTTGGACATTTTCACTTAGGGGTGTACTCACTTTGGTTGTTTGCGGTTTAGACAATAATGGCTGTATGTTGGAGTTATTTTGAGGGGACAGCAAATTTACACTGTTATACAAGCTGTACACTCACTATCTTTACATTGTAGCAAAGTGTAATTTATTCAGTGTTGTCACATGAAAAGATATAATAAAATATTTACAAAAATCTGAGAGGTGTGCTCACATTTGTGAGATACTGTACATGATCCAACACTTCCGGGTAGGGGGCACGCATGTGAAAGCACCACAGCAAAAGCCCATTGGCGGGTGTCGGGGACTCGATGTCCAACTTCACCCACGATCATTGGGCAGAGAGACAGAACTGTGATATTGCGGTAGACATTCTGACACTAACTGACACTTTTTGAGAACCAGTGACACTAATACAGTGATCAGTGCTAAAAATATGCACTGTCACTGTGCTAATGACACTGGTTGGGAAGGGGTTAACATCATGGGCGATCAAAGTGTTAACTGTGTGCCTAGCCAGTGTTTTTCTATACTGTGTGAGGTGTTTTTACTAGGGGAAGAGGTGGAATGTATTCCCTGCTTTCCTGGGACAAAAAACGTCATCCCTTCCCCCCCTGTCAGAATGGCAATCCGCCTTATTTACATAGGCAGATCATTTGAGTATTTGAGCACATTTTGTATATATATGGTAACTACAGGCCAGTCCGTCTAAAATCAATTGTTTGTAAATTATTGGAGGGAATGATAAGGGACTATATCCAAGAATTAGCTGGTGAAAATAGTATCATTGGTAGTAATCAGCATGGATTTAGAAGGATCGTTATTGCCAGATCTGTTAACATTCAACGGGGAAGTGAGCTGTCATCTAGATAAAGGAAGACCTGTGGATGTTGTGTATATGGATTTTGAAAAAGTATTCAATACAGTTTCCTATAAGCATTTACTTTACAAATTGAGGTCTGTCTGCATAGACCATAGGGTATGTACCTGGATTAGGGTATGTAACTGTTTACAGGGGCACGCTCAAAGGGTGGTAATAAACAGTGAGCAATCAGGGATCTATCCTTGGACCAATTCTGTTTAATTTATTCATAAATGATATAGAGGTTGGTATAAATAGCTCAATCTCAGTGTTTGCTGATGGTGCAAAGCTAAGCAGGGCAATAACTTCACAGAAAGAGGTTAAAACCTTATAGGATGACCTCAATAAAATAATAGGATAGGCAACTACACGGCAAATGAGGTTTAATGTTGAAAAATCGAAAGAGAAACATTTGGGTGCTAGGGGGAATCCAGGATGGAAAAAGATCTGGGGGTCCTGGTAGATGACAGGCTCAGCAATGGCATCCAATACCAAGCTGTTGCTGCAAGCAAAGCAAGCTGAATATTAGCATGAATATAAAAAGGGTATTTACTCAAGAGATAAAACAATAATTCTGCCACTTTACAAGGCTCTGGTCTGGTACCAATCCTGTTAGTAAACTGTTCATAAAAATTAGGAACAATGGTCTGGCTATAATCTTCTTTAACCACTTTAAGACCAGCCTCGTTTTGGATTTTAGGTGTTTACATGTTTTAAAACAGTTTTTTTTGCTAGAAAAAAACTTAGAACCCCCAAACATTATATATTGTTTTTTTTCTAACACCCTAGAGAATAAAATGGCGGTCGTTGCAATACTTTTTTTCACACCGTATTTGCGCAGCGGTCTTGCAAGCGCACTTTTTTTGGAAAAAATTCACTTTTTTGAATAAAAAAATAAGACAACAGTAAAGTTAGTCCAATGTTTTTATATATTGTGAAAGATAATGTTACGCCGAGTAAATTGATACCTAACATGTCACGCTTCAAAATTGCGCCCGCTCGTGGAATGGCATCAAACTTTTACCCTCAAAAATCTCCATAGGCGACGTTTAAAAAATTCTACAGGTTGCATATTTTGCGTTACAGAGGAGGTCTATGGCTATAATTATTGCTCTCGCTCTACCGATCGCGGCGATACCTCACATGTGTGGTTTGACCACCGTTTTCATATGCGGGCGCTACTCACGTATGCGTTCGCTTCTGCGCACGAGCTCGTCGGGACGGGGCGCTTTAAAAAAAAAATTTTTTGTTTTTATTATTTATTTTTCTTGATTTTATTTATTTTTACACTTTTTTAAAAAAAAAAAATTAATTGGCTCACTTTTATTCCTATTACAAGGAATGTAAACATTCCTTGTAATAGAAAAAAGCATGACAGGTCCTCTTAAATATGAGATCTGGGGTCAAAAAGTCCTCAGATCTCATATTTGGGGAAAAAAAATGTAATTTAAAAAAATGACACTTGAAAATTCCTCTTTAAGAGGTATGGGCGGAAGTGACGTTTTTGACGTCGCTTCCGCCCTCCTATGATATAGAGATGAGTGGTGGCCATCTTAGCGTCACTCATCTCTAGACACAGGAGGGGAACGGACCCGATCGCCTCGCCGCTGCCGACGGTTCCGGTAAGCGGCGGAAGGCGCGGGAGAGCGGCGGGAGGGGGGGCACCTCTCCCGCCGCCGATAACGGTGATCTCGCGGCGAATCCGCCGCGATGACCACCATTATCGGACAGCCGACCGGCGCCTGAAGAGATGGATACCTCGGTTGTGGCAGCAGCTGCTGCCGTTACCGAGATATCCCTCTTCAAAAAAGGGACGTACATTGTCGTGCGCTGGTCGGAAAGTGGTTAAAGACTCTCGGGTGTAAGCTGGTCATGGTGATTTATTTGTCTTAGGTTTCTGACACTGGCTTCTGTTAGCCACATGGGGTACATTCTGTGATGTGTTATTAGCAATGCAGTCTTGGCTACTATACCCCTTCTTTTCCTTTGTGAAAACTGATGAGAAAAATGCTTTTAGTACAGATGCCTTCTCTTTGTCTTTTGTAACCAACTTCCCCTGATCATCCCTTATAGGGCTTACAGTATATGCTCTGACCTCACCTTCTTACTGTTAATATATTTAAAACATTTCTTGGGATTTCTTTACTCTCCTTGGCTATGTGACTTTCACGGTCCATTTTAGCTGCCCTGATTGCGTTCTTACACTTCTTATTGCATTTCTTGTAGTGTTGGAATGCTGACAATGACCTATCAGTCTTATATTTTTGATGGCCTTTTTTTTCTCTTTTATATGCATTTTTACGTTATAGTTTGTGACCTAGGTTTAACTTTCACACTTTTATATGTATTGCCCACTGAAATGCACTGGCCAATACCTTTTTTTTTTTATATGTTCTTAAATCATTTAAGTATCAAATGATTTATGCTTCTATTGCCTAATAACATGTTAGCATTTGATAATTGAAGGATAGGGGTGGGTCTTATCATCAGATGGGGGTAGGATTTGAATCCAACGACTAAAAATGTTAACATATTAACCACTTCCTGTCCACCATATAGCAGTTTTACTGCGCCGGATCACATAAATATATATATACAGTATCTCAGAAAAGTCAGTACACCCCTTGCACTTTTGTAAATATTTTATTATATCTTTTCATGTGACAACACTAAAGAAATTAAACTTTGCTACAATGTAAAATAGTGAGTGTACAGCTTGTATAAATTTGCTGTCCTATTAAAATAACTCAACACCCAGCCATTAATGTCTAAACTGCTGGCAACAAAAGTGAGTACACCACTACGTGAAAATGTCCAAATTGGGCCCAAAGTGGCAATATTTTGTGTGGCCACCATTATTTTCCAGCACTGCCTTAACCCTCTTGGGCATGGAGTTCACCAGCCTACACAGGTTGCCACGGGAGTCCTCTTCCACTCCTCCATGATGAAACCACGGAGCTGGTGGATGTTAGGGACCTTGCGCTCCTCCACCTTCCATTTGAGGATGCCACACAGATGCTCAACAAGGTTTAGGTCTGGAGATATGCTTGGCCAGTCCATCACCTTTACCATCTTTAGCAAGGCAGTGATCATCTTGGAGGTGTGTTTGGGGTCGTTATCATGTTGGAATACTCTCCTGTGGCCCAGTCTCCGGAGGGGATCCTGCTCTGCTTCAGTATGTCACAGTACATGTTGACATTCATGGTTCCCTCAATGAACTGTAGCTCCCCAGTGCTGGCAGCACTCATGCAGCTGCAGACCATGACACTCCCACCACCATGCTTGACTGTAGGCAAGACAGACTTGTCTTTGTACTCCTCACCTAGTTGCTGCCACACCTACTTGACACCATCTGAGCCAAATAAGTTTACCTTGGTCTCATCAGACCACAGGACATGGTTCAGTAATCCATGTCCTTAGTCTGCTTGTCTTCAGCAAAACTGTTTGTGAGGTTTCTTGTGCATAATCTTTAGGAGGCTTCATCCTGGGATGACAGCCATGCAGACCAATTTGATGCAGAGTGCGACGTATGGTCTGAGCACTGACAGGCTGACCCCCCACCCCTTCAACCTCTGCAGCAATGCTGGCAGCACTCATACGTCTATTTCCCAAAGACAAACTGAGTACGTGCCCTCAACTTCCTTGGTCGACCATGACGAGGCCTATTCTGAGTGGAACCTGTCCTGTTAAACCGCTGTATGGTCTTGGCCACCGTGCTGCAGCTCAGTTTCAGGGTTCTAGCAATCTTCTTATAGCCTAGGCAATCTTTATGTAGAGCAACAATTTGGACATTTTCACTTAGGGGTGTACTCACTTTGGTTGTTTGCGGTTTAGACAATAATGGCTGTATGTTGGAGTTATTTTGAGGGGACAGCAAATTTACACTGTTATACAAGCTGTACACTCACTATCTTTACATTGTAGCAAAGTGTAATTTATTCAGTGTTGTCACATGAAAAGATATAATAAAATATTTACAAAAAATGTGAGGGGTGTGCTCACATTTGTGAGATACTGTACATGATCCAACACTTCCGGGTAGGGGGCACGCATGTGAAAGCACCACAGCAAAAGCCCATTGGCAGGTGTCGGGGACTCGATGTCCAACTTCACCCACGATCATTGGGCAGAGAGACAGAACTGTGATCTGCCTATGTAAATAAGGCGGATTGCCATTCTGACAGGGGGGGAAGGGATGACGTTTTTTTGTCCCAGGAAAGCAGGGAATACATTCCACCTCTTCCCCTAGTAAAAACACCTCACACAGTATAGAAAAACACTGGCTAGGCACACAGTTAACACTTTGATCGCCCATGATGTTAACCCCTTCCCAACCAGTGTCATTAGCACAGTGACAGTGCATATTTTTAGCACTGATCACTGTATTAGTGTCACTGGTTCTCAAAAAGTGTCAGTTAGTGTCAGAATGTCTACCGCAATATCACAGTCCTGCTATAAGTCTCTGATCACCATCATTACTAGTAAAAAAAAAAAAAGAAAATAAAATAAACATAGCCCATAGTTTGTAGACACTATTATGTTTACGCAAACCAATCAATATACGCTTATTTGTATTTTTTTTCCCATAATATTTTATTGGTAAAATAGAATAAGGTTTACAATGCCTTTAAACAAGGTGTCTGAGGTAATACAAATGGTTTAACAGCAATGGGAATCATGACTGGTATACAATAATGATTACAAAAAACTTTTCAGTTTAGGTCGATAGAGAAAACACTTATAAAGACATAAGGTGTGGTTGTGATTATTCTGATAAGTAATCATGCTTTTCATCATACGACTCAAGCATTAGGGGTTGGTTGGATATCTGTATTTGGTAGAATGAAGCTCAGTTAGAGAGATTGGTTTGTGGTGTAAACCTAAGAAGAGAACAGATGAAGGGTATGAAGAGGAGGGGGGGGGGGAAGAGGGGGAGGAAAGAGAAGGAAAAAAAAAGAGGGGGGAAAGGGGCTAAGTGGGGTTTGGGACACCTCCCAGTCTCCGCCATCACCCCCCAAAGGCTTGGCGTAATGTGGGTAAGGAAGCCTGGTCTGGAGATAGTTGGATGTTTAATTAGCTAAATTGACAAGGGTCCTCCCTCTATCTTCCCTTGTTTAGGTGAGGGAGACCCATTATCTCATGTTTTAGTGTGGTTAGCTTATGATGTCTAGTAGTAGGATCATTAAGGGTTGTTATTGTCTCGGGGTGCGTGGTTCATGATGGTTTGGCTTGTCAAAAGTTTGTACTTATCTGTGGTGCAGATGTGGGTCCAACAGGCCCATGTGTGTGAAAATTTGGTTGGACAATCTTTGGCTACGGAGATTAATTCCTCCATTTACGCAATTTTTTCTACTCGTTTGAGCCATTGGGATTTATTTACCAAAATTTTTTTATACATATTGGCCTAAATTTATGAAGACGTTTTTTTTTTTTTTTTCCTTTTTTTATTGGATAAATTGTGAAACAGAAAGTAAAAAATTATGTTTTTTTTTTTTGAAATTGGCAATCTTTTTTGTTTATAGGGCAAAAAACACAGAGGTAGTCAAATACCAGCAAAATAAAGCTCTATTTGTGGGAAGAAAATTATATAAATATTGTTTGGGTACAGCATTGCATATTTGCTCAGTTACCAGTTAAAAATAGCACAGTGTCGAATAGCAAAAAATGGTCTGGTTATGCAGGGGGTAAAAACTTCCAGAGCTCAAGTGGTTAAAGAGTTAAGCTATGCTTTTTTCATCAGACAGATAGATAGCTAGGTATGCATTTTTCCCTGCAGCATTTTCTCCCATTTTGTGTCCAGTTGCCTAGTGGCAGCTGCCCTACATCCAGGCCTTCACAACCAGGCAGTCATAGCCACATTCTTTCTAGCACTGACAGAGGTAGACATCACTTCTGAGTAGGGATGAGGTTCAGGTTTGCATCTACCGAGGGCTTGCAATACATTTCCAGGATTCATGAAGTTAGTAAGCCTTTGTAGGTTCACCTCCAGCAAAAAGGAACAATTTATAATGCAGAGCAGAGCATTTACCCTGGTCACCTAAGTGCATTTGTTGGACAGTTCTTTGCTTATTGGGTCTATAAATTGCCAGAATTGAATAGCAAGATTCACCCCTCTCCCACAGACTTGGCTGTAAAGTTAGTGGACTTTGAGCAAACATTTTAGGACTGCAAACCAAACCCAGGCAGATTTGCTCATCCCTACTGAAAAATGTATGTGTCACCCTACTCCACCTACAGGCTGCCATTGGATGGAAGATTAGAAGGGATGAAGAGGTCAGATGAGAGCTGATTTGAAAAACATCCAAAAACACTTTGGCGCTAAACCCAGGGATATTCTTCCATCGCACTTCTTGCTAAAATGCCCATCAAGGGTGCAGCCCTCCGCTGACCAGGAAATCCTTAGAACCAACTGCAAAAAAAACAAAACAAAGGAGGGTGCAACCACCTCGTGCATTACCATAGATGATTTTTATTTAATCCACATAGACAAATGGATACTCACATGCAAGTAAAATCATCAAGCAACTCAGATCTGCTCCAGCTGGAATGCAATACAGTTCGTCCAGGGAACAAATGGTTGGACAACTGACGCGTTTCAGGGGCTAATACCCCCTTCCTCAGAGCTCAGTTTGCTGATTTGAAGGATATTTCCAGATAAGTTGAGGGGGGAAATATAGCAGCACTGTGTGCAAAGAGCAAGAAGGAAAATAATTAGCATTTTTTATTGGCTCAAGGAATTGAGTTTCAACATACAGTACGTGCATCAAACACACAGATGCTCAGACACACAAAAATAGCAGTAATAAAAAGAAAACAATGGATCTGTAATAGGATTTGCTATTAAAATTATATATAGAAAGACTGCACTGCTTACAAAATCCTACTTTTCTGAAAGGTAAATCTAAAGAGACCACCTAATATTGTTTGCCTGTCATAAAAATATATATTCCAATAATGTACTATGTGGCCCACTTATGAATCGATATAAGATGTATGAAATTTAGGGAGCTTAGCTGACCTTTCTATGAACCACCTGCTAGTGTTTATGAAATCTGAGTTAACACATGATTCTCAAAGTGAACTAATAATCTTTGAAATGCTGACAAAAAGGAATCTACTGTGAACTATGGGCTGGAAATAAACAGCCTGCCGTCTGTCTAAGACAGTATAATTGAACTACGCAGACAGAAATATATCACCATCTAAGAGACGGACCAGTATGTAATTAACTCATATTTACCTTAAGTGCAACATATTTGCAATATAACCATATCTCTATAACAAAACAGTATATAATTACATCTCTTATAAATAGATGAGGATATTCAAATGAATAAAAGAAACATGTATTTCATCCAGACAGATCATACTTATAAAATAAAACCCCACTTAAGCTTTTTTTTTTTTTTTTGGATGAAGGCTGGGTTTTATCTTCCACCAAGGTTTTGTATCTGCCTGTGTCCCCATTGAGGTGATGAAGCATCAATCCCAACCTAAATGTAACAGACAGGTATCTCCTTCAAAAGACAGATATATAATGATGTGCTGAAATCTAAATAGGGAGGCTGGGGAAACATATCCATTGCATTGTGCATAATTAATGAGTCTGTATTATGACAGTCTAGGCATTCACGCAGCATAAAAATCAACATGATACCATTTTGGTTTACCTATAGTAGCCTACAACACAAAAACAATTCCTGCCCTTTCTCCCCATCGTTACTCTGACTTCTAGTCCATCCAAGTCCCAGTGGGAATCCTTATCTGTGTCTGCTGCCTATGATGCCCAGTACTTTCTAGTTAAGGATACAGCAATGGTAGCCATAAGAGATATGAAATATATGGCTGGCTCACAGAGGATTACCTACTTCTCACAGTGAGGTTCGTTTTCCAAAACTGGAGAGTGCAAAATCTGGTGCAACTCTGCACAGAAACCAACCGGCTTCTAGGTTTTTTGTCAAAGCCTAATTGAATAAGCCGTAGTTAGATGATGATTGGCTACCATGCACAGCTTTGACAGATTTTGTACACTCCTATTTTAGTAAATAAACCTCAGTCAGTCTTACACCACCAGAAAGCAAGTATGTCCTTATTTTTTACATCTTTACCATCAGTAATTAATTGGGTAGGAAAGAATTACATGTGTAATTATCTGCTTTCTGCCAACTAAATGCTTAGCTATCAAAGTTGCTGGTAGTGCAGTCACTACTGTACCAATCAGTCTATTTTATGGCATTCAAAAATCGTATGCAGTGGGAGGGCGCATGCGTTGCACGGAGCTGGACGGAAGTCGGTAGTCAGAGCTCGGTGGGCAGCGGTGACTTCCAGCGACTCCCCAGGGACAAGCCTCGGAATTTACTAAATTTCACTACACACCCCTGTGGGAAGGTTTAGTGAATGCTGACACCAAAGAGACAGATGAGGAAACCCGCTCAGATATCCCTAATGACATACCTCCTCTGGGTGCGGGAACAAGCGAAAATGGCTCAAGATGGCGCCCAGCCAGTTCCGGCTCCCTCATGTCATCTGGACACTGCAGCTTCACCTGCACACTCAGCAGACAATGAGTACACTTTGCAACTTACTAAAGCGGACCTGGATGACATCCTGGCCGCTATGTATGAGAAAATGGCCAACAGATTCCAAACGGAATTGAATAAGTCCACTGCGGTGCTTTCTCAAAAGCTTTCAGCTCTGGGAAATAGAACAGACATGCTTGAGGAGAAGCATGATGAGTTGCATCTGGCCTATTCTGACTTCAGGAAAGATCATAAGTTGCTATCAGACAGTGGGGCAGCTTCAGGCTCACCCTGGAGACCTGGAAACAGGAACAGGCAAAATAACATTTGCATTCGCTGGGTCCCAGAATCAACCACCGTCCTACCTGCTGTGGTGCAAAACATTTTCCAATCACTGCTCCCTGATACCCCACTTGCATCATTCATCTGCGACAAGATTCATAGGGCCCTGTGACCAAAGCCCCCTTCTGAGAAACCTCCAATAGATGTTGTCCTGTGTCTTAAGGACTTTCTGGTTAAGGAAGATATGCTTCATGCCTCCCGCACTAATCAAAACATCCAGTTGGATGGTTACCCTATTCAACTATATCCAGACATCTCCCCAGCTACCTTGGAGAAGCATTGCAAGATGAAGGAGGTGACATCAGTCCTTCAGGATCTGCTATCGGTGGGGCTTTCTCTTCAAGCTGCAAGTCCCACACAACGGCACTACATACACTGTCTTTAATATCCATGAAGGGAAGGAGCTGCTGGTAAAATTGGGCCTATTGAAGGCAGATGCAGTCCCCAGATTGCCCTCCACCCCTCGTCCATCTGGGCTACTGCTTCACCAAGACGAGATTGCAGCCGACAACGCCAGGATGCCAGAGGCGTGGTGACCTAGATGCATCTTTTCAGCAATATCCTTGGGATTAGGGATGAGCTGAACCCCCGGTTCGGTTTGCACCAGAACTTGCGATTACCATTAAAGTCTATGGGACACGAACATGAAAAATCAAAAGTGCTAATTTTAAAGGCTTGTATGCAAGTTATTGCCATAAAAAGTGTTTGGGACTTGGATATTGCCCCAGGGGACATATATCAATGCAAAAAAATCGTTTTTAAAACATCTGTTTTTTCAGGAGCAGTGATTTTAAGAATGCTTAAAGTGAAACAATAAAAATGAAATATTCCTTTAAATATTGTGCCTGGGGGTCCCCTTAATCTGCCTGTAAAGTAGCGCATTTTCCCATGTTTAGAAAAGTTTAGAAAAGTACCGCAGCAAAATGACATTTCTAAAGGAAAACATGTCATTTAAAATTGCTCATGGTTGTAATGTATTGCCAGATCCCTTTCATTTTTTTTATTGTTATTTCAGGGAATATAAATATCCCCTATGATAGCAATAGGTAGTGACAGGTACTCTTTTTTGAAAAAAATTGGGGTCTATTAGACCCTAGATCTCTCCTCTGCCCTCAAAGCATCTGACGACACAGAGATGGGTGTGATAAAATGCTTTCCCAAATTCCCAATGGCGCTGTTTATATACGGCAAAATCTTAGTCATGAAATGCTCGTAGCTTCCGGTTTCTTAGGCCATAGAGATGATTGGAGCCATTCTGGTCTCTGATCAGCTCTATGGTCAGCTTGCGGAATCACCGGCTGCATTCTCAGGTTCCCTGCTGGGACAGTAGAGTCAGAGAAAACCATGGAAGATAGTGGGGGGGGGGACATTCCATCCGACTGCTTGTAAAAGCAGTCTGGAGGCTAATTAGCCACTAGGATTGCTTTTACATAAAAGCCCACTGCTGGCTGAAAAGAATGATACCAAGATGATAGTTAAACCCGCAGGCATCAATCTGGTACAACCACTCAAAGTCTAGCAGCATACCAGTACGCTGCTGGTCCTTGTTGGGCATATATTAAAATCTTTTTTTCATGCAGCCTGTGGGCTGAAGGAAAAAAATAATTGATCGGTGGGTACCCACCATTAGAATACCTCCCTTCATCCACCCACTTCTAATGATGGGCATACATGCACCATTTTGTTTTCAACTGTGGTGGTGAAATCACCTCCTACAGTGCTGGAGTCACGGCTTTATGTATCGTGGGAGCAAACGCTGTTGCTGTCAAGATAAATAAATCCGCGCTGCAGCCAAATGGCATACCTGCTAAGCAAATGATGGTTAACAATAAAACAAAGTAACATTACAGTATAACAGTAAGACTTACCATACCTGCAAAGCAAATACAAAAAAAAACATAGTAAAAAATATATATATTTTTTTTAATGCAACCTGTGCCTAAAATATATATATGCCGAAACATGGGGGCATCTGCCCCAAAAGTTAGGACCAAATCGCTCCTCCGACCCTGCTGCCCCCATGCTTCGGCATATATGCTCTTTCTTTTAACTGTGGTGGTGAAATCACCTCCGACAGTGCTGGAGTCACGGCTTTATGTATCGTGGGAGCAAACTCTGTTGCTGTCAAGATAAATAAATCCGCGCTGCAGCTGAATGTGGTACCTGAAAAAAAAATGGTTAACAATAAAACACAATAAAACATTGCAGAATAGAATACAGTAAAAAATAGCAGAACAATAGAGAGAGAATAGAGAGAGAGAGAGAAATAAAACAACAACTATTTTTGGCTTTTTTAGTTTTTAGTTTTTTTTTTTACACTTTTATTTGTAACTGTAATGGTTCGGTTCCAGGTTCGGTCTCTCAAAATGCAATGGCATCTTGGGAGACCCTGTGAAAGCGTGCCTAGTCTGTGCAATTCTGTACCCTATGCTAATACTCAACTAGTGTATGGTAGCGTTCAAAACATTCACCAATGCAAAGACCAGGATTGTCAGGACAGGAGGGACCAAAATAGTGGGTGTCACACCTATATCTGCGCTTTCTACAGACATGACATTTTATTTGGGGTAAGGGTTACTCGGGAGGACATATGGAAAATGGCTCTCATGCAGCCAGCTTGCTGCATTTGGATTGGGAAGGTGAGGTGGAGCACCGTCTGGAAACAGAAGGGCTCTGACGATCTCTTCCTGGAATTTAAGGAAGGATCCAGTCCGTCCTGAAGCTCTGTATAGCACATGAGCGTTCAGCAAAGCCAATTGAAATAAGTATATAGACACTTTCTTGTACCAGCGTCTGGCCTTACAGGCAATAAGGTACGGCACCAACAACTGGTCATTGAGGTCCACCCCTCCCATATTGAGGTTATATTCGTGGAAACACAGAGGGGTTTCTCCACAACACCAGTCGCCGTAGGAATTTGGACCGTGGTGTCTGCATGAAGGGAGGAAACAATGAAAACATTCTTATTATCCCTCCACTTCACAGTGAGCAAATTATTACACTTGAAGCAGGCTCTCTCCCCCAGCCTAAGACGGAAATCTACAACGGTGCCACATGCTCCAATCTGATGATCAAACAAGTGATTAAAAAGTGCACGCTCGTGTAAAAATTGTCCACATACAAATGGTACCCCTTTCCGAATAAGGGTGACACCAAGACCCACACAATCTTGCCAGCACTCCCTATGTAGTCAGGGCAGTTTTTCGGCTCTACGTGACTATCTCTTCCCTCGTAAACCATAAAACTACATGTTTAGCCTGTGGTCCTGTCACAGAGCTTATACATCTTGACCCCGTATCTGGCACGCTTGCTGGGAAGATACTGTTTGAATGACAAGCGGACATAAAACTTAATCAGGGACTCATCAGCGCAGACAACTTGATGTGGAGTAAACAAGTCTGCAAAACGTTGGTTGAAGAGGTTTACGAAGGGGGCGGATTTTGTAGAGCCGATCGTATTCAGGGTCTCCATGAGGACGACAAAGTTCATTGTTGTTGAAATGCATGAACCGCAAAATCTGCTTGCATCGTGCCCTGGCAATGGAAGCAGAGAACACAGGCATATGGTGAATTGGGTCAGTGGACCAATATGACTGCAACTCACTCTTTTTAGTTATGCCCATGTCGAGGGATAGGCCCAGAAATGTCTTAAATTCGGAAACCGTAATTGGTTTCCAATCTCTGACAAGGGAGGGCTGGGGATTAGTGGCAATGTATTGACCAGCATACAAATTGCTTTGGTCCACAATAGATCTATAGAGATCTTCGGTGAAAAACAGCGAATAAAAAGTGATGTAAAATCAACCACCTGAATGCCGTGTTGGCCAGTGAATGGGGGAAGTATGGGTGCTGCAGAAGTGGTGGGCTCCCAATTAGGATTGGCAAATTCTGCAGGAAGGACACTATGGGCATGATGGGCCTTTCTTTGTCTTTTTAGTGGCAGCGGGACACTACTTGTGCTTGCCGCCTCACCAGCTGGAACTGCACTTATGGGACTCGCCACGTCACCACGTGTTACTGCAGTGCTGGTTTGACTACGACCAGGGTGTACTAGGCCGCTGGTGCTTGCCAGTTCACCAGAAGGAATAGTGGCGCTAGTACTTCTCTGCTCCATAAGAGAGCCCTGCGGTTCTTGCACTTCAACAGCAGAAGAAGTTCAGGGTCTGGTATGCCTGACCTTGGCAGGGACCACAACTCCGTTGTCAGAGCTATCTGTCATGGAGCCACTGTAGTCTACAGGATCGTATTCTGAACCTGAATCTGACAGATGAGTGACTTCCTCTTTACTATCTGTCATGCTCAGAAACGTGTAGGCCTCTTCACTAGTGTATCTTCGATTTGCCATTTTGGGCTCTAAATTTACTGGTACACTAGTGAGACTCACAGGTAAAAAAGCTCCTAGGCTGTCAGCAACAGTATCAAAATGCTACCAAAAAAACTGTTAGTGATCGCAGGGATCAGGCCTGATTCTGCGAACGCTACAGTTATGTGTGTTGTTTTTTCTAAGTTACAGTGATCGATCGATACTGCACTTGGGTGGGCTGGGCTGGGCGGAGGGGCAAAATGCAGGTGCTAGCAGGTATCTGGGCTGATCCCGCTAACACTGCGTTTTTGGGAACGCTAAACTGCTGGGGACGCTAGTATAGATCTGATCAGATTAGATATTGATCCGTTCAGGTACTACACC